>JAWNPT010000058.1:2500-37010 GCA_035047365.1 Drosophila ustulata
AATTAATGCAAAATAATGCTATATTGCAAGATGGTACTCAATACAAGTGTGTCTCAAAAAAATGTTTCAACTGTTAAAACTATATCATTTTGATATATTCATAAGAGCTATAATTATCACATGTGAAATAAATTGCTTAAGAAATAAAAAGTTAACATGCAAAAAAAATTTTATTTGAGAAAATTTCTATATGAAAAAAGACTACCTTTCGGAAAACGTGTCACAAAACCTCTATAGGTGAGTAGTGTCGCGCAAGGCATGTTATATGAAAAAAATTTCACATATGAAATTCATATGACCGTGGAGTAATATATTTGCCGGCAAAGGTCACATATTATATGAATTGATAAAATATTGAAGTTAAATGTTTTATTAATAAATTAATGCAACATAAAGCTATATTGGAAGATGGTAATCAATACAAGTGTGTCTCAAAAAAAATGTTTCACATGTTAAAACTATATCATTTTGATATATTCATAAGAGCTATAATTATCACATGTGAAATAAATTGCTTAAGAAACAAAAAATTTACATGAAAAAAAAATTTTATTTGAGAAAATTTCTATATGAAAAAAGACAACCTTTCGGAAAACTTGTCACAAAACCTTTGTAGGGAAGTAGTGTCGCGCAAGCAACGTAATATGAAAAAATTTTAACATGTGAAACTCATATGACTGTGAAGTTGTGTGTGTCAAATATAGTAATTTTTCTCTTATTGACACAAAATTTAAGAACAAAATTATTCATATTGAATATCATAAAATTTATTAAAGTCATGCAAATTTTGCATATGAAAAAAATTTCCTTTGAGAAAAAGTTTCATATGAAAAAATGTCACCTTTCGGAAAACGTGTCACAAAACATCTACAGGTGAGTGGTGTCGCGCAAGGCATGTTATATGAAAAAAATTTCACATTTGAAATTCATATGACCGATGAGTAATATGTTGCCAGCAAAGGTCACATATTATATGAATTGCTATAAATATTGAAGTTAAATGTTTTATTAATAAATTAATGCAACATAAAGCTATATTGGAAGATGGTAATCAATACAAGTGTGTCTCAAAAAAAATGTTTCACATGTTAAAACTATATCATTTTGATATATTCATAAGAGCTATAATTATCACATGTGAAATAAATTGCTTAAGAAACAAAAAATTTTCATGAAAAAAAAATTTTATTTGAGAAAATTTCTATATGAAAAAAGACAACCTTTCGGAAAACTTGTCACAAAACATTTGTAGGGAAGTAGTGTCGCGCGAGCAACGTAATATGAAAAAATTTTAACATGTGAAACTCATATGACTGTGAAGTTGTGTGTGTCAAATAGAGTAATTTTTCTCTTATTGACACAAAATTTAAAAACAAAATTATTCATATTGAATATCATAAAATTTATTGAAGTCATGCAAATTTTGCATATGAAAAAAATTTCCTTTGAGAAAAAGTTTCAAATGAAAAAATGTCACCTTTCGGAAAACGTGTCACAAAACATCTACAGGTGAGTGGTGTCCCGCAGGGCATGTTATATGAAAAAAATTTCACATTTGAAATTCATATGACCGATGAGTAATATGTTGCCGGCATAGGTCACATATTATATGGATTGATAAAATATTGAAGTTAAACGTTTTATTATTAAATTAATGCAAAAAAATGATATATTGCAAGATGGTACTCAATACAAGTGTGTCTCAAAAAAATGTTTCAACTGTTAAAACTATATCATTTTGAAATATTCATAAGAGCTATAATTATCACATGTGAAATAAATTGCTTAAGAAATAAAAAGTTAACATGCAAAAAAAATTTTATTTGAGAAAATTTCTATACGAAAAAAGGCTACCTTTCGGAAAACGTGTCACAAAACCTCTATAGGTGAGTAGTGTCGCGCAAGGCATGTTATATAAAAAAAATTTCTCATATGAAATTCATATGACCGTGGAGTAATATATTTGCCGGCATAGGTCACATATTATATGGATTGATAAAATATTGAAGTTAAATGTTCTATTAATAAATTAATGCAACATAAAGCTATATTGGAAGATGGTAATCAATACAAGTGTGTCTCAAAAAAAATGTTTCACATGTTAAAACTATATCATTTTGATATATTCATAAGAGCTATAATTATCACATGTGAAATAAATTGCTTAAGAAACAAAAAATGTACATGAAAAAAAAATTTTATTTGAGAAAATTTTTATATGAAAAAAGACAACCTTTCGGAAAACTTGTCACAAAACCTTTGTAGGGAAGTAGTGTCGCGCAAGCAACGTAATATGAAAAAATTTTAACATGTGAAACTCATATGACTGTGAAGTTGTGTGTGTCAAATATAGTAATTTTTCTCTTATTGACACAAAATTTAAGAACAAAATTATTCATATTGAATATTATAAAATTTATTAAAGTCATGCAAATTTTGCATATGAAAAAAATTTCCTTTGAGAAAAAGTTTCATATGAAAAAATGTCACCTTTCGGAAAACGTGTCACAAAACATCTACAGGTGAGTGGTGTCGCGCAAGGCATGTTATATGAACAAAATTTCACATTTGAAATTCATATGACCGATGAGTAATATGTTGCCAGCAAAGGTCACATATTATATGAATTGCTTAAGAAATAAAAAATTTTCATTAAAAAAAATTTTATTTAAGAAAATTTCTATATGAAAAAAAACTACCTTTCGGAAAACGTGTCACAAAACCTTTGTAGGGAAGTAGTGTCGCGCAAGCAA
The DNA here is from genome assembly GCA_035047365.1 of Drosophila ustulata. Classification (NCBI taxonomy): domain Eukaryota; kingdom Metazoa; phylum Arthropoda; class Insecta; order Diptera; family Drosophilidae; genus Drosophila; species Drosophila ustulata. The sequence continues at coordinate 5,254 of JAWNPT010000058.1, forward strand.
CGTAATATGAAAAAATTTTAACATGTGAAACTCATATGACTGTGAAGTTGTGTGTGTCAAATATAGTAATTTTTCTCTTATTGACACAAAATTTAAGAACAAAATTATTCATATTGAATATCATAAAATTTCTTAAAGTCATGCAAATTTTGCATATGAAAAATATTTCCTTTGAGAAAAAGTTTCATATGAAAAAATGTCACCTTTCGGAAAACGTGTCACAAAACATCTACAGGTGAGTGGTGTCGCGCAAGGCATGTTATATGAAAAAAATTTCACATTTGAAATTCATATGACCGATGAGTAATATGTTGCCAGCAAAGGTCACATATTATATGAATTGATAAAATATTGAAGTTAAATGTTTTATTTTGATAAATTAATGCAACATAAAGCTATATTGGAAGATGGTAATCAATACAAGTGTGTCTCAAAAAAAATGTTTCACATGTTAAAACTATATCGTTTTGATATATTCATAAGAGCTATAATTATCACATGTGAAATAAATTGCTTAAGAAATAAAAAGTTTACATGCAAAAACATTTTTATTTGAGAAAATTTCTATACGAAAAAAGGCTACCTTTCGGAAAACGTGTCACAAAACCTCTATAGGTGAGTAGTGTCGCGCAAGGCATGTTATATGAAAAAAATTTCACATTTGAAATTCACATGACCGATGAGTAATATGTTGCCGTTATAGGTTACATATTATATGGATTGATAAAATATTGAAGTTAAATGTTCTATTATTAAATTAGTGTAACATAATGCTATGTTGCAAGATGGTACTCAATACAAGAGTGTCTCAAAAATAAATATTTCACATGTTAAAACTACATAATTTTGATATATTCATAAGAGCTATAAATTTCACATGTGAAATAAATTGCTTATGAAATATAAAATAAACATGTGAAAAAAATGTCATTTGAGAAAAAGTTTCATATCAAAAAAGTCTACTTTTCGGAAAACGTTTCACAATACCTCTATGGAGGAGTGGTGTCGCGCTAGGCATGATATATGAAAAAAATTTTACATATGAAATTCATATGACCGTGGAATTATATGTTGCCAGCAAAGGTCACATATTATATGAAGTGATAAAATATTGAAGTTAAATGTTTTATTAATAAATTAATGCAACATAAAGCTATATTGGAAGATGGTAATCAATACAAGTGTGTCTCAAAAAAAATGTTTCACATGTTAAAACTATATCATTTTGATATATTCATAAGAGCTATAATTATCACATGTGAAATAAATTGCTTAAGAAACAAAAAATTTACATGAAAAAAAAATTTTATTTGAGAAAATTTCTATATGAAAAAAGACAACCTTTCGGAAAACTTGTCACAAAACCTTTGTAGGGAAGTAGTGTCGCGCAAGCAACGTAATATGAAAAAATTTTAACATGTGAAACTCATATGACTGTGAAGTTGTGTGTGTCAAATATAGTAATTTTTCTCTTATTGACACAAAATTTAAGAACAAAATTATTCATATTGAATATCATAAAATTTATTAAAGTCATGCAAATTTTGCATATGAAAAAAATTTCCTTTGAGAAAAAGTTTCATATGAAAAAATGTCACCTTTCGGAAAACGTGTCACAAAACATCTACAGGTGAGTGGTGTCGCGCAAGGCATGTTATATGAAAAAAATTTCACATTTGAAATTCATATGACCGATGAGTAATATGTTGCCAGCAAAGGTCACATATTATATGAATTGATAAAATATTGAAGTTAAATGTTTTATTAATAAATTAATGCAACATAAAGCTATATTGGAAGATGGTAATCAATACAAGTGTGTCTCAAAAAAAATGTTTCACATGTTAAAACTATATCATTTTGATATATTCATAAGAGCTATAATTATCACATGTGAAATAAATTGCTAAAGAAACAAAAAATTTACATGAAAAAAAAATTTTTTTTGAGAAAATTTCTATATGAAAAAAGACAACCTTTCGGAAAACTTGTCACAAAACATTTGTAGGGAAGTAGTGTCGCGCGAGCAACGTAATATGAAAAAATTTTAACATGTGAAACTCATATGACTGTGAAGTTGTGTGTGTCAAATAGAGTAATTTTTCTCTTATTGACACAAAATTTAAAAACAAAATTATTCATATTGAATATCATAAAATTTATTGAAGTCATGCAAATTTTGCATATGAAAAAAATTTCCTTTGAGAAAAAGTTTCAAATGAAAAAATGTCACCTTTCGGAAAACGTGTCACAAAACATCTACAGGTAGGTGGTGTCCCGCAGGGCATGTTATATGAAAAAAATTTCACATTTGAAATTCATATGACCGATGAGTAATATGTTGCCGGCATAGGTCACATATTATATGGATTGATAAAATATTGAAGTTAAATGTTTTATTATTAAATTAATGCAAAAAAATGATATATTGCAAGATGGTACTCAATACAAGTGTGTCTCAAATAAAATATTTCACATGTTAAAACTACATCATTTTGATATATTCATAAGAGTTATAACTATCACATGTGAAATAAATTGCTTAAGAAATAAAAAGTTAACATGCAAAAAAAATTTTATTTGAGAAAATTTCTATACGAAAAAAGGCTACCTTTCGGAAAACGTGTCACAAAACCTCTATAGGTGAGTAGTGTCGCGCAAGGCATGTTATATAAAAAAAATTTCTCATATGAAATTCATATGACCGTGGAGTAATATATTTGCCGGCATAGGTCACATATTATATGGATTGATAAAATATTGAAGTTAAATGTTTTATTATTAAATTAATGCAACATAAAGCTATATTGGAAGATGGTAATCAATACAAGTGTGTCTCAAAAAAAATGTTTCACATGTTAAAACTATATCATTTTGATATATTCATAAGAGCTATAATTATCACATGTGAAATAAATTGCTTAAGAAACAAAAAATTTACATGAAAAAAAAATTTTATTTGAGAAAATTTCTATATGAAAAAAGACAACCTTTCGGAAAACTTGTCACAAAACATTTGTAGGGAAGTAGTGTCGCGCAAGCAACGTAATATGAAAAAATTTTAACATGTGAAACTCATATGACTGTGAAGTTGTGTGTGTCAAATATAGTAATTTTTCTCTTATTGACACAAAATTTAAGAACAAAATTATTCATATTGAATATTATAAAATTTATTAAAGTCATGCAAATTTTGCATATGAAAAAAATTTCCTTTGAGAAAAAGTTTCAAATGAAAAAATGTCACCTTTCGGAAAACGTGTCACAAAACATCTACAGGTGAGTGGTGTCGCGCAAGGCATGTTATATGAACAAAATTTCACATTTGAAATTCATATGACCGATGAGTAATATGTTGCCAGCAAAGGTCACATATTATATGAATTGCTTAAGAAATAAAAAATTTTCATTAAAAAATATTTTATTTAAGAAAATTTCTATATGAAAAAAAACTACCTTTCGGAAAACGTGTCACAAAACCTTTGTAGGGAAGTAGTGTCGCGCAAGCAACGTAATATGAAAAAATTTTAACATGTGAAACTCATATGACTGTGAAGTTGTGTGTGTCAAATATAGTAATTTTTCTCTTATTGACACAAAATTTAAGAACAAAATTATTCATATTGAATATCATAAAATTTCTTAAAGTCATGCAAATTTTGCATATGAAAAATATTTCCTTTGAGAAAAAGTTTCATATGAAAAAATGTCACCTTTCGGAAAACGTGTCACAAAACATCTACAGGTGAGTGGTGTCGCGCAAGGCATGTTATATGAAAAAAATTTCACATTTGAAATTCATATGACCGATGAATAATATGTTGCCAGCAAAGGTCACATATTATATGAATTGATAAAATATTGAAGTTAAATGTTTTATTTTGATAAATTAATGCAACATAAAGCTATATTGGAAGATGGTAATCAATACAAGTGTGTCTCAAAAAAAATGTTTCACATGTTAAAACTATATCGTTTTGATATATTCATAAGAGCTATAATTATCACATGTGAAATAAATTGCTTAAGAAATAAAAAGTTTACATGCAAAAACATTTTTATTTGAGAAAATTTCTATACGAAAAAAGGCTACCTTTCGGAAAACGTGTCACAAAACCTCTATAGGTGAGTAGTGTCGCGCAAGGCATGTTATATGAAAAAAATTTCACATTTGAAATTCACATGACCGATGAGTAATATGTTGCCGTTATAGGTTACATATTATATGGATTGATAAAATATTGAAGTTAAATGTTCTATTATTAAATTAGTGTAACATAATGCTATGTTGCAAGATGGTACTCAATACAAGAGTGTCTCAAAAATAAATATTTCACATGTTAAAACTACATAATTTTGATATATTCATAAGAGCTATAAATTTCACATGTGAAATAAATTGCTTATGAAATATAAAATAAACATGTGAAAAAAATGTCATTTGAGAAAAAGTTTCATATCAAAAAAGTCTACTTTTCGGAAAACGTTTCACAATACCTCTATGGAGGAGTGGTGTCGCGCTAGGCATGATATATGAAAAAAATTTTACATATGAAATTCATATGACCGTGGAATTATATGTTGCCAGCAAAGGTCACATATTATATGAAGTGATAAAATATTGAAGTTAAATGTTTTATTAATAAATTAATGCAACATAAAGCTATATTGGAAGATGGTAATCAATACAAGTGTGTCTCAAAAAAAATGTTTCACATGTTAAAACTATATCATTTTGATATATTCATAAGAGCTATAATTATCACATGTGAAATAAATTGCTTAAGAAACAAAAAATTTACATGAAAAAAAAATTTTATTTGAGAAAATTTCTATATGAAAAAAGACAACCTTTCGGAAAACTTGTCACAAAACCTTTGTAGGGAAGTAGTGTCGCGCAAGCAACGTAATATGAAAAAATTTTAACATGTGAAACTCATATGACTGTGAAGTTGTGTGTGTCAAATATAGTAATTTTTCTCTTATTGACACAAAATTTAAGAACAAAATTATTCATATTGAATATCATAAAATTTATTAAAGTCATGCAAATTTTGCATATGAAAAAAATTTCCTTTGAGAAAAAGTTTCATATGAAAAAATGTCACCTTTCGGAAAACGTGTCACAAAACATCTACAGGTGAGTGGTGTCGCGCAAGGCATGTTATATGAAAAAAATTTCACATTTGAAATTCATATGACCGATGAGTAATATGTTGCCAGCAAAGGTCACATATTATATGAATTGATAAAATATTGAAGTTAAATGTTTTATTAATAAATTAATGCAACATAAAGCTATATTGGAAGATGGTAATCAATACAAGTGTGTCTCAAAAAAAATGTTTCACATGTTAAAACTATATCATTTTGATATATTCATAAGAGCTATAATTATCACATGTGAAATAAATTGCTTAAGAAACAAAAAATTTACATGAAAAAAAAATTTTATTTGAGAAAATTTATATATGAAAAATGACAACCTTTCGGAAAACTTGTCACAAAACATTTGTAGGGAAGTAGTGTCGCGCGAGCAACGTAATATGAAAAAATTTTAACATGTGAAACTCATATGACTGTGAAGTTGTGTGTGTCAAATATAGTAATTTTTCTCTTATTGACACAAAATTTAGGAACAAAATTATTCATATTGAATATCATAAAATTTATTAAAGTCATGCAAATTTTGCATATGAAAAAAATTTCCTTTGAGAAAAAGTTTCATATGAAAAAATGTCACCTTTCGGAAAACGTGTCACAAAACATCTACAGGTGAGTGGTGTCGCGCAAGGCATGTTATATGAAAAAAAATTTCACATTTGAAATTCATATGACCGATGAGTAATATGTTGCCAGCAAAGGTCACATATTATATGAATTGATAAAATATTGAAGTTAAATGTTTTATTAATAAATTAATGCAACATAAAGCTATATTGGAAGATGGTAATCAATACAAGTGTGTCTCAAAAAAAATGTTTCACATGTTAAAACTATATCATTTTGATATATTCATAAGAGCTATAATTATCACATGTGAAATAAATTGCTTAAGAAACAAAAAATTTTCATGAAAAAAAATTTTATTTGAGAAAATTTCTATATGAAAAAAGACAACCTTTCGGAAAACTTGTCACAAAACATTTGTAGGGAAGTAGTGTCGCGCGAGCAACGTAATATGAAAAAATTTTAACATGTGAAACTCATATGACTGTGAAGTTGTGTGTGTCAAATAGAGTAATTTTTCTCTTATTGACACAAAATTTAAAAACAAAATTATTCATATTGAATATCATAAAATTTATTGAAGTCATGCAAATTTTGCATATGAAAAAAATTTTTTTTAAAAAAATTTTAAAAAAAATTTACATCTACAGGTGAGTGGTGTCCCGCAGGGCATGTTATATGAAAAAAATTTCACATTTGAAATTCATATGACCGATGAGTAATATGTTGCCGGCATAGGTCACATATTATATGGATTGATAAAATATTGAAGTTAAACGTTTTATTATTAAATTAATGCAAAAAAATGATATATTGCAAGATGGTACTCAATACAAGTGTGTCTCAAAAAAATGTTTCAACTGTTAAAACTATATCATTTTGAAATATTCATAAGAGCTATAATTATCACATGTGAAATAAATTGCTTAAGAAATAAAAAGTTAACATGCAAAAAAAATTTTATTTGAGAAAATTTCTATACGAAAAAAGGCTACCTTTCGGAAAACGTGTCACAAAACCTCTATAGGTGAGTAGTGTCGCGCAAGGCATGTTATATAAAAAAAATTTCTCATATGAAATTCATATGACCGTGGAGTAATATATTTGCCGGCATAGGTCACATATTATATGGATTGATAAAATATTGAAGTTAAATGTTCTATTAATAAATTAATGCAACATAAAGCTATATTGGAAGATGGTAATCAATACAAGTGTGTCTCAAAAAAAATGTTTCACATGTTAAAACTATATCATTTTGATATATTCATAAGAGCTATAATTATCACATGTGAAATAAATTGCTTAAGAAACAAAAAATGTACATGAAAAAAAAATTTTATTTGAGAAAATTTTTATATGAAAAAAGACAACCTTTCGGAAAACTTGTCACAAAACCTTTGTAGGGAAGTAGTGTCGCGCAAGCAACGTAATATGAAAAAATTTTAACATGTGAAACTCATATGACTGTGAAGTTGTGTGTGTCAAATATAGTAATTTTTCTCTTATTGACACAAAATTTAAGAACAAAATTATTCATATTGAATATTATAAAATTTATTAAAGTCATGCAAATTTTGCATATGAAAAAAATTTCCTTTGAGAAAAAGTTTCATATGAAAAAATGTCACCTTTCGGAAAACGTGTCACAAAACATCTACAGGTGAGTGGTGTCGCGCAAGGCATGTTATATGAACAAAATTTCACATTTGAAATTCATATGACCGATGAGTAATATGTTGCCAGCAAAGGTCACATATTATATGAATTGCTTAAGAAATAAAAAATTTTCATTAAAAAAAATTTTATTTAAGAAAATTTCTATATGAAAAAAAACTACCTTTCGGAAAACGTGTCACAAAACCTTTGTAGGGAAGTAGTGTCGCGCAAGCAACGTAATATGAAAAAATTTTAACATGTGAAACTCATATGACTGTGAAGTTGTGTGTGTCAAATATAGTAATTTTTCTCTTATTGACACAAAATTTAAGAACAAAATTATTCATATTGAATATCATAAAATTTCTTAAAGTCATGCAAATTTTGCATATGAAAAATATTTCCTTTGAGAAAAAGTTTCATATGAAAAAATGTCACCTTTCGGAAAACGTGTCACAAAACATCTACAGGTGAGTGGTGTCGCGCAAGGCATGTTATATGAAAAAAATTTCACATTTGAAATTCATATGACCGATGAGTAATATGTTGCCAGCAAAGGTCACATATTATATGAATTGATAAAATATTGAAGTTAAATGTTTTATTTTGATAAATTAATGCAACATAAAGCTATATTGGAAGATGGTAATCAATACAAGTGTGTCTCAAAAAAAATGTTTCACATGTTAAAACTATATCGTTTTGATATATTCATAAGAGCTATAATTATCACATGTGAAATAAATTGCTTAAGAAATAAAAAGTTTACATGCAAAAACATTTTTATTTGAGAAAATTTCTATACGAAAAAAGGCTACCTTTCGGAAAACGTGTCACAAAACCTCTATAGGTGAGTAGTGTCGCGCAAGGCATGTTATATGAAAAAAATTTCACATTTGAAATTCATATGACCGATGAGTAATATGTTGCCGTTATAGGTTACATATTATATGGATTGATAAAATATTGAAGTTAAATGTTCTATTATTAAATTAGTGTAACATAATGCTATGTTGCAAGATGGTACTCAATACAAGAGTGTCTCAAAAATAAATATTTCACATGTTAAAACTACATAATTTTGATATATTCATAAGAGCTATAAATTTCACATGTGAAATAAATTGCTTATGAAATATAAAATAAACATGTGAAAAAAATGTCATTTGAGAAAAAGTTTCATATGAAAAAAGTCTACTTTTCGGAAAACGTGTCACAAAACCTCTATAGAGGAGTGGTGTCGCGCAAGGCATGTTATATGAAAAAAATTTCACATTTGAAATTCATATGACCGATGAGTAATATGTTGCCAGCAAAGGTCACATATTATATGAATTGATAAAATATTGAAGTTAAATGTTTTATTAATAAATTAATGCAACATAAAGCTATATTGGAAGATGGTAATCAATACAAGTGTGTCTCAAAAAAAATGTTTCACATGTTAAAACTATATCATTTTGATATATTCATAAGAGCTATAATTATCACATGTGAAATAAATTGCTAAAGAAACAAAAAATTTACATGAAAAAAAAATTTTTTTTGAGAAAATTTCTATATGAAAAAAGACAACCTTTCGGAAAACTTGTCACAAAACATTTGTAGGGAAGTAGTGTCGCGCGAGCAACGTAATATGAAAAAATTTTAACATGTGAAACTCATATGACTGTGAAGTTGTGTGTGTCAAATAGAGTAATTTTTCTCTTATTGACACAAAATTTAAAAACAAAATTATTCATATTGAATATCATAAAATTTATTGAAGTCATGCAAATTTTGCATATGAAAAAAATTTCCTTTGAGAAAAAGTTTCAAATGAAAAAATGTCACCTTTCGGAAAACGTGTCACAAAACATCTACAGGTGAGTGGTGTCCCGCAGGGCATGTTATATGAAAAAAATTTCACATTTGAAATTCATATGACCGATGAGTAATATGTTGCCGGCATAGGTCACATATTATATGGATTGATAAAATATTGAAGTTAAATGTTTTATTATTAAATTAATGCAAAAAAATGATATATTGCAAGATGGTACTCAATACAAGTGTGTCTCAAATAAAATATTTCACATGTTAAAACTACATCATTTTGATATATTCATAAGAGTTATAACCATCACATGTGAAATAAATTGCTTAAGAAATAAAAAGTTTACATGCAAAAAAAATTTTATTTGAGAAAATTTCTATATGAAAAAAGGCTACCTTTTGGAAATCGTGTCACAAAACCTCTATAAGTGAGTAGTGTCGCGCAAGGCATGTTATATGAAAAAAATTTCACATATGAAATTCATATGACCGTGGAGTAATATTTTGCCGGCATAGGTCACATATTATATGGATTGATAAAATATTGAAGTTAAATGTTTTATTATTAAATTAATGCAACATAATGCAATATTGCAAGATGGTAATCAATACAAGTGTGTCTCAAAAAAAATGTTTCACATGTTAAAACTATATCATTTTGATATATTCATAAGAGCTATAATTATCACATGTGAAATGAATTGCTTAAGAAATAAAAAATTTACATGAAAAAAAATTTTATTTGAGAAAATTTCTATATGAAAAAAGACAACCTTTCGGAAAACTTGTCACAAAACATTTGTAGGGAAGTAGTGTCGCGCGAGCAACGTAATATGAAAAAATTTTAACATGTGAAACTCATATGACTGTGAAGTTGTGTGTGTCAAATAGAGTAATTTTTCTCTTATTGACACAAAATTTAAAAACAAAATTATTCATATTGAATATCATAAAATTTATTGAAGTCATGCAAATTTTGCATATGAAAAAAATTTCCTTTGAGAAAAAGTTTCAAATGAAAAAATGTCACCTTTCGGAAAACGTGTCACAAAACATCTACAGGTGAGTGGTGTCCCGCAGGGCATGTTATATGAAAAAAATTTCACATTTGAAATTCATATGACCGATGAGTAATATGTTGCCGGCATAGGTCACATATTATATGGATTGATAAAATATTGAAGTTAAATGTTTTATTATTAAATTAATGCAAAAAAATGATATATTGCAAGATGGTACTCAATACAAGTGTGTCTCAAATAAAATATTTCACATGTTAAAACTACATCATTTTGATATATTCATAAGAGTTATAATCATCACATGTGAAATAAATTGCTTAAGAAATAAAAAGTTAACATGCAAAAAAAATTTTATTTGAGAAAATTTCTATACGAAAAAAGGCTACCTTTCGGAAAACGTGTCACAAAACCTCTATAAGTGAGTAGTGTCGCGCAAGGCATGTTATATAAAAAAAATTTCTCATATGAAATTCATATGACCGTGGAGTAATATATTTGCCGGCATAGGTCACATATTATATGGATTGATAAAATATTAAAGTTAAATGTTTTATTATTAAATTAATGCAACATAATGCTATATTGCAAGATGGTACTCAATACAAGTGTGTCTCAAAAAAAATATTTCACATGTTAAAACTACATCATTTTGATATATTCATAAGAGTTATAACCATCACATGTGAAATAAATTGCTTAAGAAATAAAAAATTTTCATGAAAAAAAATTTTATTTGAGAAAATTTCTATATGAAAAAAGACTACCTTTCGGAAAACGTGTCACAAAACCTTTGTAGGAAAGTAGTGTCGCGCAAGCAACGTAATATGAAAAAATTTTAACATGTGAAACTCATATGACTGTGAAGTTGTGTGTGTCAAATATAGTAATTTTTCTCTTATTGACACAAAATTTAAGAACAAAATTATTCATATTGAATATCATAAAATTTCTTAAAGTCATGCAAATTTTGCATATGAAAAATATTTCCTTTGAGAAAAAGTTTCATATGAAAAAATGTCACCTTTCGGAAAACGTGTCACAAAACATCTACAGGTGAGTGGTGTCGCGCAAGGCATGTTATATGAAAAAAATTTCACATTTGAAATTCATATGACCGATGAGTAATATGTTGCCAGCAAAGGTCACATATTATATGAATTGATAAAATATTGAAGTTAAATGTTTTATTTTGATAAATTTATGCAACATAAAGCTATATTGGAAGATGGTAATCAATACAAGTGTGTCTCAAAAAAAATGTTTCACATGTTAAAACTATATCGTTTTGATATATTCATAAGAGCTATAATTATCACATGTGAAATAAATTGCTTAAGAAATAAAAAGTTTACATGCAAAAAAATTTTTATTTGAGAAAATTTCTATACGAAAAAAGGCTACCTTTCGGAAAACGTGTCACAAAACCTCTATAGGTGAGTAGTGTCGCGCAAGGCATGTTATATGAAAAAAATTTCACATTTGAAATTCACATGACCGATGAGTAATATGTTGCCGGCATAGGTCACATATTATATGGATTGATAAAATATTGAAGTTAAATGCTCTATTATTAAATTAATGTAACATAATGCTATGTTGCAAGATGGTACTCAATACAAGTGTGTCTCAAAAATAAATATTTCACATGTTAAAACTACATAATTTTGATATATTCATAAGAGCTATAAATTTCACATGTGAAATAAATTGCTTATGAAATATAAAATAAACATGTGAAAAAAATGTCATTTGAGAAAAAGTTTCATATCAAAAAAAGTCTACTTTTCGGAAAACGTTTCACAATACCTCTATGGAGGAGTGGTGTCGCGCTAGGCATGATATATGAAAAAAATTTTACATATGAAATTCATATGACCGTGGAATTATATGTTGCCAGCAAAGGTCACATATTATATGAAGTGATAAAATATTGAAGTTAAATGTTTTATTAATAAATTAATGCAACATAAAGCTATATTGGAAGATGGTAATCAATACAAGTGTGTCTCAAAAAAAATGTTTCACATGTTAAAACTATATCATTTTGATATATTCATAAGAGCTATAATTATCACATGTGAAATAAATTGCTTAAGAAACAAAAAATTTACATGAAAAAAAAATTTTATTTGAGAAAATTTCTATATGAAAAAAGACAACCTTTCGGAAAACTTGTCACAAAACCTTTGTAGGGAAGTAGTGTCGCGCAAGCAACGTAATATGAAAAAATTTTAACATGTGAAACTCATATGACTGTGAAGTTGTGTGTGTCAAATATAGTAATTTTTCTCTTATTGACACAAAATTTAAGAACAAAATTATTCATATTGAATATCATAAAATTTATTAAAGTCATGCAAATTTTGCATATGAAAAAAATTTCCTTTGAGAAAAAGTTTCATATGAAAAAATGTCACCTTTCGGAAAACGTGTCACAAAACATCTACAGGTGAGTGGTGTCGCGCAAGGCATGTTATATGAAAAAAATTTCACATTTGAAATTCATATGACCGATGAGTAATATGTTGCCAGCAAAGGTCACATATTATATGAATTGATAAAATATTGAAGTTAAATGTTTTATTAATAAATTAATGCAACATAAAGCTATATTGGAAGATGGTAATCAATACAAGTGTGTCTCAAAAAAAATGTTTCACATGTTAAAACTATATCATTTTGATATATTCATAAGAGCTATAATTATCACATGTGAAATAAATTGCTTAAGAAACAAAAAATTTACATGAAAAAAAAATTTTATTTGAGAAAATTTCTATATGAAAAAAGACAACCTTTCGGAAAACTTGTCACAAAACATTTGTAGGGAAGTAGTGTCGCGCGAGCAACGTAATATGAAAAAATTTTAACATGTGAAACTCATATGACTGTGAAGTTGTGTGTGTCAAATAGAGTAATTTTTCTCTTATTGACACAAAATTTAAAAACAAAATTATTCATATTGAATATCATAAAATTTATTGAAGTCATGCAAATTTTGCATATGAAAAAAATTTCCTTTGAGAAAAAGTTTCAAATGAAAAAATGTCACCTTTCGGAAAACGTGTCACAAAACATCTACAGGTGAGTGGTGTCCCGCAGGGCATGTTATATGAAAAAAATTTCACATTTGAAATTCATATGACCGATGAGTAATATGTTGCCGGCATAGGTCACATATTATATGGATTGATAAAATATTGAAGTTAAATGTTTTATTATTAAATTAATGCAAAAAAATGATATATTGCAAGATGGTACTCAATACAAGTGTGTCTCAAATAAAATATTTCACATGTTAAAACTACATCATTTTGATATATTCATAAGAGTTATAACCATCACATGTGAAATAAATTGCTTAAGAAATAAAAAGTTAACATGCAAAAAAAATTTTATTTGAGAAAATTTCTATACGAAAAAAGGCTACCTTTTGGAAAACGTGTCACAAAACCTCTATAAGTGAGTAGTGTCGCGCAAGGCATGTTATATAAAAAAAATTTCTCATATGAAATTCATATGACCGTGGAGTAATATATTTGCCGGCATAGGTCACATATTATATGGATTGATAAAATATTAAAGTTAAATGTTTTATTATTAAATTAATGCAACATAATGCTATATTGCAAGATGGTACTCAATACAAGTGTGTCTCAAAAAAAATATTTCACATGTTAAAACTACATCATTTTGATATATTCATAAGAGTTATAACCATCACATGTGAAATAAATTGCTTAAGAAATAAAAAATTTTCATGAAAAAAAATTTTATTTAAGAAAATTTCTATATGAAAAAAGACTACCTTTCGGAAAACGTGTCACAAAACCTTTGTAGGGAAGTAGTGTCGCGCAAGCAACGTAATATGAAAAAATTTTAACATGTGAAACTCATATGACTGTGAAGTTGTGTGTGTCAAATATAGTAATTTTTCTCTTATTGACACAAAATTTAAGAACAAAATTATTCATATTGAATATCATAAAATTTCTTAAAGTCATGCAAATTTTGCATATGAAAAATATTTCCTTTGAGAAAAAGTTTCATATGAAAAAATGTCACCTTTCGGAAAACGTGTCACAAAACATCTACAGGTGAGTGGTGTCGCGCAAGGCATGTTATATGAAAAAAATTTCACATTTGAAATTCATATGACCGATGAGTAATATGTTGCCAGCAAAGGTCACATATTATATGAATTGATAAAATATTGAAGTTAAATGTTTTATTTTGATAAATTTATGCAACATAAAGCTATATTGGAAGATGGTAATCAATACAAGTGTGTCTCAAAAAAAATGTTTCACATGTTAAAACTATATCGTTTTGATATATTCATAAGAGCTATAATTATCACATGTGAAATAAATTGCTTAAGAAATAAAAAGTTTACATGCAAAAAAATTTTTATTTGAGAAAATTTCTATACGAAAAAAGGCTACCTTTCGGAAAACGTGTCACAAAACCTCTATAGGTGAGTAGTGTCGCGCAAGGCATGTTATATGAAAAAAATTTCACATTTGAAATTCACATGACCGATGAGTAATATGTTGCCGGCATAGGTCACATATTATATGGATTGATAAAATATTGAAGTTAAATGCTCTATTATTAAATTAATGTAACATAATGCTATGTTGCAAGATGGTACTCAATACAAGTGTGTCTCAAAAATAAATATTTCACATGTTAAAACTACATAATTTTGATATATTCATAAGAGCTATAAATTTCACATGTGAAATAAATTGCTTATGAAATATAAAATAAACATGTGAAAAAAATGTCATTTGAGAAAAAGTTTCATATCAAAAAAGTCTACTTTTCGGAAAACGTTTCACAATACCTCTATGGAGGAGTGGTGTCGCGCTAGGCATGATATATGAAAAAAATTTTACATATGAAATTCATATGACCGTGGAATTATATGTTGCCAGCAAAGGTCACATATTATATGAAGTGATAAAATATTGAAGTTAAATGTTTTATTAATAAATTAATGCAACATAAAGCTATATTGGAAGATGGTAATCAATATAAGTGTGTCTCAAACAAAATGTTTTACATGTTAAAACTATATAATTTTGATATATTCATAAGAGCTATAATTATCACATGTGAAATAAATTGCTTAAGAAACAAAAAATTTACATGAAAAAAAAATTTTATTTGAGAAAATTTCTATATGAAAAAAGACAACCTTTCGGAAAACTTGTCACAAAGCCTTTGTAGGGAAGTAGTGTCGCGCAAGCAACGTAATATGAAAAAATTTTAACATGTGAAACTCATATGACTGTGAAGTTGTGTGTGTCAAATATAGTAATTTTTCTCTTATTGACACAAAATTTAAGAACAAAATTATTCATATTGAATATCATAAAATTTATTAAAGTCATGCAAATTTTGCATATGAAAAAAATTTCCTTTGAGAAAAAGTTTCATATGAAAAAATGTCACCTTTCGGAAAACGTGTCACAAAACATCTACAGGTGAGTGGTGTCGCGCAAGGCATGTTATATGAAAAAAATTTCACATTTGAAATTCATATGACCGATGAGTAATATGTTGCCAGCAAAGGTCACATATTATATGAATTGATAAAATATTGAAGTTAAATGTTTTATTAATAAATTAATGCAACATAAAGCTATATTGGAAGATGGTAATCAATACAAGTGTGTCTCAAAAAAAATGTTTCACATGTTAAAACTATATCATTTTGATATATTCATAAGAGCTATAATTATCACATGTGAAATAAATTGCTTAAGAAACAAAAAATTTACATGAAAAAAAAATTTTATTTGAGAAAATTTCTATATGAAAAAAGACAACCTTTCGGAAAACTTGTCACAAAACATTTGTAGGGAAGTAGTGTCGCGCGAGCAACGTAATATGAAAAAATTTTAACATGTGAAACTCATATGACTGTGAAGTTGTGTGTGTCAAATAGAGTAATTTTTCTCTTATTGACACAAAATTTAAAAACAAAATTATTCATATTGAATATCATAAAATTTATTGAAGTCATGCAAATTTTGCATATGAAAAAAATTTCCTTTGAGAAAAAGTTTCAAATGAAAAAATGTCACCTTTCGGAAAACGTGTCACAAAACATCTACAGGTGAGTGGTGTCCCGCAGGGCATGTTATATGAAAAAAATTTCACATTTGAAATTCATATGACCGATGAGTAATATGTTGCCGGCATAGGTCACATATTATATGGATTGATAAAATATTGAAGTTAAATGTTTTATTATTAAATTAATGCAAAAAAATGATATATTGCAAGATGGTACTCAATACAAGTGTGTCTCAAATAAAATATTTCACATGTTAAAACTACATCATTTTGATATATTCATAAGAGTTATAACCATCACATGTGAAATAAATTGCGTAAGAAATAAAAAGTTTACATGCAAAATAAATTTTATTTGGGAACATTTATATATGAATAAAGGTTTCCTTTCGGAAAACGTGTCTCGAAACCTATACGGAGGAGTGGTGTCGCGCAAGGCATGTTTTATGAAAAAAATTTCACATATGAAATTCAAATGACCGTAGAGTAATATGTTGCCGGCATAGGTCACATATTATATGGATTGATAAAATATTTAAGTTAAATGTTTTATTATTAAATTAATGCAACATAATGCAATATTGCAAGATGGTACTCAATACAAGTGTGTCTCAAAAAAAATATTTCACATGTTAAAACTACATCATTTTAATATATTCATAAGAGTTATAACCATCACATGTGAAATAAATTGCTTAAGAAATAAAAAATTTTCATGAAAAAAAATTTTATTTAAGAAAATTTCTATATGAAAAAAGACTACCTTTCGGAAAACGTGTCACAAAACCTTTGTAGGGAAGTAGTGTCGCGCAAGCAACGTAATATGAAAAAATTTTAACATGTGAAACTCATATGACTGTGAAGTTGTGTGTGTCAAATATAGTAATTTTTCTCTTATTGACACAAAATGTAAGAACAAAATTATTCATATTGAATATCATAAAATTTATTAAAGTCATGCAAATTTTGCATATGAAAAAAATTTCCTTTGAGAAAAAGTTTCATATGAAAAAATGTCACCTTTCGGAAAACGTGTCACAAAACATCTACAGGTGAGTGGTGTCGCGCAAGGCATGTTATATGAAAAAAATTTCACATTTGAAATTCATATGACCGTAGAGTAATATGTTGCCGGCATAGGTCACATATTATATGGATTGATAAAATATTGAAGTTAAATGTTTTATTATTAAATTAATGCAACATAAAGCTATAATGGAAGATGGTAATCAATACAAGTGTGTCTCAAAAGAAATGTTTCACATGTTAAAACTATATCATTTTGATATATTAATAAGAGCTATAATTATCACATGTGAAATAAATTGCTTAAGAAACAAAAAATTTACATAAAAAAAATATTTTATTTGAGAAAATTTCTATATGAAAAAAGGCTACCTTTCAGAAAACGTGTCACAAAACCTCTATAAGGGAATGGCGTCGCGAAAGGCATGTTTTAGGAAAAAAATTTCACATATGAAATTCATATGACCGTGGAGAAATATATTGCCGGCATAGGTCACATATTATATGGATTGATAAAATATTGAAGTTAAATGTTTTATTATTAAATTAATGCAACATAATGCTATATTGCAAGATGGTACTCAATGCAAGTGTGTCTCAAAAAAAATATTTCACATGTTAAAACTACATCATTTTGATATATTCATAAGAGTTATAACCATCACATGTGAAATAAATTGCTTAAGAAATAAAAAATTTACATGAAAAAAAAAATTTATTTGAGAAAAAGTTTCATATGAAAAAAGGCTACCTTTCGGAAAACGTGTCACAAAACATCTACAGGTGAGTGGTGTCGCGCAAGGCATGTTATATGAAAAAAATTTCACATTTGAAATTCATATGACCGATGAGTAATATGTTGACGGCATAGGTCACATATTATATGGATTGATAAAATATTGAAGTTAAATGTTTTATTAATAATTTAATGCGACATAAAGCTATATTGGAAGATGGTAATCAATACAAGTGTGTCTCAAAAAAAATGTTTCACATGTTAAAACTATATCATTTTGATATATTCATAAGAGTTATAATTATCACATGTGAAATAAATTGCTTAAGAAATAAAAAATTTACATGCAAAAAAAATTTTATTTGAGAAAAATTTCTATATGAAAAAAGGCTACCTTTCGGAAAACGTGTCACAAAACTTCTACGGAGGAGTGGTGTCGCGCAAGGCATGTTATATGAAAAAAATTTCACATTTGAAATTCATATGACCGATGAGTAATATATTTGCCGGCATAGGTCACATATTATATGGATTGATAAAATATTGAAGTTAAATGTTTTATTAATAAATTAATGCAACATAAAGCTATATTGGAAGATGGTAATCAATACAAGTGTGTCTCAAAAAAAATGTTTCACATGTTAAAACTATATCATTTTGATATATTCATAAGAGCTATAATTATCACATGTGAAATAAATTGCTTAAGAAATAAAAAATTTACATGCAAAAAAAATTTTATTTGAGAAAATTTCTATACGAAAAAAGGCTACCTTTCGGAAAACGTGTCACAAAACCTCTATAGGTGAGTAGTGTCGCGCAAGGCATGTTATATGAAAAAAATTTCACATTTGAAATTCATATGACCGTGGAGTAATATATTTGCCGGCATAGGTCACATATTATATGGATTGATAAAATATTGAAGTTAAATGTTTTATTATTAAATTAATGCAACATAATGCTATATTGCAAGATGGTACTCAATACAAGTGTGTCTCAAAAAAAATGTTTCACATGTTAAAACTATATCATTTTGATATATTCATAAGAGCTATAATTATCACATGTGAAATAAATTGCTTAAGAAATAAAAAATTTACATGAAAAAAAATTTTATTTGAGAAAATTTCTATATGAAAAAAGACAACCTTTCGGAAAACTTGTCACAAAACCTTTGTAGGGAAGTAGTGTCGCGCAAGCAATGTAATATGAAAAAATTTTAACATGTGAAACTCATATGACTGTGAAGTTGTGTGTGTCAAATATAGTAATTTTTCTCTTATTGACACAAAATTTAAGAACAAAATTATTCATATTGAATATCATAAAATTTATTAAAGTCATGCAAATTTTGCATATGAAAAAAATTTCCTTTGAGAAAAAGTTTCATATGAAAAAATGTCACCTTTCGGAAAACGTGTCACAAAACATCTACAGGTGAGTGGTGTCGCGCAAGGCATGTTATATGAAAAAAATTTCACATTTGAAATTCATATGACCGTAGAGTAATATGTTGCCGGCATAGGTCACATATTATATGGATTGATAAAATATTGAAGTTAAATGTTTTATTATTAAATTAATGCAACATAATGCTATATTGCAAGATGGTACTCAATACAAGTGTGTCTCAAAAATAAATATTTCACATGTTAAAACTACATCATTTTGATATATTCATAAGAGCTATAAATTTCACATGTGAAATAAATTGCTTAAGAAATAAAAAATTAACATGTGAAAAAAATTTTATTTGAGAAAAAGTTTCTATATGAAAAAAGTCTACTTTTCGGAAAACGTGTCACAAAACCTCTATGGAGGAGTGGTGTCGCGCAAGGCATGTTATATGAAAAAAATTTCACATATGAAATTCATATGACCGTGGAATTATATGTTGCCAGCATAGGTCACATATTATATGAATTGATAAAATATTGAAGTTAAATGTTTTATTAATAAATTAATGCAACATAAAGCTATATTGGAAGATGGTAATCAATACAAGTGTGTCTCAAAAAAAATGTTTCACATGTTAAAACTATATCATTTTGATATATTCATAAGAGCTATAATTATCACATGTGAAATAAATTGCTTAAGAAACAAAAAATTTACATGAAAAAAAAATTTTATTTGAGAAAATTTCTATATGAAAAAAGACAACCTTTCGGAAAACTTGTCACAAAACCTTTGTAGGGAAGTAGTGTCGCGCAAGCAACGTAATATGAAAAAATTTTAACATGTGAAACTCATATGACTGTGAAGTTGTGTGTGTCAAATATAGTAATTTTTCTCTTATTGACACAAAATTTAAGAACAAAATTATTCATATTGAATATCATAAAATTTATTAAAGTCATGCAAATTTTGCATATGAAAAAAATTTCCTTTGAGAAAAAGTTTCATATGAAAAAATGTCACCTTTCGGAAAACGTGTCACAAAACATCTACAGGTGAGTGGTGTCGCGCAAGGCATGTTATATGAAAAAAATTTCACATTTGAAATTCATATGACCGTAGAGTAATATGTTGCCGGCATAGGTCACATATTATATGGATTGATAAAATATTGAAGTTAAATGTTTTATTATTAAATTAATGCAAAAAAATGCTATATTGCAAGATGGTACTCAATACAAGTGTGTCTCAAAAAAAATATTTCACATGTTAAAACTACATCATTTTGATATATTCATAAGAGTTATAAATATCACATGTGAAATAAATTGCTTAAGAAATAAAAAGTTTACATGCAAAAAAATTTTTATTTGAGAAAATTTCTATATGAAAAAAGGCTACTTTTCGGAAAACGTGTCACAAAACATCTACAGGTGAGTAGTGTCGCGCAAGGCATGTTATATAAAAAAAATTTCACATTTGAAATTCATATGACCTATGAGTAATATGTTGCCGGCATAGGTCACATATTATATGGATTGATAAAATATTGAAGTTAAACAGCAACTGAGGGAATTTTACCATGGTGTTGATCATGGCCTTTGGCCGATCCACCGGTATATTCCCTCAGTTGCTGCTCAGTTGCTGCTCTGCCGACGCCTCTGCCGCTGCTGTCGTCGTCGTCGTCGTCGTATAAACTGTGTTTTTGTTTTACCGCATAAAGTATAAAAGCAGCAATTTTCTTCGATCAGTCAAATGAATTCATCAAGTGAATCAAGTAGTGATTGTTCGTATACATATTCTCCAAGCAATAATTATGAAACCAGCGAAGAAAGTAGTTATTCGGGAGCCAGTGATGGATATTCTCGAATCGGAAAACGAAGAGGTTCCGATGAATCAGCAGGAGGATATTTCAAACGATTCAGAGGAAGATCCACCAGTTCCGAACACTCAAGCTGTGTTGGATGTGATCAAGAAAGAAAAGAAGAAACGCAAGTCCGAGGACAAAGCCCGAGTGTCGAAGAAGCAGAAAATGGATGTGGACGAAATACTAAAGAAGGCGAATGTTATGGAAAACAACTCGACTCACTTCTCAATGATACAGGTGTTGCAGCTTCTATGGACGAAGGATTTCCTACTGCATACAACTACGATTTTAGAAATTTTGATCTCTCTCTCCTTGAAGGAGAGGCAGTACGAAGCGAAACGTATTCTACACACATTGATGGAATTTCTACAATATGCTCAGAAGCAAATAATAGCCCACAAGAACGAATTAAGCAAGTGTTCCTTGAGGCATTTGGTAACAATCCTCTCAAGCAGCGAGTGGTGCACGACGTTTATGGAACCAAGTGTGAGTATGGAGACTTCCACTTGGATTACGAACAAATATGTAGAAAATTTACCGGAAGTGTCCTCATCATCTCATATCACGGATCCCACATCCATATTATCCACGACTGCAACTACTCAAATAACTCGTGTAGATGTGCCTTCCAATCATGCATGAACAACGTATCGGTCGAAGATTCGCTAGACGAGTTGTTCCAAACTGGAAATTCACGATCCAGCACTGGATCAATTTGTCAATCTATTTGCAAAAGACAGTCAGGCAATATGTTTACTATAACATCGCCGGGAGAACGTGGTTTCCAAGTTGTGAAACTCGATGTGTACGATTTTTCGAAGATTTGCAAAAAACCGAAACAAGATTGGTGGAGGGAAGCAACATATCGTTCGACATTCAGACTCAATCTCCTGTGGATCATTGTATCAACTGGTAATGAATTTACTAGTATCTGCGACAAAAATGATCAACAAAATCCAGGTGTGAAAAAAGAGGAAAGGGAGACAAAATTATAGATTTTATAAGAGAACACCCAACGGTCCAATAGGTCACATTTTAAATATCTATTTGGCTAGATTTGACTTTAAATTTCGACACAAATTCTATATTAATCAAAATGTTAAGAATTATGAAAAATTTTATAAATAATATGTCTTTCAAAGATTTATATAAAAAAACTATCGAACCACAAAATTTAATTTTTAATGCTCCAGAGGGTAATATTCAAAATTATTACTATTCTATTCCAGAATCTGTTGACATTTTAGATGATCTGTTAAAATTCCAATTTTCTAATGATACTGATAAAATAACTAAATTTCTTAAACATTTATTTTGTATAGTGGATAAGTTAATTCCAAAAAAGAATACCATGTTTGTTTTGTCTCCACCAAATGCCGGAAAAAAATTTTTTTTTGGTAATTTATACACTATGTCTAAATTTCGGACAAGTTGGAAATTTTAATAGATATTGTGCCTTTCCTTTAATGGAGTGTGTTGAACGACGAATCATATTATGGAATGAACCACTTTGGAAGCATCGCAACTGAAACATTAAAAATGTTATTCGGAGGAGATACAGTAGCAGCCAAGGTTAAATATGCAGCTGATGCGGTTATTAAGAGGACACCGACAATTGTACTTTCTAACAACGATGTTTTTCCAAATGATAAAGCTTTTAGATCACGAATGTTTTCATATAATTGGAGAGCGTATAAAAAATTGAAACAGTACACAAAAAAACCTAATCCATTGTCAGCTTATTTTTTATTAATAAAATATAAAATAATTGATTAATTACAATTTTTGTGTATTTCTTAAAATAAAATCAAAGGCTTCATCTTCTGAATCACTTTCCATTTCATGTTGTATTTTACCATTTTCGTCATCGGTAACACCAAAAAGTGTTTGACCATCGGTGTATGCACGATAAATTTGCAGTAAATTTGCCTCTAAGGCCAACTGACGCGACACCTTTACCAAAAGAGATGCAATATGCATTTGATTTCAATCGAATTTTCAATTTTCCAATAACAAGCACTATTTAAATAGCTTACAGCTTTGTCCGATGGTTTTAATTGTGGTGTAGCTAGTATACCGACGTGCAATTGCGGTTGAGCTTCATATCCAAAACCCCCTTGACGGGATGATAAGTACCATATGATTCTATGGTACGAGCATATATATCGTTAATATTGTTAATAACAATCGGTACGGTTGGTGTTTTTCCAAGTCCGATGTCGCCAGAAACGGGTTTATTTGCAACTTTAAAGAATTGTAAAACATGACTTGTTGGTCTGGGTACATTTGAATGAACTTTATATCTAGTTCGAGTTTCAGGAACAAAGTGTTCTTTTCCTTTTTTTATATAACCACTTTTTGGAAAATATTCATAATTGCAATTGATGACCAATTGCCTGATTAATTAAAAACTGATGAACTTTTTCATCCATTCGTACACTACCTTTATTATGAATTATATAATCCGGATATTTACCGGTATTGGATTTTTTTCTCTGTTCCACTCATGTACAAAATATTCACTAACGGGTGTAGGAAACATAAGGCATTTGATGGAATATGTTTATAGTATTTTTCATACATTTCTTTAACATAATGGTGCCAGTGAAGTTACTTTCATAGGATCTGTAGTAGCTGTACCATATGTGTATTCTTTCCATAAAATTGTTTATTCAAACCTTCACATACTAAACCAATGGCACGTATTCAGATGTTGCTGTACCAGATAATGATGCTCCAACATCAAATGCAGTTCTAGTACCTAATGGAGTAACTGTACAAGCAACCTTGGTTACCTGTGATGTACAGGGTAACATTTCAAATTCTGCTTCACTTAAATAAAATGGTAAGAAATCAACAGGAATTAAGCCCAATGATGTTGATATGATAATGTCTCAGATGTTTGAATATTTTCCGTACTGTATCCATAAGTTATATTATTCTTGTTTTTGAGAAATGCAATAATACTTGCACATGGTGCACTTGGTCTTATCCACGTGATACCGCCACCAGGGGTATCTCCTCCTCCGGCTGTGGCCCCCGAACGCGCGCCCGTATTCGGGCCACGACCTGAGCCACTCTGATTTGGAACGCTTTCTTGCATATCAATATCCATACTACCATTAATAGGATTACGATGATTAGGCTTTTCAATGAATGTAGGATCTGGATTAGTATCTGGAGTTTTTTCACTATCAATTCTTGGTCGTTTGGCGGCTCCGTTATCGGATCTGGTGCTTGCAGCGATTTCCTCACCAACTTCTTCGCAACTTGTATCATCGGGTATACGATTTGATGGTCCAACTCCTTCTTCTTCTTCGTATCTTCGTTTTAAAATATTATAGTGATAACCACCAACTCTATAAGAATCGTTATTGTTTAGAAATTAAGGCCTTTTTCTTGAAATCCTGTATATTTCGAAATCCACCTTTATCTGGATTGTTTTTAATTCTATTCCATTCACTAGATATATGTCTTTCCCTTTCTGCATAAACTTGTTGACATAGAGTTTTTTTACTGACTGGAGTCATACTTGGATAAGTAACGCCAACAACACTTTCAAATCCATATTTTAAAGATAATCCAATTATTCCAGTAAGTTCAGCAATTTTTCCATTTTTTTTAAAATCATCCACAAAAGCAGAAATTGCTTTTCTATCAGCGTCACGGATATCTTTAGACGTTGTTGCTAGCTCATATCCAAATCGTGCACGTAAGCATCAAAATCAACGTATTCACAGGTTCCTCGTCTTTGTATATTGTGTTCCCCGGCCCCAAGTAATTATAACCCGGAAGCGTATACCCGTCGCGCTTTTTTCTATTCACCATACTGACGTTGCACACGACACCAAGTTTATTATATACTGGTTTTACTGCGTCTTAAAATTTTCCATTGGATTTGAACCCACTATTTTTGCGCAGTAAAACAAAAACACAGTTTATACGACGACGACGACGACGACAGCAGCGGCAGAGGCGTCGGCAGAGCAGCAATGAGCAGCAACTGAGGGAATTTTACCATGGTGTTGATCATGGCCTTTGGCCGATCCACCGGTACGGTTGGTGTTTGGTCTCTATTAATAAATTAATGCCACATA
This sequence comes from Drosophila ustulata, assembly GCA_035047365.1. Taxonomy (NCBI): domain Eukaryota; kingdom Metazoa; phylum Arthropoda; class Insecta; order Diptera; family Drosophilidae; genus Drosophila; species Drosophila ustulata. Next base: position 30,694 of record JAWNPT010000058.1, read on the forward strand.
AAGCTATATTGGAAGATGGTAATCAATACAAGTGTGTCTCAAAAAAAATGTTTCACATGTTAAAACTATATCATTTTGATATATTCATAAGAGTTATAACCATCACATGTGAAATAAATTGCTTAAGAAACAAAAAATTTACATGAAAAAAAAATTTAATTTGAGAAAATTTCTATATGAAAAAAGACAACCTTTCGGAAAACTTGTCACAAAACCTTTGTAAGGAAGTTGTGTCGCGCAAGCAACGTAATATGAAAAAATTTTAACATGTGAAACTCATATGACTGTGAAGTTGTGTGTGTCAAATATAGTAATTTTTCTCTTATTGACACAAAATTTAAGAACAAAATTATTCATATTGAATATCATAAAATTTATTAAAGTCATGCAAATTTTGCATATGAAAAAAATTTCCTTTGAGAAAAAGTTTCATATGAAAAAATTTCACCTTTCGGAAAACGTGTCACAAAACATCTACAGGTGAGTGGTGTCGCGCAAAGCATGTTATATGAAAAAAATTTCACATTTGAAATTCATATGACCGATCAGTAATATGTTGCCAGCAAAGGTCACATATTATATGAATTGATAAAATATTGAAGTTAAATGTTTTATTAATAAATTAATGCGACATAAAGCTATATTGGAAGATGGCAATCAATACAAGTGTGTCTCAAAAGAAATGTTTCACATGTTAAAACTATATCATTTTGATATATTAATAAGAGCTATAATTATCACATGTGAAATAAATTGCTTAAGAAACAAAAAATTTACATAAAAAAAATATTTTATTTGAGAAAATTTCTATATGAAAAAAGGCTACCTTTCAGAAAACGTGTCACAAAACCTCTATAAGGGAATGGCGTCGCGAAAGGCATGTTTTAGGAAAAAAATTTCACATATGAAATTCATATGACCGTGGAGAAATATATTGCCGGCATAGGTCACATATTATTTGGATTGATAAAATATTGAAGTTAAATGTTTTATTATTAAATTAATGCAACATAATGCTATATTGCAAGATGGTACTCAATGCAAGTGTGTCTCAAAAAAAATATTTCACATGTTAAAACTACATCATTTTGATATATTCATAAGAGTAATAACCATCACATGTGAAATAAATTGCTTAAGAAATAAAAAATTTACATGAAAAAAAAAATTTATTTGAGAAAAAGTTTCATATGAAAAAAAGACACCTTTCGGAAAACGTGTCACAAAACATCTACAGGTGAGTGGTGTCGCGCAAGGCATGTTATATGAAAAAAATTTCACATTTGAAATTCATATGACCGATGAGTAATATGTTGACGGCATAGGTCACATATTATATGGATTGATAAAATATTGAAGTTAAATGTTTTATTAATAATTTAATGCGACATAAAGCTATATTGGAAGATGGTAATCAATACAAGTGTGTCTCAAAAAAAATATTTCACATGTTAAAACTACATCATTTTGATATATTCATAAGAGTTATAACCATCACATGTGAAATAAATTGCTTAAGAAATAAAAAATTTACATGAAAAAAAAAATTTATTTGAGAAAAAGTTTCATATGAAAAAAGGCTACCTTTCGGAAAACGTGTCACAAAACATCTACAGGTGAGTGGTGTCGCGCAAGGCATGTTTTATGAAAAAAATTTCACATATGAAATTCATATGACCGTGGAGTAATATATTTGCCGGCATAGGTCACATATTATATGGATTGATAAAATATTGAAGTTAAATGTTTTATTAATAATTTAATGCGACATAAAGCTATATTGGAAGATGGTAATCAATACAAGTGTGTCTCAAAAAAAATGTTTCACATGTTAATACTATATCATTTTGATATATTCATAAGAGCTATAATTATCACATGTGAAATAAATTGCTTAAGAAACAAAAAATTTACATGAAAAAAAAATTTTATTTGAGAAAATTTCTATATGAAAAAAGACAACCTTTCGGAAAACTTGTCACAAAACATTTGTAGGGAAGTAGTGTCGCGCGAGCAACGTAATATGAAAAAATTTTAACATGAGAAACTCATATGACTGTGAAGTTGTGTGTGTCAAATATAGTAATTTTTCTCTTATTGACACAAAATTATTCATATTGAATATCATAAAATTTATTGAAGTCATGCAAATTTTGCATATGAAAAAAATTTCCTTTGAGAAAAAGTTTCAAATGAAAAAATGTCACCTTTCGGAAAACGTGTCACAAAACATCTACAGGTGAGTGGTGTCCCGCAGGGCATGTTATATGAAAAAAATTTCACATTTGAAATTCATATGACCGATGAGTAATATGTTGCCGGCATAGGTCACATATTATATGGATTGATAAAATATTGAAGTTAAATGTTTTATTATTAAATTAATGCAAAAAAATGATATATTGCAAGATGGTACTCAATACAAGTGTGTCTCAAATAAAATATTTCACATGTTAAAACTACATCATTTTGATATATTCATAAGAGTTATAACCATCACATGTGAAATAAATTGCGTAAGAAATAAAAAGTTTACATGCAAAATAAATTTTATTTGGGAACATTTATATATGAATAAAGGTTTCCTTTCGGAAAACGTGTCTCGAAACCTATACGGAGGAGTGGTGTCGCGCAAGGCATGTTTTATGAAAAAAATTTCACATATGAAATTCAAATGACCGTAGAGTAATATGTTGCCGGCATAGGTCACATATTATATGGATTGATAAAATATTTAAGTTAAATGTTTTATTATTAAATTAATGCAACATAATGCAATATTGCAAGATGGTACTCAATACAAGTGTGTCTCAAAAAAAATATTTCACATGTTAAAACTACATCATTTTAATATATTCATAAGAGTTATAACCATCACATGTGAAATAAATTGCTTAAGAAATAAAAAATTTTCATGAAAAAAAATTTTATTTAAGAAAATTTCTATATGAAAAAAGACTACCTTTCGGAAAACGTGTCACAAAACCTTTGTAGGGAAGTAGTGTCGCGCAAGCAACGTAATATGAAAAAATTTTAACATGTGAAACTCATATGACTGTGAAGTTGTGTGTGTCAAATATAGTAATTTTTCTCTTATTGACACAAAATGTAAGAACAAAATTATTCATATTGAATATCATAAAATTTATTAAAGTCATGCAAATTTTGCATATGAAAAAAATTTCCTTTGAGAAAAAGTTTCATATGAAAAAATGTCACCTTTCGGAAAACGTGTCACAAAACATCTACAGGTGAGTGGTGTCGCGCAAGGCATGTTATATGAAAAAAATTTCACATTTGAAATTCATATGACCGTAGAGTAATATGTTGCCGGCATAGGTCACATATTATATGGATTGATAAAATATTGAAGTTAAATATTTTATTATTAAATTAATGCAACATAAAGCTATAATGGAAGATGGCAATCAATACAAGTGTGTCTCAAAAGAAATGTTTCACATGTTAAAACTATATCATTTTGATATATTCATAAGAGCTATAATTATCACATGTGAAATAAATTGCTTAAGAAACAAAAAATTTACATAAAAAAAATATTTTATTTGAGAAAATTTCTATATGAAAAAAGGCTACCTTTCAGAAAACGTGTCACAAAACCTCTATAAGGGAATGGCGTCGCGTAAGGCATGTTTTAGGAAAAAAATTTCACATATGAAATTCATATGACCGTGGAGAAATATATTGCCGGCATAGGTCACATATTATATGGATTGATAAAATATTGAAGTTAAATGTTTTATTATTAAATTAATGTAACATAATGCTATATTGCAAGATGGTACTCAATGCAAGTGTGTCTCAAAAAAAATATTTCACATGTTAAAACTACATCATTTTGATATATTCATAAGAGTTATAACCATCACATGTGAAATAAATTGCTTAAGAAATAAAAAATTTACATGAAAAAAAAAATTTATTTGAGAAAAAGTTTCATATGAAAAAAGGCTACCTTTCGGAAAACGTGTCACAAAACATCTACAGGTGAGTGGTGTCGCGCAAGGCAAGGTGTTATATGAAAAAAATTTCACATTTGAAATTCATATGACCGATGAGTAATATGTTGACGGCATAGGTCACATATTATATGGATTGATAAAATATTGAAGTTAAATGTTTTATTAATAATTTAATGCGACATAAAGCTATATTGGAAGATGGTAATCAATACAAGTGTGTCTCAAAAAAAATGTTTCACATGTTAATACTATATCATTTTGATATATTCATAAGAGCTATAATTATCACATGTGAAATAAATTGCTTAAGAAATAAAAAGTTTACATGCAAAAAAAATTTTATTTGGGAACATTTCTATATGAAAAAAGGCTACCTTTCGGAAAACGTGTCTCGAAACTTATACGGAGGGGTGGTGTCGCGCAAGGCATGTTTTATGAAAAAAATTTCACATATGAAATTCATAAAACCGTGTAGTAATATATTTGCCGGCATAGGTCACATATTATATGGATTGATAAAATATTGAAGTTAAATGTTTTATTAATAATTTAATGCGACATAAAGCTATATTGGAAGATGGTAATCAATACAAGTGTGTCTCAAAAAAAATGTTTCACATGTTAATACTATATCATTTTGATATATTCATAAGAGCTATAATTATCACATGTGAAATAAATTGCTTAAGAAATAAAAAGTTTACATGCAAAAAAAATTTTATTTGAGAAAATTTCTATACGAAAAAAGGCTACCTTTCGGAAAACGTGTCACAAAACCTCTATAGGTGAGTAGTGTCGCGCAAGGCATGTTATATAAAAAAAATTTCTCATATGAAATTCATATGACCGTGGAGTAATATATTTGCCGGCATAGGTCACATATTATATGGATTGATAAAATATTGAAGTTAAATGTTTTATTATTAAATTAATGCAACATAATGCTATATTGCAAGATGGTACTCAATACAAGTGTGTCTCAAAAAAAATATTTCACATGTTAAAACTACATCATTTTGATATATTCATAAGAGTTATAACCATCACATGTGAAATAAATTGCTTAAGAAGTAAAAAATTTTCATGAAAAAAAATTTTATTTAAGAAAATTTCTATATGAAAAAAGACTACCTTTCGGAAAACGTGTCACAAAACCTCTGTAGGGAAGTAGTGTCGCGCAAGCAATGTGATATGAAAAAATTTTAACATGTGAAACTCATATGACTGTGAAGTTGTGTGTGTCAAATATAGTAATTTTTCTCTTATTGACACAAAATTTAAGAACAAAATTATTCATATTGAATATCATAAAATTTATTAAAGTCTTGCAAATTTTGCATATGAAAAAAATTTCCTTTGAGAAAAAGTTTCATATGAAAAAATGTCACCTTTCGGAAAACGTGTCACAAAACATCTACAGGTGAGTGGTGTCGCGCAAGGCATGTTATATGAAAAAAATTTCACATTTGAAATTCATATGACCGTAGAGTAATATGTTGCCGGCATAGGTCACATATTATATGGATTGATAAAATATTGAAGTTAAATGTTTTATTATTAAATTAATGTAACATAATGCTATGTTGCAAGATGGTACTCAATACAAGTGTGTCTCAAAAATAAATATTTCACATGTTAAAACAACATAATTTTGATATATTCTTAAGAGCTATAAATTTCACATGTGAAATAAATTGCTTATGAAATATAAAATAAACATGTGAAAAAAATGTCATTTGAGAAAAAGTTTCATATCAAAAAAGTCTACTTTTCGGAAAACGTTTCACAATACCTCTATGGAGGAGTGATGTCGCGCAAGGCATGATATATGAAAAAAATTTTACATATGAAATTCATATGACCGTGGAATTATATGTTGCCAGCAAAGGTCACATATTATATGAAGTGATAAAATATTGAAGTTAAATGTTTTATTAATAAATTAATGCAACATAAAGCTATATTGGAAGATGGTAATCAATACAAGTGTGTCTCAAAAAAAATGTTTCACATGTTAAAACTATATCATTTTGATATATTCATAAGAGCTATAATTATCACATGTGAAATAAATTGCTTAAGAAACAAAAAATTTACATGAAAAAAAAATTTAATTTGAGAAAATTTCTATATGAAAAAAGACAACCTTTCGGAAAACTTGTCACATAACCTTTGTAGGGAAGTTGTGTCGCGCAAGCAATGTGATATGAAAAAATTTTAACATGTGAAACTCATATGACTGTGAAGTTGTGTGTGTCAAATATAGTAATTTTTCTCTTATTGACACAAAATTTAAGAACAAAATTATTCATATTGAATATCATAAAATTTATT
>JAWNPT010000059.1:0-17834 GCA_035047365.1 Drosophila ustulata
ACAATTTTCCAATTTTGTCGATTTCTTAATTTAGAGAAATTTGCGATTTTTAAGATTTTACAGTTTTTACAATTTTGAAAATAATAAATTTTTTTTTCGAATTTTGGAAATTTTCTGAAATTTAAAATTTTTGTCGATTTTTGAATTTTGGAAATTTTTGCAATTTTCTTGATATTTTTAATTCAAAAATTTTTACAATTTTTGCAATTTTGTCGATTTCTTTATTTAAAGAACTTTGTGATTTTGTCGATTTTACAGTTTTTACTATTTTGAAAAAATTTTCTTTTTTTTTTATAAAATTTCGGAATTTTTCCGAAATTTTAAATTTTTGTCGATTTTTGAATTTTGTGAATTTTTGCGTATTTCTCGATATTTTGAATTTCAACAAATCTTACAATTTTCCAATTTTGTCGATTTCTTAATTTAGAGAAATTTGCGATTTTACAGTTTTTACAGTTTTTACAATTTTGAAAATAACATATTTTTTTTTCGAATTTTGGAAGTTTTCTGAAATTTAAAATTTTTGTCGATTTTTGAATTTTGTAAATTTTTGCAATTTTCTTGATATTTTTAATTCAACAAATTTTAAAATTTTCCAATTTTGCCGAATTCTTAGCTTAGCCAAATTTGTGATTTTGATGATTTTACTATTTTGAAAAAAATTTTTTTTTTTATAAAATTTCGGAATTTTTATTTTTTCATTTAATTTTGGAATTTCGATTTTTCTTGATATTTTTATACATTTTTAAATTTTCCAATTTTGTCGATTTTTTTTTTTTTTTTTTTTTGAGATTTTTGTTTGGAAATTTTTGCATTTTTCTCGATATTTTATATTCAACAAATTTTACAATTTTTAAATTTCGTCGAATTCTTTATTTAGAGAAATTTGCGATTTTAAAGATTTTACAGTTTATACAATTACAAAATAAAAATTTTTTTTTTCGAATTTTGGGAATTTTCTGAAATTTAAAATTTTTGTCGATTATTGAATTTTGGAAATTTTTGCATTTTTCTTGATATTTTTAATTCAACAAATTTTTCAACTTTATAATTTTGCCGAATTCTTAACTTAGAGAAATTTGCGATTTTACAGTTTTTACAGTTTTTACAATTTTGAAAAAAACAAATTTTTTTTTCGAATTTTGGAAGTTTTCTGAAATTTAAAATTTTTGTCGTGTTTTGAATTTTGTAAATTTTTGCAATTTTCTTGATATTTTAATTCAACAAATTTTAAAATTTTCCAATTTTGCCGAATTCTTAACTTAGCCAAATTTGTGATTTTGATGATTTTACTATTTTGAAAAAAATTTTTTTTTTTTTATAAAATTTCGGAAATTTTAAATTTTTGTCGATTTTTGAATTTTGGTAATTTTTGCATTTTTCTTGATATTTTTAATTCAACAAATTTTTAAATTTTCCAATTTTGTCGATTTCTTTATTTAAAGAACTTTGTGATTTTGTCGATTTTACAGTTTTTACTATTTTGAAAAAATTTTCTTTTTTTTAATAAATTTTGGAAGTATTTCGAAATTTTAAATTTTTGGTCGATTTTTGAGTTTTTGAAATTTTTGCATTTTTCTCGATATTTTATATTCAACAAATTTTCCAATTTTTCAATTTCGTCGATTTCTTTATTTAGAGAAATTTACGATTTTTAAGATTTTACAGTTTTTACAATTAAAAAAAAAACATTTTTCTTTTCGAATTTTGGGAATTTTCTGAAATTTCAAATTTTTGTCGATTATTGAATTTTTGAAATTTTTGCATTTATCTTGATAGTTTTAATTCAACAAAATTTACAATTTTACAATTTTGCCGAATTCTTAACTTAGAGAAATTTGCGATTTTACAGTTATTACAGTTTTTACAATTTTGAAAAAAAAAAAATTTTTTTCGAATTTTTGACTTTTTCTGAAATTTAAAATTTTTGTCGATTTTCGAATTTGGGGAATTTTTGAATTTTTCTTGATATTTTTAATTCAACAAATTTTTAAATTTTGCAATTTTGTCGATTTCTTTATTTAAAGATATTTGTGATTTTGTCGATTTTACAGTGTTTACTATTTTGAAAAATTTTCTTTTATTAATAAATTTTGGAAGTATTTCGAAATTTTAAATTTTTGGTCGATTTTTGAGTTTTGGAAATTTTTGCATTTTTCTCGATATTTTATATTCAACAAATTTTCCAATTTTTCAATTTCGTCGATTTCTTCATTTAGAGAAATTTGCAATTTTTAAGATTTTACAGTTTTTACAATTAAAAAAAAAATAATTTTTTTTTTCGAATTTTGAGAATTTTCTGAAATTTAAAATTTTTGTCGATTTTTGAATTTTTGAAATTTTTGCATTTTTTTTTATTTGTATTGATTAGTTATAATTCAACAAATTTTACAATTTTACAATTTTGACAAATTCTTAACTTAGAGAAATTTGCGATTTTACAGTTATTACAGTTTTTACAATTTTGAAAATAACAAATTTTTTTTTCGATTTTTGGAACTTTTCTGAAATTTAAAATTTTTGTCGATTTTTGAATTTTTGGAAATTTTGGCATTTCTCTTGATATTTTTAATTCAAAAAATTTTAAAATTTTGCAATTTTGTCGATTTCTTTATTTAAAGAACTTTGTGATTTTGTCGATTTATCAGTTTTTACTATTTTGAAAAATTTTCTTTTTTTAAATAAATTTTGGAAGTATTTCGAAATTTTAAATTTTTGGTCGATTTTTGAGTTTTGGAAATTTTTGCATTTTTCTCGATATTTTATATTCAACAAATTTTCCAATTTTTCAATTTCGTCGATTTCTTTATTTAGAGAAATTTGCAATTTTTAAGATTTTAAAGTATTTACAATTAAAAAAAAAATAATTTTTTTTTTCGAAATTTGAAAATTTTCTGCAATTTAATATTTTTGTCGATTATTGAAATTTTGGAAATTTTTGCATTTTTCTTGATATTTTTATTTCAACAAATTTTTAAATTTTTGCAATTTTGTCGATTTCTTTATTTAAAGATCTTTGTGATTTTGTCGATTTTACAGTTTTTACTATTTTAAAAAAATTTTCTTTTTTTTTTATAAAATTTCGGAATTTTTCCGAAATTTTAAATTTTTTCGATTTTTAAATTTTGTGAATTTTCGTGTATTTCTCGATTTTTGAATTTCAACAAATCTTACAATTTTCCAATTTTGTCGATTTCTTAATTAAGAGAAATTTGCGATTTTACAGTTTTTACGGTTTTTACAATTTTGAAAATAACATATTTTTTTTTTGACTTTTGGAACTTTACTGAAATTTAAAATTTTTGTCGATTTTTGAATTTGGTAAATTTTTGCAATTTTCATGATATTTTTAATTCAACAAATTTTACAATTTTCCAATTTTGCCGAATTCTTAACTTAGAGAAATTTGTGATTTTGTCGATTTTACTATTTTGAAAAAACTTTCTTTTTTTTATAAAATTTCGGAAATTTTAAATTTTTGTTGATTTTTGAGTTTTCGAAATTTTTGCATTTTTCTCGATAATTTTAATTCAACAAATTTTACAATTTTTCAATTTTGCCGAATTCTTAACTTGGAGAAATTTGTGATTTTGTCGATTTTACTATTTTGAAAAAACTTTCTTTTTTTTATAAAATTTCGGAAATTTTAAATTTTTGTCGATTTTTGAGTTTTGGAAATTTTTGCATTTTTCTCGATATTTTTAATTCAACAAATTTTACAATTTTCCAATTTTGTCGATTTCTTTATTTAAATAAATTTGAGATTTTAAAGTTTTAACAGTTTTTACAATTGAAAATATTAATAAGTTTTTTTTCGAATTTTGGGAATTTTTTGAATTTTAAAATTTTTGTCGATTTTTGAATTTTGGAAATTTTTGCAATTTTCTTGATATTTTTAATTCAACAAATTTTACAATTTTGTCGATTTCTTTATTTAAAGAACTTTGTGATTTTGTCGATTTTACAGTTTTTACTATTTTGAAAAAATGTCCTTTTTTTTATAAAATTACGGAATTTTTCCGAAATTTTAAATTTTGTCGATTTTTAAATTTTGTGAATTTTTCCGTATTTCTCGATTTTTGAATTTCAACAAATCTTACAATTTTCCAATTTTGTCGATTTCTTAATTAAGAGAAATTTGCGATTTTACAGTTTTTACAGTTTTTACAATTTTGAAAATAACAAATTTTTTTTTTCGAATTTTGGAACTTTTCTGAAATTTAAAATTTTTGTCGTGTTTTGAATTTTGTAAATTTTTGCAATTTTCTTGATATTTTTAATTCAACAAATTTTAAAATTTTCCAATTTTGCCGAATTCTTAACTTAGCCAAATTTGTGATTTTGATGATTTTACTATTTTGAAAAAATTTTCTTTTTTTTATAAAATTTCGGAAATTTTAAATTTTTGTCGATTTTTGAGTTTTGGAAATTTTTGCATTTTTCTCGATATTTTATATTCAACAAATTTTACAATTTTTAAATTTCGTCGAATTCTTTATTTAGAGAAATTTGCGATTTTAAAGATTTTACAGTTTAGACAATTACAAAAAAAAAATTTTTTTTTCGAATTTTGGGAATTTTCTGAAATTTAAAATGTTTGTCGATTATTGAATTTTGGAAATTTTTGCATTTTTCTTGATAGTTTTAATTCAACAAATTTTACAACTTTATAATTTTGCCGAATTCTTAACTTAGAGAAATTTGCGATTTACAGTTTTTACAGTTTTTACAATTTTGAAAAAAACAAATTTTTTTTTCGAATTTTGGAACTTTTCTGAAATTTAATATTTTTGTCAATTTTTGAATTTTGGTAATTTTTGCATTTTTCTTGATATTTTTAATTCAACAAATTTTTAAATTTTCCAATTTTGTCGATTTCTTTATTTAGAGAAATTTACGATTTTTAAGATTTTACAGTTTTTACGATTAAAAAAAAAATATTTTTTTTTCGAATTTTGGAAATTTTCTGAAATTTAAAATTTTTGTCGATTTTTGAATTTTTGAAATTTTTGCATTTTTCTTGATTTGTATTGTGTAACGAACCGTCACAATGCCGGGATAGCCAGCTACTGTCCAGGGTTCGAAAAACAAGAATATTTATGTTTGGTCAGATGGACCGTCAGACGTCGAGGGATTTGCGAGACAGACGCGATCGTCTCGGCGGGAATTGGAAGGCTCTTCTTGGACTATGTAGTATGACGTTGTCGTCGTAACCGCACAGTAGCAAGATCGGCAGCTTTAGCGTAGTCGCTAATGGAACTAGGAAATAGGGTTACACCCGCTGAAAAGATCCCGTCCCAGAAACACGCGTGCGTGATTTCGAAATTATTCGTTTTCTTTTATTTAGGAATGTCTTAAAATTAGTTATCTATGTTTAATTCTAGTAGGCGGACACAAGTGCGTAGTTGCACTGCCCGATGTTGCAACGGGGTATCGCAAGCAAGAGGGAGGGAAAGTGGTCGCGGCTCGCCGTCTTCGTTTGTGTGTATATGTGGGCATATACACTCAAACTGCAAAGCGTACACTGGCCGGCGCAACTGCGTGGTCGCAATGCTAGGCTCGTTGCAGGCACTTTGTAGACACGAGGGGAGGGGGTGGTCGCGATTCTCTAATTGTGTCTGTGTATGTGTGTGGTCACATATACACAAACCTTGCGTGCGCGCAGAAACTACGCAGCTGCGTAATCGCACTGCTAGAGTCCGTGCGGCACTTCGTGGGCGCGAGGGGAGGGAGTGGCTCGCGATTCTCTGCTTGTGTTCGTGTATATGTGTGGGCACATATACACAAACCTTGCGTGCGCGCGGAAACTGCGCAGCTGCGTAATCGCACTGCTAGAATCCGTGCGGCACTTCGTGGGTGCGAGGGGAGGGAGTGGCTCGCGGCTCTTTACGTCTGCTTGTGTAAGTGTGTAGTCACACTAACACAAGTTTAGCAAATGCGTACAGGCTCTGCGCAAGCGTGTTGTCACACTGCCAAGAACTGTCACGGCACTTTGCCGACGAGGGAGGCAACGCGCAACTCGCAAAGACGTTGGTTATGTGTGTGTGTGGTCACACGACACACGCCCGGCACGTGCAACGATCTACGCGAGTATGTAGTCACACTGCTAGATTGCTGCGCCGACACCGTTGTAGGCGAGGGGGGGAAAAGCAGAGTTCGCACTGTGAATTCACTCGCGTAAACAAAGAAGAGCGCTCGTAATTGCGCTGATCTAATATTGTTTTATTTAACACTGTTTGACTAATGGGGGGTGGTAAAAGTACCAATTGTACTTGCTGACATACCTGCAATACGTTTTGCTGTCCGATGTACTGGGGTGCTTGCGTGTGTGTACTTATGCGTGTGTACTTGCGTGTGTGTACTTGTGTGTGTGTGGTCTGTGTCCCTTGATCGTTTTCCAGAGAGTGAGTGCCTGTCTACCGGCATCTCGTTAAGTAGGTCAGTTTCTTCTGCTTAACATAGCCCTGTTAAGCTCACTTGAGTCTGTTAGCGTTAAGCTCCTGCTGACTCAAGTGAGCTGTTAAGCTCACTTGGGTCTGCTAGCGTTAAGCTCCTGCTGACTCAAGTGAGCTGTTAACTCGCGTGAGCGATCCTAGTTCCTACCGACCGTATATTACGATATTTACGATGGTTTTAGTATTTTTTCCTCTGTTTATTGTTTATCGATATGTTGTGTGGCCAGACTTTTGGGCCGTCACACCCCCCTTTCCTCCCGGGTGGATGTGAACCCGGACTCGGCCTGCTCGGGAACGGTGGATCTGGTAGACCGTGTCCAACCAGACGTGGGTGAACCGGGCGCGGGTGTTGCGGCCCTCGGTCTGCCGAACCTCCTCGATGAGCCCTCGCGGTAGTTGGCGTCCCGGCGTTTCCACGGCCCAGGTCGCTGGAGCCTCCACCAATTCGCTCTCGTGAGCGACAACCTCCACTAGATCGAGGTCGTCTTGCCCGACCTCTGTTGGCTATTCTGGGGCCAGGATGCCCCAGAGCTCAGACAATGACTCCGGGGTGTTATTGAGGTCATCTCCTGTGTCCTCTCCGGTCGGTTGTTCTGCTTCCCCCGACACCTCGGCCTGAAGCACGTCTTTGTCCTCGGCTGGGTCTGGGATTGGGGTTTCGGCTATAGTGGTCGCGTATTGACGCCGAAATCTGGGGCCCTCCGTCTCGTCCTCCGACGCAGACTCCCAGAACGGCCCTGTTTGGACCGTTGGGAAGTCTTGGGGTGTCTCCTCAACCCTGGCTACGGCGCATAACACTGGGCTGGCTGGCCTGGTCCATTGGTGTGGGGTGGTCCACGCGCCGGTGTTGCATATGGCAGGGCCGACATAGTTCCACGTCGGTGGGATGCCAAAGTATGTGGCGATTGTTTCCCCCGGGGGGACGATGACGTCCACCGTCGTGCGCTCGACTCGTGTCAGTCGCATACCCCACGGCCGGATGGCTGGCTCATAGGAGACCGCCTGCGCCACGCCCTCCACGAAGAAGGATTCGTCTCCCTCGCTGTCGGACGTGGGAGCAGCCTCCCAATGAGCCAACTCGTCTCCGTCCGTGGGAATGGCATGGTATACGCCATGACCCTGGCGTGGGTCTCGACGTCCGACGTTTGGTCTTGGCGACCACGCCCCTGGGGCTGGTCCGATAGGGACGTCGTCCTCTTCGTCCTCGTCGTCCTCTTCGCCCTCTTCGTGATGGCTCGTCGGCGAATAGTGAGTTTCCTCACCCGACTCTGGCCCGCACGAGTATTGCCACTCATACCCGGTCGGGGTAGGGTGTCTAACCTCCCGTGGCTCTGGCACGAAGGAATATTGCCATTCGGCCTCCGATGGCGTGTTACTCGCGTCCTGTGCCCTGCGCACGTGGGCATCCCACTCAGCGTCCTCCGGCCGAACGGCGGAGTAGTGTGGAGCATCGGGGTGAAAGTAGGTGGGGGACCGTGCTCCGCGGCCTGACCCTTCCTCCTGCTCAGGGGTGGTGGCCATCCTCCTCACTCCGTCCCTGGGGGGTGTGGGGGGTGTTGTCGCCGGCGTTGTCGCGCGGTGGGGTGTCACCCGTCAGATCTATGGGATCCATATTATTTTGAGCTGCGGAATAGTAGAGAGAGAGAAACGTCGGGGTTAGCTAATGTCACGGATGATACTGGAGTGTTTTAGTTCGGGGCGTTCGCGATGGAGGTGTTAGTGGCTACGTAAGTTTTAGTCTTGTTCACATTCTTCTTGACTTTCACCATCGACCTCCTCTTCCCGATCTAGGAACTCCTTCAGATCGGCAATATTGGCGACTCGCCGTTGGAGGGTCGTGGTGTGTTGCAGCCGTACAATGTTCGGAGATATGAACTTCTTTACGAGGTAAGGCCCGTCGAACTTCGGAGCGAGTTTCGCGGCGAATCCTTCCGCGGCGTTGGAGAGGTGATGTTGACGCAACAAGACCTTCATTCCAAGAGCGGGCCGCCACTGTCTCGCGGCGCAGGTTGTAGTGTCGGCTTTGGTCGTGGCTAGCTTGGTCCAGGTTTCCTCGGACGAGCGTGAATATTTCGCGGAGTCGTTTGGCCTTGGCGTCGGGATCTTCAGGGTTCGGGTGAAGTTCGGGAGACATTTCCTCGTATAGTCCTCCTGGGAGTCGGGGTTCCCTACCCTGTACCAGGAAGGCTGGGCTATATCCTGTTGACTCGGACGTGCTGGAGTTCACGGCCAACGTGATCTCTGGAAGTAGGGTATCCCAGGTGTTTTGTTGGCCGTCGACGAGTTGGGCGATCATGGTCTTCACCGTCCTGTTGGCTCGTTCCGTAGGGTTCTCGTGCGGAGCATATGGGGCAGTGTGTTGTATCTCCACACCGGCGGTTTTCAGGAACGCCTTGAAAGCCCTGCTGGTGAACTGGGTTCCATTGTCGCACACAAACAGCTTTGGGACCCCGAAGTGAGCGAGGATACGTTGCAGTCCAGCCGCTGTTGCGCGTCGTAAGGGGACCAATTCCACCCACTTCGAGAATAGGTCGAAGAACACGAGTAACATGGTGTTACCCTGTTTCGAGCGTGGGAGTGGTCCCACGAAATCGGCGCACACAGTGGCGAACGGCTCTTCGGCGGCTCGAGTGTGCATGTGGCCTGCCGGCTTTTGCTGTGACGTCTTGTATTTCTGGCAGCTCGGACAGTGTCGAATGTGTCGTTTTACGTCGCGGTGCATCCCCGGCCAGTAATATCGCTGTGCGACTCGCAAGATGGTCTTCCGTACACCGAGATGCCCTGCAGACGGCTGGTCGTGGCACTCCTGGAGTACTCGCAGCCGCATCTCTCGGGGTACGCACAACTTCCAGGTCACATCGTCGAAGTCGTCGGCTCGATGCACGATGTGGCGGTATAGTTGGCCCTCCCTTATTATGTAATCCGGGTATCGCTGTGGTTCATCGCTTACCTGCTGGATCCGTCGAGACAACCAAGGACACGAGCGGGGCTCCTCCTTTAGCCGGTCTAGACGGGTGACGGGTTGTCGAGACAGAGCATCGGCGACTACGTCCTGTTTCCCGGGACGATACCTCACGTCGTACTGGTACTGCTGCAACTCCAACGCCCAACGTGCTACTCGGCCATGTGGTGACTCTAGTGAATTCAGCCACTTAAGGGCCAGATGGTCGGTGATGACCTCAAACCTGTATCCTTCCAGGTAGCAGCGTAGTTTCCTGATGGCCCAAATCACTGCCAGACACTCCTTCTCGGTAGCCGAATAGTTTTCCTCTGCCTTGTTCAGTCGTCGACTGACGTAGGAAATTGCACGCTCCTGGCCGTCGATTTCCTGAGTTAACACGGCGCCGATTCCCACGTTGCTTGCATCCGTCTGTAGCACAAACTTGGCGTGGAAGTCTGGGCACGCTAGGACGGGTGCTGTAGTGAGGAGGACCTTCAACTGGTCGAACGCGACCTGTTGCTCCAGGGCCCACAACCACTTTCGGCCTTTCTTGAGCAGTTGAGACATCGGCTGTACCACGGTGGCAAAGTTGGGCACGAACCTTCTATACCACGAGGCCATTCCAATGCACTGTCTCAATTCCTTAAGGTTCGACGGCGGAGGTAGGTCACGGACGGCGGTTATCTTACCTGGGTCGGTATGGATCCCTTCCTCACTGATGACGTGTCCGAGGTAATGGATTCGTCGCTGGAAGAAGGCACACTTCTCGTGGTTAATCCTGAGGTTGGCCTGGCGGAGTCGGTCCAACACTTCCCGCAGATTTTTGGCGTGGTCTTCAAGGGAGTTCCCGACGACTACTATATCGTCCAAGTATGCGAACGCATGTGGCTCCATATCCACCCCTATGACCGCGTCCAGGGCTCGTTGGAAGGTCGCCGGAGCCGAGTGGAGTCCAAAGGGCATCACCTTCCACTGGTAGAGTCCGCGTCCTGGTACCGTAAACGCAGTCGCTTCCCGACTGCTTGGTGCCATGGGGATCTGCCAGTAGCCATTCTTTAAGTCCAGCGTTGAAATGAACTTGGCGTGTCGGAGGCGTTCCAGGATATATGTGATCCGGGGAAGAGGATACGCATCGGGGATTGATCGTTCATTTAGTTGTCGGTAGTCTACACACATACGCCATTGGCCGTTCTTCTTCCGAACCAACACAATAGGGGCGCTATGAGGACTGTGCGATGGCTCAATTAGGCCGTCCTGCAGCAGTTGGTCGACCTGCTCGTCGATGATGCGTCGCATGGCCGGATTTTTGGGGAAATAACGCTGCTTGATCGGCCTCTCGTCCCGAAGCGTTATATGGTGTTCCGCGATCGTTGTTACTCCGGTCATCTGGGAGAACTTTGGAATTTCCTCTTCCAGAAATTCCTGAATGGCGGGGGCGATCTCCGGTGGCCATGCGTCTGGGCTTGATGGGGTCGGATCCAGCTCGTCTTCCTGGTCTGGGAGCGAAGTCTGTAGATCCGGAGTGAGGGTGACATCGTAGGTACTGAGGCCTTCCATCTTAGAGCCTGATTTCGTAGTAGGCTCCAAGGCTCGAGCGAGAGGTGTACGGAGTCTCGGTGCTGGGATTGGGATAATGGGAGTATCCCGGGTGACGATCGTCCTTGGTGCTGGCGTGGGTGGAGTATGATTCGCCGATATTGGTTCCAACCGGGAGGCTTGGTGGGGTACCGAGATGAGCTGTGGAGCTTGTGCACTCCGAAGTCTGAGTTGTGCGGAAGTCTATCCCGAGTATCACAGGCTCGAGGACATTGGGGAGAACCGGAAGGGGCATTCGTACTTGACGATCCGCCAGACGAATGCGTGCTACCAATGTCCTCGTGACCTCGCGGACAGAGCCGTCGGCCAAGCGGATCTTGGCACCTCGCTGATGGGTGTTCCGGGACGTAGCGAGTTGGTTTGCAGATCCTCGCTGATAAAACTCCGTGTGGCTCCGGTGTCCAGAGTTCCCTCTACCGGTATCCGCTCGACGTGGATCCTGGCCATGATCCGTCCACCGGTCACGGACAAAACCGGGACTACTGGCGGGACTGGTTGAATGGCGTCCTGGGCTCCTCCCGTCGGGGCTGAGGACGCTGGTCGTTTCCCGTCATGTTCCTGCGACAACAATTCACTGTACGTACTTCTCTTTTTCCACAGTCCCAACAGAAAAGGACTTGTGGATTTTGGCACGCCGCCTGCACATGTCCTGACTGACCACATCGTCGACACACGCGTTGCACGTCTTGGATCGCGGGTTGTCCAGACGGTGCAGTTCGAGGGCGGGGTTGTGTCAGTTCCGTGGGTAAGGGGTCGGGGTCGCCTCGGAAGGGATTATGCCATGCGGGTGTGGTTGGTGCAGGTGCCACCGTTCGGCGTACAGCTGGCCGTGGAGGTGCTACCACGGTAGTCGTTGCCAGGTTTGTCAACGAACTGCCCTGTATACTTTCGAACTCGGTGGCTAGCCGAATCAATTGGTTCAAGCTAGTCACCTCATGCCGTCGAGCGTAGTATTTGTATTCGGGCCGGGAGTTGTCGTAAATCCGCTCCAGCTCTTGCGCCACGCTGTAGTCAGCATGATGCATGAGGAAGCGGATTTCGGTCACATACTCCTTAAACGACTCGTGGTCGAGTTGTTTTCGGTCCCGAATACTGTCCTCGAGGCGTTCGAAGTATCGCGGCGGGAGGAAATATGATAGGAATTCCCTGCGGAATTCCGACCATGTGGCTGTACCGAGTCCGCTGGTGCGGAACCAACGCGCGGCACTGTCGATTAAACCTTCGGCCATACTCCGAGGTAACGCGTTCAACCCAATGCCGTAGGCTTGGGCTCGCTCCTCCAGCGCTTCAATAAAAGCCAGGGGATCACCTTGACCGTCGAACTGGATCCCCCATTTCCTAATCCGGTCAAGTGTGACCCCGCATGGCCTGGAACTAGGGATATCGTCGAACTCGGGGTAGGCATGCCTACTATTAGTCGGACCTGTCTGTGTAGGATGACTAGGGGCCGCATGTCTGGTTGTGGGCTCGTCTGTCTTGAACACCACCGGCGATGGAGCGGTCAAGAACTTGCGAGCCTGTTCTGACGTCGAGGCTTGGACCTCGGGCTGTGGAGTACGTGGCCGCGTGAACTGTACTTCTAATTCGGCTAGACGAGCCCACGCGTTTTTGTCTAACCGGGCCTTAGACACGAGCAACGCGAATGAGCGTCTCAGGTCTTCGACCTTCCCTTCGGCCGAGAATTTGAACTCTTCGGCGAAAGCCTTGAGTTCATCTCGTCGCCGGGAATAAATCCATTTGATGCCAACGCCTGGGTTGGTCATCCCCTGTGAACACTCTTCGCTGTCGCTGTCCAGATGGCTTGTCATTGCGTTCGCGAGTCTGTCCCGTTAGTGGTGCTTTAATCCACTCGAACTTTGCGTTCCACCTCTAATCTGACTATGGTCCCTGCTCGGGCGCCACTTGTAACGAACCGTCACAATGCCGGGATAGCCAGCTACTGTCCAGGGTTCGAAAAACAAGAATATTTATGTTTGGTCAGATGGACCGTCAGACGTCGAGGGATTTGCGAGACAGACGCGATCGTCTCGGCGGGAATTGGAAGGCTCTTCTTGGACTATGTAGTATGACGTTGTCGTCGTAACCGCACAGTAGCAAGATCGGCAGCTTTAGCGTAGTCGCTAATGGAACTAGGAAATAGGGTTACACCCGCTGAAAAGATCCCGTCCCAGAAACACGCGTGCGTGATTTCGAAATTATTCGTTTTCTTTTATTTAGGAATGTCTTAAAATTAGTTATCTATGTTTAATTCTAGAAGGCGGACACAAGTGCGTAGTTGCACTGCCCGATGTTGCAACGGGGTATCGCAAGCAAGAGGGAGGGAAAGTGGTCGCGGCTCGCCGTCTTCGTTTGTGTGTATATGTGGGCATATACACTCAAACTGCAAAGCGTACACTGGCCGGCGCAACTGCGTGGTCGCAATGCTAGGCTCGTTGCAGGCACTTTGTAGACACGAGGGGAGGGGGTGGTCGCGATTCTCTAATTGTGTCTGTGTATGTGTGTGGTCACATATACACAAACCTTGCGTGCGCGCAGAAACTACGCAGCTGCGTAATCGCACTGCTAGAGTCCGTGCGGCACTTCGTGGGCGCGAGGGGAGGGAGTGGCTCGCGATTCTCTGCTTGTGTTCGTGTATATGTGTGGGCACATATACACAAACCTTGCGTGCGCGCGGAAACTGCGCAGCTGCGTAATCGCACTGCTAGAATCCGTGCGGCACTTCGTGGGTGCGAGGGGAGGGAGTGGCTCGCGGCTCTTTACGTCTGCTTGTGTAAGTGTGTAGTCACACTAACACAAGTTTAGCAAATGCGTACAGGCTCTGCGCAAGCGTGTTGTCACACTGCCAAGAACTGTCACGGCACTTTGCCGACGAGGGAGGCAACGCGCAACTCGCAAAGACGTTGGTTATGTGTGTGTGTGGTCACACGACACACGCCCGGCACGTGCAACGATCTACGCGAGTATGTAGTCACACTGCTAGATTGCTGCGCCGACACCGTTGTAGGCGAGGGGGGGAAAAGCAGAGTTCGCACTGTGAATTCACTCGCGTAAACAAAGAAGAGCGCTCGTAATTGCGCTGATCTAATATTGTTTTATTTAACACTGTTTGACTAATGGGGGGTGGTAAAAGTACCAATTGTACTTGCTGACATACCTGCAATACGTTTTGCTGTCCGATGTACTGGGGTGCTTGCGTGTGTGTACTTATGCGTGTGTACTTGCGTGTGTGTACTTGTGTGTGTGTGGTCTGTGTCCCTTGATCGTTTTCCAGAGAGTGAGTGCTTGTCTACCGGCATCTCGTTAAGTAGGTCAGTTTCTTCTGCTTAACATAGCCCTGTTAAGCTCACTTGAGTCTGTTAGCGTTAAGCTCCTGCTGACTCAAGTGAGCTGTTAAGCTCACTTGGGTCTGCTAGCGTTAAGCTCCTGCTGACTCAAGTGAGCTGTTAACTCGCGTGAGCGATCCTAGTTCCTACCGACCGTATATTACGATATTTACGATGGTTTTAGTATTTTTTCCTCTGTTTATTGTTTATCGATATGTTGTGTGGCCAGACTTTTGGGCCGTCACAATTGATTAGTTATAATTCAACAAATTTTACAATTTTACAATTTTGACAAATTGTTAACTTAGAGAAATTTGCGATTTTACAGTTATTACAGTTTTTACAATTTTGAAAATAACAAATTTTTTTTTCGATTTTTGAAACTTTTCTGAAATTTAAAATTTGTGTCGATTTTTGATTTTGGTAAATTTTTGCAATTTTCTTGATATTTTTAATTCAACAAATCTTACAATTTTCAATTTGTCGATTTCTTTATTTAGAGAAATTTGCGATTTTAAAGATTTTACAGTTTTTACAATTAAAAAAAAAATATTTTTCTTTTCGAATTTTGGGAATTTTCTGAAATTTAAAATTTTTGTCGATTATTGAATTTTTGAAATTTTTGCATTTATCTTGATAGTTTTAATTCAACAAAATTTACAATTTTACAATTTTGCCGAATTCTTAACTTAGAGAAATTTGCGATTTTACAGTTATTACAGTTTTTACAATTTTGAAAAAAAACAAATTTTTTTTTCGAATTTTTGACTTTTTCTGAAATTAAAAATTTTTGTCGATATTCGAATTTGGGGAATTTTTGAATTTTTCTTGATATTTTTAATTCAACAAATTTTAAAATTTTGCAATTTTGTCGATTTCTTTATTTAAAGATATTTGTGATTTGGTCGATTTTACAGTGTTTACTATTTTGAAAAATTTTCTTTTATTAATAAATTTTGGAAGTATTTCGAAATTTTAAATTTTTGGTCGATTTATGAATTTTGGAAATTTTTGCATTTTTCTCGATATTTTATATTCAACAAATTTTCCAATTTTTCAATTTCGTCGATTTCTTTATTTAGAGAAATTTGCAATTTTTAAGATTTTACAGTTTTTACAATTAAAAAAAAAATAATTTTTTTTTTCGAATTTTGAGAATTTTCTGAAATTTAAAATTTTTGTCGATTTTTGGAATTTTTGAAATTTTTGCATTTTTCTTGATTTGTATTGATTAGTTATAATTCAACAATTTTTACAATTTTACAATTTTGCCAAATTCTTAACTTAGAGAAATTTGCGATTTTACAGTTATTACAGTTTTTACAATTTTGAAAATAACAAATTTTTTTTTCGATTTTTGGAACTTTTCTGAAATTTAAAATTTTTGTCAATATTTGAATTTTGGAAATTTTTGCATTTCTCTTGATATTTTTAATTCAACAAATTTTTAAATTTTGCAATTTTGTCGATTTCTTTATTTAAAGAACTTTGTGATTTTGTCGATTTATCAGTTTTTACTATTTTGAAAAATTTTCTTTTTTTTAATAAATTTTGGAAGTATTACGAAATTTTAAATTTTTGGTCGATTTTTGAGTTTTGGAAATTTTTGCATTTTTCTCGATATTTTTTATTCAACAAATTTTACAATTTTTCAATTTCGTCGATTTCTTTATTTAGAGAAATTTGCGATTTTTAAGATTTTAAAGTTTTTACAATTAAAAAAAAATAAATTTTTTTTTTCGAAATTTGAAAATTTTCTGAAATTTAATATTTTTGTCGATTTTTGAAATTTTGGAAATTTTTGCATTTTTCTTGATATTTTTATTTCAACAAATTTTTACATTTTTGCAATTTTGTCGATTTCTTTATTTAAAGATCTTTGTGATTTTGTCGATTTTACAGTTTTTACTATTTTAAAAAAATTTTCTTTTTTTTTATAAAATTTCGGAATTTTTCCGAAATTTTAAATTTTTTCGATTTTTAAATTTTGTGAATTTTCGTGTATTTCTCGATTTTTGAATTTCAACAAATCTTACAATTTTCCAATTTTGTCGATTTCTTAATTAAGAGAAATTTGCGATTTTACAGTTTTTACAATTTTGAAAATAACATATTTTTTTTTGACTTTTGGAACTTTTCTGAAATTTAAAATTTTTGTCGATTTTTGAATTTGGTAAATTTTTGCAATTTTCTTGATATTTTTAATTCAACAAATTTTACAATTTTCCAATTTTGCCGAATTCTTAACTTAGAGAAATTTGTGATTTTGTCGATTTTACTATTTTGAAAAAATTTTCTTTTTTTTTATAAAATTTCGGAAATTTTAAATTTTTGTCGATTTTTGAGTTTTGGAAATTTTTGCATTTTTCTCGATATTTTTAATTCAACAAATTTTACAATTTTTCAATTTTGTCGAATTCTTAACTTGGAGAAATCAGCGATTTTACAGTTTCTACAGTTTTTACAATTTTGAAAATAACATATTTTTTTTTCGACTTTTGGAACTTTTCTGAAATTTAAAATTTTTGTCGATTTTTGAATTTTGTAATTTTTTGCAATTTTCTTGATATTTTTAATTCAACAAATTTTACAATTTTCCAATTTTGCCGAATTCTTAACTTAGACAAATTTGTGATTATGACGGTTTTACTATTTTGAAAAAATTTTCTTTTTTTTATAAAATTGCGGAAGTTTTCAATTTTTGTCGATTTTTGAGTTTTTCAAATTTTTGCATTTTTTTCGATATTTTTAATTCAACAAATTTTACAATTTTTAAATTTCGTCGAATTCTTTATTTAGAGAAATTTGCGATTTTAAAGATTTAACAGTTTATACAATTACAAAAAAAAATTTTTTTTTTCGAATTTTGGGAATTTTCTGAAATTTAAAATTTTTGTCGATTATTGAATTTTGGAAATTTTTGCAGTTTTCTTGATAGTTTTAATTCAACAAATTTTACAACTTTATAATTTTGCCGAATTCTTAACTTAGAGAAATTTGCGATCTTACAGTTTTTACTGTTTTTACAATTTTGAAAAAAACAAATTTTTTTTTTCGAATTTTGGAACTTTTCTGAAATTTAAAATTTTTGTCGATTTTTGAATTTGGTAAATTTTTGCAATTTTCTTGATATTTTTAATTCAACAAATTTTACAATTTTAGAATTTTGCCGAATTCTTAACTAAGAAAAATTTATGATTTTGTCGATTTTACTATTTTGAAAAAACTTTCTTTTTTTATAAAATTTCGGAAATTTTAAATTTTTGTCGATTTTTGAGTTTTGGAAATTTTTGCATTTTTCACGATATTTTTAATTCAACAAACTTTCCAATTTTCCAATTTTGTCGATTTCTTTATTTAAATAAATTTGCGATTTTAAAGTTTTAA
This sequence comes from Drosophila ustulata, assembly GCA_035047365.1. Lineage (NCBI taxonomy): Eukaryota > Metazoa > Arthropoda > Insecta > Diptera > Drosophilidae > Drosophila > Drosophila ustulata. The sequence continues at coordinate 17,703 of JAWNPT010000059.1, forward strand.
CAGTTTTTACAATTTAAAAAATAATAAGTTTTTTTTCGAATTTTAAGAATTTTTTGAATTTTAAAATTTTTGTCGATTTTTGAATTTTGGAAATTTTTGCATTTTTCTCGATATTTTATATTCAACAAATTT
>JAWNPT010000060.1:0-14046 GCA_035047365.1 Drosophila ustulata
AAAGCTACAGTCGAGAGTGCTCGACCGTATGATACCCGCAACCCATTTCGAGAGAAAACAAAAAATTTAAATGATATATTAACAAAAAATATACCAAATATACTAAAATTAGTTTTTTGTATATATTTGAAAATAGCGGGTAAAAATCACAACACCATTTTGGTCACACTGTCAACTAAACAAACAAAGCGCGGGCAGCTGCAAGTGAATTTTGCATATAAAATTGATTCTTTAATAACTTCCTTGTTTTTTATTCGATCTCAACCAAATTCACAGGAATTATTGAGAATATAATTATTATTATGCATACCAAAATTCAATGCTCTAGATCTATTATTACGGCTTTTACAGACTTTTGGGGGCGGAAAGGGGCGTGGCATCCAACTTTTGAAATAAACTTGACCTGCGTAGGACCTATAGGAGTACTGTCCCCAAATTTGGTAGCTCTAGCTCTTATAGTCTCTGAGATCCAGGTGTTCATACAGACGGACAGACGGACAGACGGACAGACGGACATGGCTATATCGTCTCGGCTGTTGACACTGATCAAGAATATATATACTTTGTGGGGTCGGAGATGCCTCCTTCTGCCTGTTACATACATTTTCTGTTGGCACTAAGTTATAATACCCTTCTACCCTATGGGTAGCGGGTATAAAAATATTTCACATGTTAAAACTATTAATTTTGATATATTCATAAGAGTTATAACCATCACATGTGAAATAAATTGCTTAAGAAACAAAAAAAATTTACATGAAAAAAAATTTTATTTGAGAAAAAGTTTCATATGAAAAAAGTCTACCTTTCGGAAAACGTGTCACAAAACCTCTATGGAGGAGTGGTGTCGCGCAGGGCATGGTATATGAAAAAAATTTCACATATGAAATTCATGTGACCGTGGAGTAATATATTGCCGGCATAGGTCACATATTATATGGATTGATAAAATATTGAAGTTAAATGTTTTATTATTAAATTAATGCAACATAATGCAATATTGCAAGATGGTACTCAATACAAGTGTGTCTCAAAAAAAATATTTCACATGTTATGTAATGCAACATAATGCAATATTGCAAGATGGTACTCAATACAAGTGTGTCTCAAAAAAAATATTTCACATGTTAAAACTATTAATTTTGATATATTCATAAGAGTTATAACCATCACATGTGAAATAAATTGCTTAAGAAATAAAAAATTTACATGAAAAAAAAATTTTATTTGAGAAAAAGTTTCATATGAAAAAAGTCTACCTTTCGGAAAACGTGTCACAAAACCTCTATGGAGGAGTGGTGTCGCGCAAGGCATGATATATGAAAAAAATTTCACATATGAAATTCATATGACCGTGGAGCAATATGTTGTCGGCATAGGTCACATATTATATGGATTGATAAAATATTGAAGTTAAATGTTTTATTATTAAATTAATGCAATATAATGCTATATTGGAAGATGGTAATCAATACAAGTGTGTCGGACAAAAAAATTTCACATGTTAAAACTATATCATTTTTATATATTCGTAAGAGCTATAATTATCACATGTGCAATAAATTGCTTAAGAAATAAACAATTTACATGAAAAAAAAATTTTATTTGAGAAAATTTCTATATGAAAAAAGACTACCTTTCGCGCAAGCATGTTATATGAAAAAAATTTCACATTTGAAATTCATATGATCGATGAGTAATATGTTGCCGGCATAGGGTGATATATTATATGGATTGATAAGATATTGAAGTTAAATGTTTTATTATTAAATTAATGCAACAAAATGCTATATTGCAAGATGGTACTCTATACAAGTGTGTTTCAAAAAAAAAATATTTCACATGTTAAAATCATTTTGATATATTCATAAGACTTATAAATTTCACATGTGAAACAAGTAAAAAAGCTACAGTCGAGAGTGCTCGACCGTATGATACCCGCAACCCATTTCGAGAGAAAACAAAAAAATTAAATGATATTTTAACAAAAAATATACCAAATACTCTAAAACTTTTTTTTATACCCGCTACCCATAGGGTAGAAGGGTATTATGACTTAGTGCCAACAGGAAATGTATGTAACAGGCAGAAGGAGGCATCTCCGACCCCATAAAGTATATATATTCTTGATCAGTGTCAACAGCCGAGACGATATAGCCATGTCCGTCTGTCCGTCTGTCTGTCCGTATGAACACCTGGATCTCAGAGACTATAAGACATAGAGACACCAAATTTGGCAAAAAGGTTCCTTCATACCCTACGCAGATCAAGTTTATTTCAAAAGTTGGATGCCACGCCCCCTTCGCCCACAATAAGCATTAATCTAGAAAAAGTCAAGTTTTTTTTATGTAAATTGCGTATAACTCCAAAAGTTGTTTGTGTAATGATGTGTAATTTGGTAACCCATCTGCGCATGACACTTTTAATATACCCTGTAATTTTGGTAAAAATCGGATAAGTAGAACAAAAGTTATTCGTTAAATTATTTACCAAAATTACAGGGTATATTAAAAGTGTCAAGCGCAGGTGGGTTACCAAATTACACATCATTACACAAAAAACTTTTGGAGTTATATGCAATTTACATAAAAAAAACTTGACTTTTTCTAGATTAATGCTTATTGTGGGCGAAGGGGGCGTGGCATCCAACTTTTGAAATAAACTTGATCTGCGTAGGGTATGAAGGAACCTTTTTGCAAATTTGGTGTCTCTATGTCTTATAGTCTCTGAGATCCAGGTGTTCATACGGACAGACAGACGGACAGACGGACATGGCTATATCGTCTCGGCTTTTGACACTGATCAAGAATATATATACTTTATGGGGTCGGAGATGCCTCCTTCTGCCTGTTACATACATTTCCTGTTGGCACTAAGTCATAATACCCTTCTACCCTATGGGTAGCGGGTATAAAAATGTCACATATGAAATTTATATGGATTGATAAAATATTGAAGTTAAATGTTTTATTATTAAATTAATGCAACATAATGCAATATTGCAAGATGGTACTCAATACAAGTGTGTCTCAAAAAAAATATTTCACATGTTATGTAATGCAACATAATGCAATATTGCAAGATGGTACTCAACACAAGTGTGTCTCAAAAAAAATATTTCACATGTTAAAACTATTATTTTGATATATTCATAAGAGTTATAACCATCACATGTGAAATAAATTGCTTAAGAAATTAACAATTGACATAAAAAAAATATTTTATTTGAGAAAATTTCTATATGAAAAAAGAGTACCTTTTGCGCAAGGCATGTTATATGAAAAAAATTTCACATTTGAAATTCATATGACCGATGAGTAATATGTTGCCGGCATAGGTCATATATTATATGGATTGATAAGATATTGAAGTTAAATGTGTATACCCGCTACCCATAGGGTAGAAGGGTATTATGACTTAGTGCCAACAGAAAATGTATGTAACAGGCAGAAGGAGACATCTCCGACCCCATAAAGTATATATATTCTTGATCAGCATCAACAGCCGAGACGATATAGCCATGTCCGTCTGTCCGTCTGTCCGTCTGTCTGTCTGTATGAACACCTGGATCTCAGAGACTATAAGACATAGAGACACCAAATTTGGCAAAAATGTTCCTTCATACCCTACGCAGATCAAGTTTATTTCAAAAGTTGGATGCCACGCCCCCTTCGCCCACAATAAGCATTTATCTAGAAATAGTCAAGTTTTTTTTATGTAAATCGCGTATAACTCCAAAAGTTCTTTGTGTAATGATGTGTAATTTGGTAAGCCATCTGCGCTTGACACTCTTAATATACCCTGTAATTTTGGTAAAAATCGGATAAGTAGAACAAAAGTTATTCGCGAAATTATTTACCAAATTGTTGTTCCCAATGCATATGGACGTTTTAAGTGTGTGATTGACCTAGAGATATCAAATTTGGTGACAGTATTCGTGTAGGTCTTACGCAGATCAAGTTTATTTTAGATTTTTGCCACGCCCCTTTCCGCCCCTGAAAACTGTAAAAGCCGTAATAATGAACCTAGAGCATTGAATTTTGGTATGCATAATAATAATTATATTCTCAATGATTCCTGTGAATTTGGTTGAGATCGAATGAAAAACAAGGAAGTTATTAATGAATCAATTTTATATGCAAAATTCACTTGCAGCTGCTCGCGCTTTGTTTGTTTAGTTGACAGTGTGACCATGTCGGTGTTGTGGATTTCTTCCCGCTATTTTCAAATATATACAAAACAAAAGTTTCAGTATATTTTTTGTATATTTGTTGTTAAAATATCATTAAAATTTTTTTTGTTCTCTCGAAATGGGTTGCGGGTATCATACGGTCGAGCACTCTCGACTGTAGATTTCTTACTTGTTTATTATTAAATTAATGCAACAAAATGCTATATTGCAAGATGGTACTCTATACAAGTGTGTTTCAAAAAAAAAATATTTCTCATGTTAAAACTACATCATATTGATATATTCATAAGACTTATAAATTTCACATGTGAAACAAGTAAAAAAGCTACAGTCGAGAGTGCTCGACCGTATGATACCCGCAACCCATTTCGAGAGAAAACAAAAAACTTAAATGATATTTTAACAAAAAATATACCAAATATACTAAAACTTGTTTTTTTATACCCGCTACCCATAGGGTAGAAGTGTATTATGACTTAGTGCCAACAGGAAATGTATGTTACAGGCAGAAGGAGGCATCTCCGACCCCATAAAGTATATATATTCTTGATCAGTGTCAACAGCCGAGACGATATAGCTATGTCCGTCTGTCCGTCTGTCTGTCCGTATGAACACCTGGATCTCAGAGACTGTAAGACATAGAGACACCAAATTTGGCAAAAAGGTTCCTTCATACCCTACGCAGATCAAGTTTATTTCAAAAGTTGGATGCCACGCCCCCTTCGCCCACAATAAGCATTAATCTAGAAAAAGTCAAGTTTTTTTTTATGTAAATATATATAAATATAAATTTATATAAATATAAAGGGGCGTGGCAAAAATCTAAACCAAACTTGATCTGCGTAAGACCTACACGAATACTGTCACCAAATTTGAGATCTCTAGGTCATTCACACACTTAAAACGTCCATATGCATTGGGCACAACAATTTTTATAAATAATTTAACGAATAACTTTTGTTCTACTTATCCGATTTTTACCAAAATTACAGGGTATATTAAAAGTGTCAAGCGCAGATGGGTTACCAAATTACACATCATTACACAAAGAACTTTTGGAGTTATACGCAATTTACATAAAAAAAAACTTGACTTTTTCTAGATTAATGCTTATTGTGGGCGAAGGGGGCGTGGCATCCAACTTTTGAAATAAACTTGATCTGCGTAGGGTATGAAGGAACCTTTTTGCCAAATTTGGTGTCTCTATGTCTTATAGTCTCTGAGATCCAGGTGTTCATACGGACAGACAGACGGACAGACGGACAAGGCTATGTCGTCTCGGCTGTTGACACTGATCAAGAATATATATACATTATGGGGTCGAAGATGCCTCCTTCTGCCTGTTACATACATTTCCTGTTGGTACTAAGTTATAATACCCTTCTACCCTATGGGTAGCGGGTATAAAAAGACTACCTTTCGCGCAAGGCATGTTATATTAAAAAAAATTTCACATTTGAAATTCATATGACCGATGATTAATATGTTGCGGGCATAGGTCATATATTATATGGATTGATAAAATATTGAAGTTAAATGTTTTATTATTAAATTAATGCAACAAAATGCTATATTGCAAGATGGTACTCAATACAAGTGTGTCTCAAAAAAAAAATATTTCACATGTTAAAACTACATCATTTTGATATATTCATAAGAGTTATAAATTTCACATGTGAAATAAATTGCTTATGAAATATAAAATTAACATGTGAAAAAAATTTCATTTGAGAAAAAGTTTCATATGAAAAAGTCTACCTTTCGGAAAACGTGTCTCGAAACCTCTATGGAGGAGTGGTGTCGCGCAAGGCATGATATATGAAAACCAGTAAGAAAGCTACAGTCGAGAGTGCTCGACCGTATGATACCCGCAACCCATTTCGAGAGAAAACAAAAAACTTAAATTATATTTTAACAAAATATATACCAAATATACTAAAACTAGTTTTTTGTATATATTTGAAAATATCGGGTAAAATCCACAACACCGTTATGGTCACACTGTCAACTAAAAAAACAAAGCGCGGGCAGCTGCAAGTGAATTTTTCATATAAAATTGATTCTTTAATTACTTTCTTGTTTTTCATTCGATCTCAACCAAATTCACAGGAATCATTGAGAATATATATATTATTATGCATACCAAAATTCAATGCTCTAGGTTGATTATTACGGCTTTTACAGATTTTGGGGGCGGAAAGGGGCGTGGCAAAAATCTAAACCAAACTTGATCTGCGTAAGACCTACACGAATACTGTCACCAAATTTGAGATCTCTAGGTCATTCACACACTTACAACGTCCATATGCATTGGGCACAACAATTTTGATAAATAATTTAACGAATAACTTTTGTTCTACTTATCCGATTTTTACCAAAATTACAGGGTATATTAAAAGTGTCAAGCGCAGATGGGTTACCAAATTACACATCATTACACAAACAACTTTTGGAGTTATACGCAATTTACATAAAAAACCAGTAAGAAAGCTACAGTGGAGAGTGTTCGACCGTATGATACCCGCAACCCATTTCGAGAGAAAACAAAAAATTTAAATGATATATTAACAAAAAATATACCAAATATACTAAAATTAGTTTTTTGTATATATTTGAAAATAGCGGGTAAAAATCACAACACCGTTTTGGTCACACTGTCAACTAAACAAACAAAGCGCGGGCAGCTGCAAGTGAATTTTGCATATAAAATTGATTCTTTAATAACTTCCTTGTTTTTCATTCGATCTCAACCAAATTCACAGGAATCATTGAGAATATAATTATTATTATGCATACCAAAATTCAATGCTCTAGGTCTATTATTACGGCTTTTACAGACTTTTGGGGGCGGAAAGGGGCGTGGCATCCAACTTTTGAAATAAACTTGACCTGCGTAGGACCTATAGGAGTACTGTCCCCAAATTTGGTAGCTCTAGCTCTTATAGTCTCTGAGATCTAGGTGTTCATACAGACGGACAGACGGACAGACTGACAGACGGACAGACGGACAGACGGACATGGCTATATCGTCTCGGCTGTTGACACTGATCAAGAATATATATACTTTATGGGGTCGGAGATGCCTCCTTCTGCCTGTTACATACATTTTCTGTTGGCACTAAGTTATAATACCCTTCTACCCTATGGGTAGCGGGTATAAAAACTTGACTTTTTCTAGATTAATGCTTATTGTGGGCGAAGGGGGCGTGGCATCCAACTTTTGAAATAAACTTGATCTGCGTAGGGTATGAAGGAACCTTTAAGCCAAATTTGGTGTCTCTATGTCTTATAGTCTCTGAGATCCAGGTGTTCATACGGACAGACAGACGGACAGACGGACATGGCTATATCGTCTCGGCTTTTGACACTGATCAAGAATATATATACTTTATGGGGTCGGAGATGACTCCTTCTGCTTGTTACATACATTTCCTGTTGGCACTAAGTCATAATACCCTTCTACCCTATGGGTAGCGGGTATAAAAATGTCACATATGAAATTCATATGACCGTGGAGTAATATATTGCCGGCATAGGTCACATATTATATGGATTGATAAAATATTGAAGTTAAATGTTTTATTATTAAATTAATGCAACATAATGCAATATTGCAAGATGGTACTCAATACAAGTGTGTCTCAAAAAAAATATTTCACATGTTATGTAATGCAACATAATGCAATATTGCAAGATGGTACTCAACACAAGTGTGTCTCAAAAAAAATATTTCACATGTTAAAACTATTAATTTTGATATATTCATAAGAGTTATAACCATCACATGTGAAATAAATTGCTTAAGAAACAAAAAAAATTTACATGAAAAAAAAATTTTATTTGAGAAAAAGTTTCATATGAAAAAAGTCTACCTTTCGGAAAACGTGTCACAAAACCTCTATGGAGGAGTGGTGTCGCGCAGGGCATGGTATATGAAAAAAATTTCACATATGAAATTCATGTGACCGTGGAGTAATATATTGCCGGCATAGGTCACATATTATATGGATTGATAAAATATTGAAGTTAAATGTTTTATTATTAAATTAATGCAACATAATGCAATATTGCAAGATGGTACTCAATACAAGTGTGTCTCAAAAAAAATATTTCACATGTTATGTAATGCAACATAATGCAATATTGCAAGATGGTACTCAATACAAGTGTGTCTCAAAAAAAATATTTCACATGTTAAAACTATTAATTTTGATATATTCATAAGAGTTATAACCATCACATGTGAAATAAATTGCTTAAGAAATAAAAAATTTACATGAAAAAAAAATTTTATTTGAGAAAAAGTTTCATATGAAAAAAGTCTACCTTTCGGAAAACGTGTCACAAAACCTCTATGGAGGAGTGGTGTCGCGCAAGGCATGATATATGAAAAAAATTTCACATATGAAATTCATATGACCGTGGAGCAATATGTTGTCGGCATAGGTCACATATTATATGGATTGATAAAATATTGAAGTTAAATGTTTTATTATTAAATTAATGCAATATAATGCTATATTGGAAGATGGTAATCAATACAAGTGTGTCGGACAAAAAAAATTTCACATGTTAAAACTATATCATTTTTATATATTCGTAAGAGCTATAATTATCACATGTGCAATAAATTGCTTAAGAAATAAACAATTTACATGAAAAAAAAATTTTATTTGAGAAAATTTCTATATGAAAAAAGACTACCTTTCGCGCAAGCATGTTATATGAAAAAAATTTCACATTTGAAATTCATATGATCGATGAGTAATATGTTGCCGGCATAGGGTGATATATTATATGGATTGATAAGATATTGAAGTTAAATGTTTTATTATTAAATTAATGCAACAAAATGCTATATTGCAAGATGGTACTCTATACAAGTGTGTTTCAAAAAAAAAAATATTTCACATGTTAAAATCATTTTGATATATTCATAAGACTTATAAATTTCACATGTGAAACAAGTAAAAAAGCTACAGTCGAGAGTGCTCGACCGTATGATACCCGCAACCCATTTCGAGAGAAAACAAAAAAATTAAATGATATTTTAACAAAAAATATACCAAATACTCTAAAACTTTTTTTTTTATACCCGCTACCCATAGGGTAGAAGGGTATTATGACTTAGTGCCAACAGGAAATGTATGTAACAGGCAGAAGGAGGCATCTCCGACCCCATAAAGTATATATATTCTTGATCAGTGTCAACAGCCGAGACGATATAGCCATGTCCGTCTGTCCGTCTGTCTGTCCGTATGAACACCTGGATCTCAGAGACTATAAGACATAGAGACACCAAATTTGGCAAAAAGGTTCCTTCATACCCTACGCAGATCAAGTTTATTTCAAAAGTTGGATGCCACGCCCCCTTCGCCCACAATAAGCATTAATCTAGAAAAAGTCAAGTTTTTTTTATGTAAATTGCGTATAACTCCAAAAGTTGTTTGTGTAATGATGTGTAATTTGGTAACCCATCTGCGCATGACACTTTTAATATACCCTGTAATTTTGGTAAAAATCGGATAAGTAGAACAAAAGTTATTCGTTAAATTATTTATCAAAATTGTTGTGCCCAATGCATATGGACGTTTTAAGTGTGTGAATGACCTAGAGATCTCAAATTTGGTGACAGTATTCGTGTAGGTCTTACGCAGATCAAGTTTGGTTTAGATTTTTGCCTCGCCCCTTTCTGCCCCCAAAATCTATAAAAGCCGTAATAATCAACCTAGGGCATTGAATTTTGGTATGCATAATAATATATATATTCTCAATGATTCCTGTGAATTTGGTTGAGATCGAATGAAAAACAAGAAAGTTATTAAAGAATCAATTTTATATGAAAAATTCACTTGCAGCTGCCCGCGTTTTGTTTTTATACCCGCTACCCATAGGGTAGAAGGGTATTATAACTTAGTGCCAACAGAAAATGTATGTAACAAGCAGAAGGAGGCATCTCCGACCCCACAAAGTATATATATTCTTGATCAGTGTCAACAGCCGAGACGATATAGCCATGTCCGTCTGTCCGTCTGTCCGTCTGTCCGTCTGTATGAACACCTGGATCTCAGAGACTATAAAAGCTAGAGCTACCAAATTTGGGGACAGTACTCCTATAGGTCCTACGCAGGTCAAGTTTATTTCAAAAGTTGGATGCCACGCCCCTTTCCGCCCCCAAAAGTCTGTAAAAGCCGTAATAATAAACCTAGAGCATTGAATTTTGATATGCATAATAATATTTATATTCTCAATGATTCCTGTGAATTTGGTTGAGATCGAATGAAAAACAAGGAAGTTATTAAAGAATCAATTTTCTATGCAAAATTCACTTGCAGCTGCCCGCGCTTTGTTTGTTTAGTTGACAGTGTGACCAAAACGGTGTTGTGATTTTTAACCGCTATTTTCAAATATATACAAAAAACTAATTTTAGTATATTTGGTATATTTTTTGTTAATATATCATTTAAATTTTTTGTTTTCTCTCGAAATGGGTTGCGGGTATCATACGGTCGAGCACTCTCGACTGTAGCTTTCTTACTTGTTTTAGTTGACAGTGTGACCATAACGGTGTTGTGGATTTTTATTCGCTATTTTCAAATATATACAAAACCAGTAAGCGCTGCCCGCGCTTTGTTTGATTAGTTGTAATTTTTACCCGCTATTTTTATACAGATGTTCATACAGACAGACAGACGGTGTTCATACAGACAGACAGACGGACAGACGGACATGGCTGTATCGTCTCGGCTGTTGACACTGATCAAGAATAATATACTTTATGGGGTCGGAGATGCCTCCTTCTGCCTGTTACATACATTTTCTGTTGGCACTAAGTCATAATACCCTTCTACCCTATGGGTAGCGGGTATAATAAATTGCTTATGAAATATAAAATTAACATGTGAAAAAAATTTCATTTGAGAAAAAGTTTCATATGAAAAAAGTCTACCTTCCGGAAAACGTGTCTCGAAACCTCTATGGAGGAGTGCTGTCGCGCAAGGCATGATATATGAAAACCAGTAAGAAAGCTACAGTCGAGAGTGCTCGACCGTATGATACCCGCAACCCATTTCGAGAGAAAACAAAAAATTTAAATGATATATTAACAAAAAATATACCAAATATACTAAAATTAGTTTTTTGTATATATTTGAAAATAGCGGGTAAAAATCACAACACCGACATGGTCACACTCTCAACTAAACAAACAAAGCGCGAGCAGCTGCAAGTGAATTTTGCATATAAAATTGATTCATAAATAACTTCCTTGTTTTTAACTCGATCTCAACCAAATTCACTGGAATCATTGAGAATATAATTATTATTATGCATACCAAAATTCAATGCTCTAGGTTCATTATTACGGCTTTTACAGACTTTTGGGGGCGGAAAGGGGCGTGGCAAAAATCTAAAACAAACTTGATCTGCGTAAGACCTACACGAATACTGTCACCAAATTTGATATCTCTAGGTCAATCACACACTTAAAACGTCCATATGCATTGGGAACAACAATTTTGATAAATAATTTCACGAATAACTTTTGTTCTACTTATCCGATTTCTACCAAAATTACAGGGTATATTAAGAGTGTCAAGCGCAGATGGCTTACCAAATTACACATCATTACACAAAGAACTTTTGGAGTTATACGCGATTTACATAAAAAAAACTTGACTTTTTCTAGATAAATGCTTATTGTGGGCGAAGGGGGCGTGGCATCCAACTTTTGAAATAAACTTGATCTGCGTAGGGTATGAAGGAACATTTTTGCCAAATTTGGTGTCTCTATGTCTTACAGTCTCTGAGATCCAGGTGTTCATTCTAAAAAAGGAGGGAAAAATGGGGGGAAAGAAAAAGACAGACGGACAGACGGACAGACGGACAGACGGACATGGCTATATCGTCTCGGCTGTTGACGCTGATCAAGAATATATATACTTTATGGGGTCGGAGATGTCTCCTTCTGCCTGTTACATACATTTTCTGTTGGCACTAAGTCATAATACCCTTCTACCCTATGGGTAGCGGGTATAAAAAAAAAAGTCTACCTTTCGGAAAACGTTTCACAAAACCTCTATAGGGGAATGGCGTCGTGCAAGGCATGTTTTATGAAAAAAATTTCACAGTAAGAAAGCTACAGTCGAGAGTGCCTCGACCGTATGATATCCCGCAACCCATTTCGAGAGAAAAACAAAAAATTTAAATGTTTTATTATATTAATGCAACAAATGCATATACCAAATGTACTAAAACTAGTTTTTTGTATATATTTGAAAATAGCGGGTAAAAATCACAACACCGTTTTGGTCACACTTCAACTAAACAAACAAAGCGCGGGCAGCTGCAAGTGAATTTTGCATATAAAATTGATTCTTTAATAACTTCCTTGTTTTTCATTCGATCTCAACAAAATTCACAGGAATCATTGAGAATATAATTGAATTATTATGCATACCAAAATTCAATGCTCTAGGTCATATTATTACGGCTTTTACAGAATTTTGGGGGCGGAAAGGGGCGTGGCATCCATGTTTTGAAATTAACTTGATCTGCGTAGGACCTATTGGAATACTGTCTCCAAATTTGGTAGCTCTAGTTCTTATAGTTTCTGAGATCCAGGTGTTGATACAGACATACAGACTTATAGATCGGATATGTGCTATATCGTTTCGGCTGTTGACAATGATCAAGAATATATATACTTTGTGGGGTCGGAAATGCCTCCTTCTGCATGTTACATACATTTTCTGTTGGCACTAAGTTCATAAAACCCTTCTACCCTGGAGAGTGGTGTAGCGAAGGCATGATTATGAAAAAATCTCACATATGAAATTCATATGACCGTGGAGTAATATATTGCCGGCATAGGTCACATATTATATGGATTGATAAAATATTGAAGTTAAATGTTTTATTATTAAATTAATGCAACATAATGCTATATTGCAAGATGGTACTCTATACAAGTGTGTTTCAAAAAAAATAATTTCACATGTTAAAACTATATCACTTTGATATATTCATAAGAGTTATAAATTTCACATGTGAAATAAATTGCTATTGATATATAAAATTAAAAATGAGAACAAAATTTCATTTGAGAAAAAAGTTTCATATAAACAAGTAAGAAAGCTACAGTCGAGAGTGCTCGACCGTATGATACCCGCAACCCATTTCGAGAGAAAAAAAAAAACTGAAATTATATTTTAACAAAAAATATACCAAAAATATACTAAAACTTGTTTTTTGTATATATTTGAAAATATCGGGTAAAAATCCACAACACCGTTATGGTCACACTGTCAACTAAACAAACAAAGCGCGAGCAGCTGCAAGTGAATTTTTCATATAAAATTGATTCTTTAATAACTTTCTTGTTTTTCACTCGATCTCAACCAAATTCACTGGAATCATTGAGAATATAATTATTATTATGCATACCAAAATTCAATGCTCTAGGTTGATTATTACGGCTTTTACAGATTTTCGGGGGCGGAAAGGGGCGTGGAAAAAATCTAAACTAAACTTGATCTGCGTAAGACCTACACGAATACTGTCACCAAATTTGATATCTCTAGGTCAATCACACACTTAAAACGTCCATATGCATTGGGCACAACAATTTTGATAAATAATTTAACGAATAACTTTTGTTCTACTTATCCGATTTTTACCAAAATTACAGGGTATATTAAAAGTGTCAAGCGCAGATGGGTTACCAAATTACACATCATTACACAAACAACTTTTGGCGTTATACGCAATTTACATAAAAAAAAACTTGACTTTTTCTTGATTAATGCTTATTGTGGGCGAAGGGGGCGTGGCATCCAACTTTTGAAATAAACTTG
>JAWNPT010000061.1:0-330229 GCA_035047365.1 Drosophila ustulata
CCTTCCCTCCTTCTTTTCACCTCTCTCCCTTTCATCTTTCCCCTGCCCCTTACTCTCCCTTTCTCTCCCTTTCTACTGCTCTCTCCCTTTCATCCAAACAACATTCCTTCCTTTTCACTTACTTCTTCCCCTCCATACCTTTCCTTTCCTTTCCTTTCCTTTCCCTTTTCTTCTCTCCTCTTCCTTTCTATTATTTTGTATCCTGTTACCTCCATTCCTTATCCTTTCCCTTATCCTCCCCTACTCCATCCTCTCTTGTCCTCTCCTTTTACTCTTTTACCTCCTCCTATCCTTCTTTCCCTTTCTTCCCTTTCCCTTCCCTCTCATCCACTCTACTCCTATCCCCCTTCTCCTGACTTTCCTCTCCACTACTCCTTTCCATCTCCCCACTAACCACTCACTCTCCTTCTCCCTCCCTCTTTTTCATCCCCTCCCCGCCTTAACCTTTCTCTCTTCTTCAACCTACTCCTATCCCCCCTCCTTTTGCCTCTCCTTCTCCTCTCCTCCCTTCACCTCAAATTCTCTCTTTTCATCTCTTTCCCATTCACCCACTCTCCTGTTCCCTACTCCCTTCCTTCCCACTACTTTCTTCTACCTTCCCTATCCTCTCTTTCCTCCCATCTCCTTTCCTCCCCTCCACCTATTACTTCATATTCTATCTTTCCTTTCCTTTCCTCCTCTTTCTTTCTATTCTTTTCTGTTCATTCCACTCCTTTCTGTTATCCTTCCCTCCTCCTTACCCTTTCATTTTATTTTTCCTGCTCGCCTAAATCTTTCTTCCCTATCCCTTCCTTCTTCTTCACTAAACCCTTATCCCCCTTCTTTTACCTTTCTTTTTCCTCTCCCCTCTTCTCCACTAGTTCTCTCTTTTCCCAGCCTTACCATCCATCCACTTTTCTCTCTTCCATCCCCTTCCCTTCCTTCTTTCTTCTGTCCCTTACCTCCTTCCTTCCCTTTTTACTGCCTCCTCCCCCCTCTATCCTCTCTTTCTCCCACCTCCTTTCCATCAATTCACTTACTACTTCCCCTTCATATCTTATATTTCCTTTCCTTCCCTCTATTCTCTTCTTTCCTGTTCATTCCTTTCCTCTCCTTTCACTAATCCCTCCCTTCTCCATCCTCTCTCCTTACTACTTCTTTCCTTTTTCTTCATTCTTCTTCACTATACTCCTTTCCCCCTTCTTTTGTCATCTCTCCTTCTTTCACCACAATTCCTCTCCCTCCTATCCATTACTTTCCTCTTCCCTCCTTCTTTATCTTTCCCCTGTCCCTTACTCTCCCTTTCTACTGCTCTCTCCCTTTCCTCCAGTCAACTTTCCTTCCTTTCCTCTTATTTCTTCCCCTTCATACCCTACCTTCCCTTTTCTTCTCTCCTCTTTCTTCCTATAATATTTCCTGTTACCTCCATTCCTTCTCCTTTCCCTTATCCTTCCCTATTCCATCCTCTCTTGTCCTCTCCTTTTATTCTTCTTCCCCCTCCTATCCTCCTTTCCCTTTCTTCCCTTTCCCTTCCCTCTCATCCACTCTACTCCTATTCCCCTTCTCCTGACATTCCTCTCTCCCTTTTCCTCTCCACTACTCCTTTCCATCTCTCCACTAACCACTCACTCTCCTTCTCCCTCCTTCTTTTTCATCCCCTCCCCGCCTTAACCTTTCTCTCTTCTTCAACCTACTCCTATCCCCCTCCTTTTGCCTCTCCTTCTCCTCTCCTCCCTTCACCTCAAATTCTCTCTTTTCATCTCTTTCCCATTCACCCACTCTCCTGTTCCCTACTCCCTTCCTTCCCACTACTTTCTTCTACCTTCCCTATCCCCTCTTTCCTCCCATCTCCTTTCCTCCCCTCCACCTATTACTTCATATTCTATCTTTCCTTTCCTTTCCTCCTCTTTCTTTCTATTCTTTTCTGTTCATTCCACTCCTTTCTGTTATCCTTCCCTCCTCCTTACCCTTTCATTTTATTTTCCCTGCTCGCCTAAATCTTTCTTCCCTATCCCTTCCTTCTTCTTCACTAAACCCTTATCCCCCCTTCTTTTACCTTTCTTTTTCCTCTCCCTTCTTCTCCACTAGTTCTCTCTTTTCCCAGCCTTACCATCCATCCACTTTTCTCTCTTCCATCCCCTTCCCTTCCTTCTTTCTTCTGTCCCCTACCTCCTTCCTTCCCTTTTTACTGCCTCCTCCCTCCTCTATCCTCTCTTTCTCCCACCTCCTTTCCATCAATTCACTTACTACTTCCCCTTCATATCTTATATTTCCTTTCCTTCCCTCTATTCTCTTCTTTCCTGTTCATTCCTTTCCTCTCCTTTCACTAATCCCTCCCTTCTCCACCCTCTCTCCCTACTACTTCTTTCCTTTTTCTTCATTCTTCTTCACTATACTCCCTTCCCCCTTCTTTTGTCATCTCTCCTTCTTTCACCACAATTCCTCTCCCTCCTATCCATTACTTTCCTCTTCCCTCCTTCTTTATCTTTCCCCTGTCCCTTACTCTCCCTTTCTACTGCTCTCTCCCTTTCCTCCAGTCAACTTTCCTTCCTTTCCTCTTATTTCTTCCCCTTCATACCCTACCTTCCCTTTTCTTCTCTCCTCTTTCTTCCTATAATATTTCCTGTTACCTTCATTCCTTCTCCTTTCCCTTATCCTTCCCTATTCCATCCTCTCTTGTCCTCTCCTTTTATTCTTCTTCCCCCTCCTATCCTCCTTTCCCTTTCTTCCCTTTCCCTTCCCTCTCATCCACTCTACTCCTATCCCCCTTCTCCTGACATTCCTCTCACTCCCTTTTCCTCTCCACTATTCCTTTCCTTCTCTCCTCTATCCACTCACTCTCCTTTTCCTTCCTTCTCTTTTATCCCCTCCCCTTTTCCTCTATCTCCTGTCCCAAACTCGTTGTTTCCTTCCCTTTCTACTGCTTTCTCCCATCTCTTTTCCTAAACTCTCACTAATTTACTTCCCCTCCATATTATATCCTCCCTTTCTTTCCTTTTCCCCTCTTCCTTTCTGTTCTTTTGTTTATGCATTCTATTCCTTCCTCTTCCTCCCCTTCCCTTCCCTCCTCCCCCCTTTTTCCATCCCTTTCTGTTCTCTCCACTATACTGATACCCCTATTCCTAACATTTCTCTTCTCTTCCCCCTTTCTGCTATCCACTCACCCTCCCTCACATCCCCCTTTTCCCTACCTTCTCTCTCCTGTCCCCCTACTCTCCTGTAACTTTCTTCACTTCCAAACATAGACTCCACACTGTAATACCAAATACCTAATACCCCCTCTCTATTGCCTAAGCTCCTCCTTCCAATTACAACATCTCCGCTGTACTGAAGAAACCATAGACAAAGATATGTGGGTTCACTTGTGTACGTTCCTTCCTTACTTCTAGAAAACTGACAAACTACAAATCCTATTAAAACTGCCCTACCTGACACTCCCACTTCTACTGTACTGCTACACCATGGACAGAGATATGTGGATTCACCTGTGCACGTTTCACAGTCTTTTAGAAGTCCTATATTGCTCCAATTTACCCCCATAACCTCTTACCCCCGCCTCTTCTTTACCAAAGCCAGGTGGGTTTGCTTACAAACTTTTCCCAAGCACTAAACTCACTCTTCTCCTACTATAACCAAAGACTTACCCGTCGCAACTACCAAAGAACCGTATCTCACGTGGACCACTAGATGGCGCTTGTGAGTCTCTGCAAAGGACCCTCCCACCCTAAACCCTTTGTTACCGTTTAAACTCATGCCTTGCTCTAGGCTCGCATGTTTATATAAAAAAAAAAAAAAAAAAAAAAAAAAATGTCATAAAACATGACATACATTCCAAACTCACCCAAATACTAACTTACTAACACACTTACCTTCTCTATCCCTTCTCACTCATTTCCTACCTTTCCTTCTTTCTTTCCTTTCCCCTCCTTCTTCTACACTCTACTACTATCCCCCCTTCTTTTGCCTCTCCCTCTCCTCTCCTCTCTTCACCACAAATTCTCTCTTCTCCCCTCTTTCCCATTCACCCACTTTCCTTTTCGTTCTTTCTTTCTCATCCCCTTCCTTTCCTTCTCTCTCCTGTCTCCTATTCCCTTCCTTCCCACTACTGTCCTCTCTCTTCTCTTATACTCTCTTTCCTCCTATTTCCTTTCCTTCCCTTCACCTATTACTTCCCCTTCGTATCCTATCTTTCCTTCCCTTTCTCTTCCTTCTTCCCACTCTTTCCTTTCCTGTTCATCCCATTTCTTTCTGTTATCTTTTCCTCCTCCATACCCCCCTTTCCTCCCCCTTCATTTATTATTCCCCTCCTACCCGCCCTAGCCTTTCAATCCTTTCCCCTCCTTCTTCTACACTCTACCCCCATCCCCCCTCTTTTGCCTTTTCCTTTTTCCCCTCCTCTCCACTAATTCTCTCTTTTCCCCGCTCTACCATTAACCCACTTTTCCTTTCATTCTCTCTTTTTCATCCCCTTCCCTTCCTTCTTTCTCCTGTCCCCAACTCCCTTCCTTCCCCTTCCTACTCTATCCTCGCTTTCTCCCATCTCCTTTCCTTCATCTCACTTATTACTTCCCCTTCATATCTTATCTTTCCTTTCCTTTTCCTCTCCCCTCTTTCTTTCTATTCTCTTCTTTCCTGTTCATTCCTTTTCTCTCCTTTCACTAACCTCTCCCTTCTCCATCCTCTCCTTTCATTTCCCCTCCTTACTCTCTCTTTCCTTTCCCTTCCCCCTTCTTCACTCAACTCCTATCCCCCTTCTTTTGTCATCTCTCCTTTCTTCATCACAATTCCTCTCCTTCCTCCTCCTCACTTTCCCCTTCCCTCCTTCTTTTCACCTCTCTCCCTTTCATCTTTCCCCTGCCCCTTACTCTCCCTTTCTCTCCCTTTCTACTGCTCTCTCCCTTTCATCCAAACAACATTCCTTCCTTTTCACTTACTTCTTCCCCTCCATACCTTTCCTTTCCTTTCCTTTCCTTTCCCTTTTCTTCTCTCCTCTTCCTTTCTATTATTTTGTATCCTGTTACCTCCATTCCTTATCCTTTCCCTTATCCTCCCCTACTCCATCCTCTCTTGTCCTCTCCTTTTACTCTTTTACCTCCTCCTATCCTTCTTTCCCTTTCTTCCCTTTCCCTTCCCTCTCATCCACTCTACTCCTATCCCCCTTCTCCTGACTTTCCTCTCCACTACTCCTTTCCATCTCCCCACTAACCACTCACTCTCCTTCTCCCTCCCTCTTTTTCATCCCCTCCCCGCCTTAACCTTTCTCTCTTCTTCAACCTACTCCTATCCCCCCTCCTTTTGCCTCTCCTTCTCCTCTCCTCCCTTCACCTCAAATTCTCTCTTTTCATCTCTTTCCCATTCACCCACTCTCCTGTTCCCTACTCCCTTCCTTCCTACTACTTTCTTCTACCTTCCCTATCCTCTCTTTCCTCCCATCTCCTTTCCTCCCCTCCACCTATTACTTCATATTCTATCTTTCCTTTCCTTTCCTCCTCTTTCTTTCTATTCTTTTCTGTTCATTCCACTCCTTTCTGTTATCCTTCCCTCCTCCTTACCCTTTCATTTTATTTTTCCTGCTCGCCTAAATCTTTCTTCCCTATCCCTTCCTTCTTCTTCACTAAACCCTTATCCCCCCTTCTTTTACCTTTCTTTTTCCTCTCCCCTCTTCTCCACTAGTTCTCTCTTTTCCCAGCCTTACCATCCATCCACTTTTCTCTCTTCCATCCCCTTCCCTTCCTTCTTTCTTCTGTCCCTTACCTCCTTCCTTCCCTTTTTACTGCCTCCTCCCCCTCTATCCTCTCTTTCTCCCACCTCCTTTCCATCAATTCACTTACTACTTCCCCTTCATATCTTATATTTCCTTTCCTTCCCTCTATTCTCTTCTTTCCTGTTCATTCCTTTCCTCTCCTTTCACTAATCCCTCCCTTCTCCATCCTCTCTCCTTACTACTTCTTTCCTTTTTCTTCATTCTTCTTCACTATACTCCTTTCCCCCTTCTTTTGTCATCTCTCCTTCTTTCACCACAATTCCTCTCCCTCCTATCCATTACTTTCCTCTTCCCTCCTTCTTTATCTTTCCCCTGTCCCTTACTCTCCCTTTCTACTGCTCTCTCCCTTTCCTCCAGTCAACTTTCCTTCCTTTCCTCTTATTTCTTCCCCTTCATACCCTACCTTCCCTTTTCTTCTCTCCTCTTTCTTCCTATAATATTTCCTGTTACCTCCATTCCTTTTCCTTCCCTTATCCTCCCCTACTCCATCCTCTCTTGTCCTCTCCTTTTACTCTTTTACCTCCTCCTATCCTTCTTTCCCTTTCTTCCCTTTCCCTTCCCTCTCATCCACTCTACTCCTATCCCCCTTCTCCTGACTTTCCTCTCCACTACTCCTTTCCATCTCCCCACTAACCACTCACTCTCCTTCTCCCTCCCTCTTTTTCATCCCCTCCCCGCCTTAACCTTTCTCTCTTCTTCAACCTACTCCTATCCCCCCTCCTTTTGCCTCTCCTTCTCCTCTCCTCCCTTCACCTCAAATTCTCTCTTTTCATCTCTTTCCCATTCACCCACTCTCCTGTTCCCTACTCCCTTCCTTCCCACTACTTTCTTCTACCTTCCCTATCCTCTCTTTCCTCCCATCTCCTTTCCTCCCCTCCACCTATTACTTCATATTCTATCTTTCCTTTCCTTTCCTCCTCTTTCTTTCTATTCTTTTCTGTTCATTCCACTCCTTTCTGTTATCCTTCCCTCCTCCTTACCCTTTCATTTTATTTTTCCTGCTCGCCTAAATCTTTCTTCCCTATCCCTTCCTTCTTCTTCACTAAACCCTTATCCCCCCTTCTTTTACCTTTCTTTTTCCTCTCCCCTCTTCTCCACTAGTTCTCTCTTTTCCCAGCCTTACCATCCATCCACTTTTCTCTCTTCCATCCCCTTCCCTTCCTTCTTTCTTCTGTCCCTTACCTCCTTCCTTCCCTTTTTACTGCCTCCTCCCCCTCTATCCTCTCTTTCTCCCACCTCCTTTCCATCAATTCACTTACTACTTCCCCTTCATATCTTATATTTCCTTTCCTTCCCTCTATTCTCTTCTTTCCTGTTCATTCCTTTCCTCTCCTTTCACTAATCCCTCCCTTCTCCATCCTCTCTCCTTACTACTTCTTTCCTTTTTCTTCATTCTTCTTCACTATACTCCTTTCCCCCTTCTTTTGTCATCTCTCCTTCTTTCACCACAATTCCTCTCCCTCCTATCCATTACTTTCCTCTTCCCTCCTTCTTTATCTTTCCCCTGTCCCTTACTCTCCCTTTCTACTGCTCTCTCCCTTTCCTCCAGTCAACTTTCCTTCCTTTCCTCTTATTTCTTCCCCTTCATACCCTACCTTCCCTTTTCTTCTCTCCTCTTTCTTCCTATAATATTTCCTGTTACCTCCATTCCTTCTCCTTTCCCTTATCCTTCCCTATTCCATCCTCTCTTGTCCTCTCCTTTTATTCTTCTTCCCCCTCCTATCCTCCTTTCCCTTTCTTCCCTTTCCCTTCCCTCTCATCCACTCTACTCCTATCCCCCTTCTCCTGACATTCCTCTCACTCCCTTTTCCTCTCCACTATTCCTTTCCTTCTCTCCTCTATCCACTCACTCTCCTTTTCCTTCCTTCTCTTTTATCCCCTCCCCTTTTCCTCTATCTCCTGTCCCAAACTCGTTGTTTCCTTCCCTTTCTACTGCTTTCTCCCATCTCTTTTCCTAAACTCTCACTAATTTACTTCCCCTCCATATTATATCCTCCCTTTCTTTCCTTTTCCCCTCTTCCTTTCTGTTCTTTTGTTTATGCATTCTATTCCTTCCTCTTCCTCCCCTTCCCTTCCCTCCTCCCCCTTTTTCCATCCCTTTCTGTTCTCTCCACTATACTGATACCCCTATTCCTAACATTTCTCTTCTCTTCCCCCTTTCTGCTATCCACTCACCCTCCCTCACATCCCCCTTTTCCCTACCTTCTCTCTCCTGTCCCCCTACTCTCCTGTAACTTTCTTCACTTCCAAACATAGACTCCACACTGTAATACCAAATACCTAATACCCCCTCTCTATTGCCTAAGCTCCTCCTTCCAATTACAACATCTCCGCTGTACTGA
This sequence comes from Drosophila ustulata, assembly GCA_035047365.1. Classification (NCBI taxonomy): domain Eukaryota; kingdom Metazoa; phylum Arthropoda; class Insecta; order Diptera; family Drosophilidae; genus Drosophila; species Drosophila ustulata. Next base: position 8,086 of record JAWNPT010000061.1, read on the forward strand.
AGAAACCATAGACAAAGATATGTGGGTTCACTTGTGTACGTTCCTTCCTTACTTCTAGAAAACTGACAAACTACAAATCCTATTAAAACTGCCCTACCTGACACTCCCACTTCTACTGTACTGCTACACCATGGACAGAGATATGTGGATTCACCTGTGCACGTTTCACAGTCTTTTAGAAGTCCTATATTGCTCCAATTTACCCCCATAACCTCTTACCCCCGCCTCTTCTTTACCAAAGCCAGGTGGGTTTGCTTACAAACTTTTCCCAAGCACTAAACTCACTCTTCTCCTACTATAACCAAAGACTTACCCGTCGCAACTACCAAAGAACCGTATCTCACGTGGACCACTAGATGGCGCTTGTGAGTCTCTGCAAAGGACCCTCCCACCCTAAACCCTTTGTTACCGTTTAAACTCATGCCTTGCTCTAGGCTCGCATGTTTATATAAAAAAAAAAAAAAAAAGAAGTGCGTGCTCTGCAATAACCCTCAAAGTGATCTTGCCGTCGGGAAAAGTGGTTTTCTCAAAAACAATATATCCAGTGTGTTCAACATAAACAAATTATTTAATCGTGCGTGTGCAATTAAATCAATTCAATTCAACAATTTTTCTAAATAATACTTGGCCTAAGCTGCCCATAAGGTATTTAGCATCGTTCTCTTAAACAAAATAAAATTTGCTAATATGTGCACATATATATGTATTTATTTATTTAAATACACCACACTCATATTTACTCCTGCAAAATGATATGCATAATTGTACAAAATAAGCGCAACTTATCTTATTTTATTGTTTTATTATATTAAGAATTATTTGCAAACACCCATTTGTCCGTCCCAAAATGCGTCGCCAAAAAAAGGCAAAGCAACAGTTAAAAGGGTTTCTTGTATAATGCAGGTAGCGGCGCCTATGCGCTTTTCTAGGGCCTGCATTTGTATGTGTGTTCTATGTGTTCACTTGTGTTGGCACGGGCGTGCGCGCCCTTTTTGTTTCTGGCGCGTGCCTCTGGCTTGCGTAACAACAACACATACAATAATGGCGGACGGCCATTCATAAGTGGTGCGGCACTCAGCGGTTTTTCTGCTAACTATCGCCAAATAGAAACACATAAATCGCAATAAACACGACCGCCGCAAAATTTTTCTAGCCAAAAATAAAAATTCTCTCATGGAAACTATAATAAATCAAGATATTTGGTTACCCGATATTATTTATAAATATAACATATACAACAATTAATAAAGTTCAGTGTCGCCTGAATAGCTAAAAAATAATAAATAGTATCATCTCTGTCGTTTAGCTGGAACGGCAACATCCCTATCAGAGATGTACAAACCGCCGCAATTTTCGGCCAAAAATAATTTAAACAAACAAAAACTACAACTAATCAAAGCCTTTTCTATCAATATTCCCGTCCACCAGCTAAACGACATATATAAATAATTTAATAAAAACATTAACATATACAATTAATAAAGTTCAGTGTCGCCTGAACTCGTCATATAAACAAGCTAAAAAACTAGCCAAAATTTGGCATCTCTATCGTTTTCGCATAAATTATGTCATCTCTATCGTTTATACATACATACTTGTCCCGCCCTCCCTCCCTCTGCTTACACGCATTACTTCTTCTCTCTTACGCCTGTCGGCCGCGACGCCTGTCGGCCGCGACGCCTGCCCGTTGTCGCCTGCCCGTTGTCGCCTGATCGATGTCGCCTTTGACGCGCTTCATCATACACGATCGGCGAATTGCATGTGTCGCATTGTCGCGGCTTACTCTTCACAGTATGCTGCGAATATTTAACCGAAACAGAAGTGCGTGCTCTGCAATAACCCTCAAAGTGATCTTGCCGTCGGGAAAAGTGGTTTTCTCAAAAACAATATATCCAGTGTGTTCAACATAAACAAATTATTTAATCGTGCGTGTGCAATTAAATCAATTCAATTCAACAATTTTTCTAAATAATACTTGGCCTAAGCTGCCCATAAGGTATTTAGCATCGTTCTCTTAAACAAAATAAAATTTGCTAATATGTGCACATATATATGTATTTATTTATTTAAATACACCACACTCATATTTACTCCTGCAAAATGATATGCATAATTGTACAAAATAAGCGCAACTTATCTTATTTTATTGTTTTATTATATTAAGAATTATTTGCAAACACCCATTTGTCCGTCCCAAAATGCGTCGCCAAAAAAAGGCAAAGCAACAGTTAAAAGGGTTTCTTGTATAATGCAGGTAGCGGCGCCTATGCGCTTTTCTAGGGCCTGCATTTGTATGTGTGTTCTATGTGTTCACTTGTGTTGGCACGGGCGTGCGCGCCCTTTTGTTTCTGGCGCGTGCCTCTGGCTTGCGTAACAACAACACATACAATAATGGCGGACGGCCATTCATAAGTGGTGCGGCACTCAGCGGTTTTTCTGCTAACTATCGCCAAATAGAAACACATAACATCGCAATAAACACGACCGCCGCAAAATTTTTCTAGCCAAAAATAAAAATTCTCTCATGAAACTATAATAAATCAAGATATTTGGTTACCCGATATTATTTATAAATATAACATATACAACAATTAATAAAGTTCAGTGTCGCCTGAATAGCTAAAAAATAATAAATAGTATCATCTCTGTCGTTTAGCTGGAACGGCAACATCCCTATCAGAGATGTACAAACCGCCGCAATTTTCGGCCAAAAATAATTTAAACAAACAAAAACTACAACTAATCAAAGCCTTTTCTATCAATATTCCCGTCCACCAGCTAAACGACATATATAAATAATTTAATAAAAACATTAACATATACAATTAATAAAGTTCAGTGTCGCCTGAACTCGTCATATAAACAAGCTAAAAAACTAGCCAAAATTTGGCATCTCTATCGTTTTCGCATAAATTATGTCATCTCTATCGTTTATACATACATACTTGTCCCGCCCTCCCTCCCTCTGCTTACACGCATTACTTCTTCTCTCTTACGCCTGTCGGCCGCGACGCCTGTCGGCCGCGACGCCTGCCCGTTGTCGCCTGCCCGTTGTCGCCTGATCGATGTCGCCTTTGACGCGCTTCATCATACACGATCGGCGAATTGCATGTGTCGCATTGTCGCGGCTTACTCTTCACAGTATGCTGCGATATTTAACCGAAACAGAAGTGCGTGCTCTGCAATAACCCTCAAAGTGATCTTGCCGTCGGGAAAAGTGGTTTTCTCAAAAACAATATTCCAGTGTGTTCAACATAAACAAATTATTTATCGTGCGTGTGCAATTAAATCAATTCAATTCAACAATTTTTCTAAATATACTTGGCCTAAGCTGCCCATAAGGTATTTAGCTCGTTCTCTTAAACAAATAAATTTGCTAATTTGCACATTTTTATTTATTATTTAAATACACCACACTCATATTTACTCCTGCAAAATGATATGCATAATTGTACAAAATAAGCGCAACTTATCTTATTTTATTGTTTTATTATATTAAGAATTATTTGCAAACACCCATTTGTCCGTCCCAAAATGCGTCGCCAAAAAAAGGCAAAGCAACAGTTAAAGGGTTTCTTGTATAATGCAGGTGCGGCGCCTATGCGCTTTTCTAGGGCCTGCATTTGTATGTGTGTTCTTGTGTTCACTTGTGTTGGCACGGGCGTGCGCGCCCTTTTTGTTTCTGGCGCGTGCCTCTGACTTGCGTAACAACAACACATACAATAATGGCGGACGGCCATTCATAAGTGGTGCGGCACTCAGCGGTTTTTCTGCTAACTATCGCCAAATAGAAACACATACATCGCATAACACGACCGCCGCAAAATTTTTCTAGCCAAAATAAAAATTTTATGGAAACTATAATAATCAAGATTTTGGTTACCCGATTTATTTTATTAACTTACAACAATTATAAGTTCAGTTCGCCTGATAGCTAAAAATTAATATATATCTCTGTCGTTTAGCTGGAACGGCAACATCCCTTCAGAGTTCAAACCGCCGCAATTTTCGGCCAAAAATAATTTAAACAAACAAAAACTCAATATCAAGCCTTTTCTATCAATATCCCGTCCACCAGCTAAACGACATATATAATATTTAATAAAAACTTAACTATACAATTTAAAGTTCAGTGTCGCCTGAACTCGTTTAAACAAGCTAAAATAGCCAAAATTTGGCATCTCTATCGTTTTCGCATATTATTCATCTTTCGTTTATCATCTACTTGTCCCGCCCTCCCTCCCTCTGCTTCACGCTTACTTCTTCTCTCTTACGCCTGTCGGCCGCGACGCCTGTCGGCCGGACGCCTGCCCGTTGTCGCCTGCCCGTTGTCGCCTGATCGATGTCGCCTTTGACGCGCTTCATTACACGATGGCGAATTGCATGTGTCGCATTGTCGCGGCTTACTCTTCACAGTATGCTGCGATTACCGAAACGAAGTGCGTGCTTGCATACCCTAAGTGATTTGCCGTCGGGAAGTGGTTTTCTCAAAAAAATTTCCAGTTGTTCAACATAAACAATTATTTATGTGCGTGTGCATTAAATCAATTCAATTCAACAATTTTTTAATTCTTGGTAAGCTGCCCATAAGGTATTTGTGTTTCTTAAACAAATAAATTTTTTTGCACTATTTTTTTTTTTTAATACCCACACTATTTTATCCTGCAAAATATTTTTGTACAAATAGCGCAACTTATCTTATTGTTTTATTTAAGAATTTTTGAAAACCCATGTCGTCCAAATGCGTCGCCAAAAAAAGGCAAAGCAACAGTTAAAAGGGTTTCTTGTTAATGCAGGTGCGGCGCCTTGCGCTTTTCTAGGGCCTGCATTTGTTGTGTGTTCTATGTTTCACTTGTGTTGGCACGGGCGTGCGCGCCCTTTTTGTTTCTGGCGCGTGCCTCTGGCTTGCGTAACAACAACACATACAATAATGGCGGACGGCCATTCTAAGTGGTGCGGCACTCAGCGGTTTTTCTGCTAACTTCGCCAAATAGAACAATATCGCAATACGACCGCCGCAAAATTTTTAGCCAAAATAAATTTTTGTATTATCGTTTTTTACCCTTTTTTTTTAATTTATTGTTGCTGATGTTTTTTTTTTGTTTGCTGGCACTCCCTAGAGTGACCGCCGAATTTTCGGCAATTTTAAACAACAACTCAACTTCGCCTTTTCTATCATTCCCGTCCACCAGTAAACGACTATTATTTTTAAAATTCTTCTTTAAGTTGTTCGCCTGAACTCGTTTAAACAAGTAAACTGCATTTGGCATCTCTTCGTTTTCGCTTTTTCATCTTTCGTTTCATACTCTTGTCCCGCCCTCCCTCCCTTGCTTCCGCTTACTTCTTCTCTCTTCGCCTGTCGGCCGCGACGCTGTCGGCCGCGCGCTGCCGTGTCGCCTGCCCGTTGTCGCCTGATCGTGTCGCCTTTGACGCGCTTCATTACACGATCGGCGAATTGCATTGTCGCATTGTCGCGGCTTACTCTTCCAGTTGCTGCGATTCCGAACAGAAGTGCGTGCTTGCTACCCTCAAAGTGATTTGCGTGGGAGTGGTTTTTAAAATATTCAGTTTTCACTAAACATTTTTTTGTTGCATTTCATTAATTCAACAATTTTTTTTTGCTAAGCTGCCTAAGGTTTTGTGTTCTTAAACAAATAAATTTATTTGCTTTTTTTTTCCCACTCTATCCTCAAAATTTTTTTCAAATAGCCAACTTTCTATTATTTTTAGATTTTTGCAAACACCCATTGTCCGTCCCAATCGTGCAAAAAAAGGCAAAGCAACAGTTAAGGGTTTCTTGTTTCAGGAGCGGGCCTATGCGCTTTTCTAGGGCCTGCATTTGTTGTGTGTTCTTGTGTTCACTTGTGTTGGCACGGGCGTGCGCGCCCTTTTTGTTTCTGGCGCGTGCCTCTGACTTGCGTCAACAACACATACAATAATGGGGACGGCATTCTAGTGGTGGGCCCAGCGGTTTTTCGCTAACTTGCCAATAGAAATCTCGATACCGCCGCCGCAATTTTCTGCAATAAATTTTCTTATAAATCGTTTTGGTTATTTTTTTTTCTTTAGTGATGTTTTTTCATTTTCGTTTGCTGGACTCCCTCAGAGTGTACCGCGTTTTCGGCAAATTTTACACCCCTTCCCTTTTCTTTTTCCCGTCCACCAGCTACACTATATAAATATTTATAAAACTTAACATTCTTATAAGTAGTGTGCTCTCGTTTACAGCTACTCCTTGCATCTCTTCGTTTTCGCTATTTTCATTTTTACCAATCTCAACCATCGGCATTCTTTCCTTCACCAGTAACTTATTTTATTTCCTACCAACCTTTTGGCCTCCCAATTCACATTATGCTCATCTCTAGGCACCTCCCATCTTCCCCCAGTCCCGCCTTCTTCCTACTTCCAGATAATTTTTCTTTTTAACCCTTTTTTAACCCTTTTTCATCCTCTTAGACAAACTTCAAAGCCACATTTACACTTGGCAAAAAGAAACCCCAATAAGGAAGAGGTTTGAGGGAGGGAGGGAGGCAAGGCTTTTGTAGGGTTGTTTTCGGTGAGGGCGGGGGTAGTGGGGGTTGCGCGTGGGCCCGAGTGGGCGGGAGGCGGCGGCTGCCCTAACACACCCTACTCTCCGTCCGACCTATAATGAGTGGGATTTTAGAACCGACAGTGGTCAGAAGAGCGCCTGCCACCTTGGTGTCCCGGGTCCGTGACCGGTGTGAATGGTTGCAGGGCCACAGGCGTCCTGTGAAGCCTGCCAATTTTCCCAATCGATGTAGGCCTATGTAGCTGTCGCTGTCGTTGGGGGTAACTTTCTACCAGAGCCAACTCTGGCCTTGGCCTAACTTTTGCAGCAGCGACTGCAAACGCACTCGCGCGCGGAGCTCCTGTGTGAGGATATACGGTCCAGAAGAAAGAAATACGTTCGAGTTATCATAAAAGGCCTTCACTATCCACGGTGAGAGTGGATGCTGAAAACTCAACTAGCGGGCATCCATGTACTAACCAAATATTGGCGGCTAACATCCAACAACTACAATGCCTTGTGGCCGGGAACGCTGAGCCTAAAGTAAAAAATCGGAATCAGCGTTTTGACTCCCTCCAAGGCAGCGTTTTCCATCCTTCCAGAGATTGCCCATCCCGAACCCACGTTTGTTCAAGTGCGCTGGACCCCATCCCTCGCATTGTGCCCCAAACCTCGAGAGTAGATGGGCTGCGCCAATTGTGGGGGTAACCACAGCTCTCAGGGGATCAAAGCTTACAAGGAGGCCAGCCACCTACAGATTGCCAGGTGCGAGCCTAGAGGTGCAGCTTTCCACCAAACGCCCACGCGTTGTAGCAGTGTGGTGTTGAGGAGGGTTCAAAGAAAGAAGAGTGAATTCCCTAAGTAGACTTTAATTTTATTTAATATAATTAATTTAATTTAATTTTACTTTAATTTTAATTTTGTCCTAATTTTTGACTTTTTTTTCTCTTAAATTTAACTTTGATTTTGATTTTAACTCTAATTTAATATAATTTGATTTTATTTGATTTTAATCTTGATTTTGATCTTATCTTGATTGAATTTTGATTTTAATTTTGACTTAGAACTTAACCTTAACTCAATTCTCTTTTTACTTTAATATAATTTTAATGTGGCGATTTTAAGTGCTTAGATATACTTAATTTTCTTCTTTAATTTTAGCTTATTTTCTTATTTTCTTTCTTCTATTTTTACTCATTTGTCTAATCATAGACTGTGGCAGAAGCGCTTGATTTTTTATATTATAAAATAAAAGAAGAATGTTTAAAAAGAAAGAAAATGCTCCTTCTCTACAGGGGCGCTTCTTCCCAGGAGGTGCATTCGCCCTACCTCTCTTGGCCCTGACCTCCTCCCTTTCAACCACCCGCCTCCCCTCTGGACCCTTTTCTTTCTTTTCCAGCTTGCTTTTCTCCCTACCCTTAGTTGGGGAAGGTCCAAACCTTTATACTCCTCCTATCCCCTGAGTTCCCCTGTTTTATTCCTTCTTAGACTACCCTCCCGGAACAACTTACTTAATATAAGGATTTTGGTTGGAATGAGCCGGGTGGCTGACAAACTTCAGAACTTGAAGACACATCTCCTCACAAATCGTTGGCACTTATTCGGAAGCCACCTCACAACCATGCGACCCTATCCAAATCCAGGGTTTCTTAGCTTCACCCATAAAAGAAAAGGGCTCGCTCGTCCTATTATAAAAAGTTGACCATTTGCTCTACCAACCTTCACTACCCAATCTATACAATGTACACCCATTAACGTATCACTCCCAAACCAACCCACCTAACCATAGCAGCCATTTACTGCCCCCCCTTAGAGGCCTTTCAACTGAAGCCTTTAACATAGTCTGAACCTCTTTGGCCTTCGCTTCTTGGTGGCAGGCGACTGGAATGCAAAGCACCAGTGGTGGGGTAATCCACGAGCCTGCCAGAGAGCAACCAATTACTAATTTGTTAGAATATATTTCAACATCCTAGCCACTGGTCCCCCACTCACTTTCCGCACAACCAACGAAATAGACCCTCCGCTTTGACTTTGCAGTTACTCAGGCATGCTCACGGGTGTTCCAGATACAATCATCGTTGACCTCGGATTGACCATTTACCCCTTTTAATAAACCTTCAAGAAACCCCCTCAATCATCCCACACAATTACCCCTGCTCACCAAAAACGCTCCATAAGAATTCAATTTGGTCAAAAAATAAAACAGGATATAATCTGGGGATGATGGAGAGTGACATTACCCGAATTCCACCAGGCAGCCACTTTTGCCTCTAGACCCTTTTCTCACCTGCCTCCTGGCAGTCGGTTCCGAAACCGTTATACACCAAACCAAAGGTTGCAAGAACTAATAATTCTCAAACGTCGATTAATAAACCACCTAATGCTGAGGGATAACACAGCTATAAGACTCCATAAAATAGTTTCCAACCAAATAAAAAAAACACTTGCCGCCACTAAAAAACGAAAACTTGACAACTCCCTTCGTAAAATTGACAGAAAAGACCGCTACAGCCTCCAAAAACTATGGAAATTCACTAGCCTAATTAAACGACAACCCATCCCTAATTACCCAGTCAAAAGACACTCTGACTCTGCCACTGACAAGGGCTGGTGCAGAACCTCCATGGATAAAGCTGAGGCATTTGCGCAGCACCTTGAATCCCGCTTCAAGCCGTTTCTCCTAAACACTACAGAACAAAGACGCCTAACCGAAATTGCCATCTCTGATCCAGAACTCCAACCAAGCACTCACTTTCGACCAGTGACAATAGTTGAACTCAAGATCATACTCAAAAATCTACCAAACGATAAGACTCCAGGCCTGGATAGAGTGGACAATCGTCTTATCAAACTGCTTCCAGACAAAGCCCTTCTCTACCTCATTCTCATCTATAACAGCTCCATACGCTTTGAGCACTTCCCTAAAAAGTGGAAACTTGCAGTGGTTACAATGATTCCAAAACCCGGAAAGCCCACTGAAAACCTAGCCTCCTACAGACCCATTAGCCTACTCTCAGCACTCTCAAAAATTCTTGAAAAACTCATTCTCAAACGCATGTTTGAACACCCACAGTTCAAAATGTTCATCCCAAACCACCAATTTGGCTTTCGTTATAAACACTCTACTGACCAACAACTCTCACGAGTCACACAATTTATACTTAAGGCCTATGAAGATAACAAATACTGCTCTGCCGTCTTTATTGACATCCAAGAAGCCTTCGACAGAGTATGGCACCCAGGATTGCTCTCCAAACTCAAACCAATCTTACCTCACAAACTCTTCAAACTCCTAAAAAGCTATATTTCAGAAAGAACATTCATTGTTGAATGCAACCCCAATGCAAGATCCTCCCCTAAAAACATCCTCGCAGGTGTCCCACAAGGCAGTGTCCTTGGACCCATCCTTTACACAATCTTCTCCTCTGACCTTCCTGACCCCAATATATTACACCCTAGCGTCCGCGGCTGCGCCCTAAGCTCAAGATCACTAATAGCAACCTATGCGGACGACACAGTTGTCATGTCAACCTCAGACTCAATCACTTCTGCAGTACACCAAGTTGAAATACTACTCAATGATCTTCAGACCTGGTCAAACAAATGGTGCATTAAAATAAATGCGAGCAAGACTGCCCATGTCCTCTTCACTCTCAGAAACGATGATGAAATGGCCTTAACGAATGCCAGCCCCCAACTAATGGGCCTATCCATTGAAACCAAAACCTCTCATCCCTACCTTGGAGTCCATCTCGATAAAAAACTCACGTTCTGCAAGCACATGGCTGCACTAGTCACCAAACTGAAAACCCGTAGATCACAACTAAACTGGCTCATAAACAAGGACAGTAAACTCCCAACTGACTGTAAAACTCTCCTCTATAAACAACTGATCTCCCCTATCTGGCAATATGCTATCCCCATCTGGGGTTCACTCTCCAGCCAATCTCAATTTCAAAAGATTACTGTTTTTCAAAACACCACCCTCCGTCAAATTGCCAACGCACCCCCCCTCACCCAAAATAGAGAGATCCACAAAAACCTCAAAATAAACCCGGTAGAGCAAACATACGACGCCTACTCAGCCAAATTTGCAGAAAAACTCCTCAATCATTATAACCCTGAAGCAAGAAAAATAATTGCCTCCCCATACATACCTACCAGGCTGGCCCATAGCCGTCAAAGATACGTCGCTCAGGTCACCAAACATATAAGACCCCTTCGTAGCCAAGTCGGACCCATCGAGCCCCCTGCTATTAGCACTGAGGCCCGCTCGGAGCTTCTAAGCATCCTCCTTGCTAAAAAAGAAACCTTAATTCAAAAAATTACAAATCTACAAACCAGGCTACCATTTGACCCTGACACCACTGATCATTCCTTTGTCCTGCAATTCCAAATGAGTGCTGCCTCAATAACCTTTCTCACCAGGGAAATTCGCTCCCTCAAGAGCGAACTCGAAACCACTGAGCGCCAAATAAGCTCCTTCGAAATCCTTACCAGAACCGAACTTATACAGCTAATACAAAGCTGCTCCCAATTTCAACCAAGCACAAATTCAATCCACACAAATTACCCTCCAACACTATAAACCCCACCAATTATCTACCACCATCTACTCTCCATAAAAAATGAAGGCTCCTTGATTACACCTTTCTGAAATCCCCAGACATGGTGTAATCATCACATGCCCTAGAATAAAAATGTCATAAAACATGACATACATTCCAAACTCACCCAAATACTAACTTACTAACACACTTACCTTCTCTATCCCTTCTCACTCATTTCCTACCTTTCCTTCTTTCTTTCCTTTCCCCTCCTTCTTCTACACTCTACTACTATCCCCCCTTCTTTTGCCTCTCCCTCTCCTCTCCTCTCTTCACCACAAATTCTCTCTTCTCCCCTCTTTCCCATTCACCCACTTTCCTTTTCGTTCTTTCTTTCTCATCCCCTTCCTTTCCTTCTCTCTCCTGTCTCCTATTCCCTTCCTTCCCACTACTGTCCTCTCTCTTCTCTTATACTCTCTTTCCTCCTATTTCCTTTCCTTCCCTTCACCTATTACTTCCCCTTCGTATCCTATCTTTCCTTCCCTTTCTCTTCCTTCTTCCCACTCTTTCCTTTCCTGTTCATCCCATTTCTTTCTGTTATCTTTTCCTCCTCCATACCCCCCTTTCCTCCCCCTTCATTTATTATTCCCCTCCTACCCGCCCTAGCCTTTCAATCCTTTCCCCTCCTTCTTCTACACTCTACCCCCATCCCCCCTCTTTTGCCTTTTCCTTTTTCCCCTCCTCTCCACTAATTCTCTCTTTTCCCCGCTCTACCATTAACCCACTTTTCCTTTCATTCTCTCTTTTTCATCCCCTTCCCTTCCTTCTTTCTCCTGTCCCCAACTCCCTTCCTTCCCCTTCCTACTCTATCCTCGCTTTCTCCCATCTCCTTTCCTTCATCTCACTTATTACTTCCCCTTCATATCTTATCTTTCCTTTCCTTTTCCTCTCCCCTCTTTCTTTCTATTCTCTTCTTTCCTGTTCATTCCTTTTCTCTCCTTTCACTAACCTCTCCCTTCTCCATCCTCTCCTTTCATTTCCCCTCCTTACTCTCTCTTTCCTTTCCCTTCCCCTTCTTCACTCAACTCCTATCCCCCTTCTTTTGTCATCTCTCCTTTCTTCATCACAATTCCTCTCCTTCCTCCTCCTCACTTTCCCCTTCCCTCCTTCTTTTCACCTCTCTCCCTTTCATCTTTCCCCTGCCCCTTACTCTCCCTTTCTCTCCCTTTCTACTGCTCTCTCCCTTTCATCCAAACAACATTCCTTCCTTTTCACTTACTTCTTCCCCTCCATACCTTTCCTTTCCTTTCCTTTCCTTTCCCTTTTCTTCTCTCCTCTTCCTTTCTATTATTTTGTATCCTGTTACCTCCATTCCTTATCCTTTCCCTTATCCTCCCCTACTCCATCCTCTCTTGTCCTCTCCTTTTACTCTTTTACCTCCTCCTATCCTTCTTTCCCTTTCTTCCCTTTCCCTTCCCTCTCATCCACTCTACTCCTATCCCCCTTCTCCTGACTTTCCTCTCCACTACTCCTTTCCATCTCCCCACTAACCACTCACTCTCCTTCTCCCTCCCTCTTTTTCATCCCCTCCCCGCCTTAACCTTTCTCTCTTCTTCAACCTACTCCTATCCCCCCTCCTTTTGCCTCTCCTTCTCCTCTCCTCCCTTCACCTCAAATTCTCTCTTTTCATCTCTTTCCCATTCACCCACTCTCCTGTTCCCTACTCCCTTCCTTCCTACTACTTTCTTCTACCTTCCCTATCCTCTCTTTCCTCCCATCTCCTTTCCTCCCCTCCACCTATTACTTCATATTCTATCTTTCCTTTCCTTTCCTCCTCTTTCTTTCTATTCTTTTCTGTTCATTCCACTCCTTTCTGTTATCCTTCCCTCCTCCTTACCCTTTCATTTTATTTTTCCTGCTCGCCTAAATCTTTCTTCCCTATCCCTTCCTTCTTCTTCACTAAACCCTTATCCCCCCTTCTTTTACCTTTCTTTTTCCTCTCCCCTCTTCTCCACTAGTTCTCTCTTTTCCCAGCCTTACCATCCATCCACTTTTCTCTCTTCCATCCCCTTCCCTTCCTTCTTTCTTCTGTCCCTTACCTCCTTCCTTCCCTTTTTACTGCCTCCTCCCCCTCTATCCTCTCTTTCTCCCACCTCCTTTCCATCAATTCACTTACTACTTCCCCTTCATATCTTATATTTCCTTTCCTTCCCTCTATTCTCTTCTTTCCTGTTCATTCCTTTCCTCTCCTTTCACTAATCCCTCCCTTCTCCATCCTCTCTCCTTACTACTTCTTTCCTTTTTCTTCATTCTTCTTCACTATACTCCTTTCCCCCTTCTTTTGTCATCTCTCCTTCTTTCACCACAATTCCTCTCCCTCCTATCCATTACTTTCCTCTTCCCTCCTTCTTTATCTTTCCCCTGTCCCTTACTCTCCCTTTCTACTGCTCTCTCCCTTTCCTCCAGTCAACTTTCCTTCCTTTCCTCTTATTTCTTCCCCTTCATACCCTACCTTCCCCTTTTCTTCTCTCCTCTTTCTTCCTATAATATTTCCTGTTACCTCCATTCCTTTTCCTTCCCTTATCCTCCCCTACTCCATCCTCTCTTGTCCTCTCCTTTTACTCTTTTACCTCCTCCTATCCTTCTTTCCCTTTCTTCCCTTTCCCTTCCCTCTCATCCACTCTACTCCTATCCCCCTTCTCCTGACTTCCTCTCTCCCTTTTCCTCTCCACTACTCCTTTCCATCTCCCCACTAACCACTCACTCTCCTTCTCCCTCCCTCTTTTTCATCCCCTCCCCGCCTTAACCTTTCTCTCTTCTTCAACCTACTCCTATCCCCCCTCCTTTTGCCTCTCCTTCTCCTCTCCTCCCTTCACCTCAAATTCTCTCTTTTTCATCTCTTTCCCATTCACCCACTCTCCTGTTCCCTACTCCCTTCCTTCCCACTACTTTCTTCTACCTTCCCTATCCTCTCTTTCCTCCCATCTCCTTTCCTCCCCTCCACCTATTACTTCATATTCTATCTTTCCTTTCCTTTCCTCCTCTTTCTTTCTATTCTTTTCTGTTCATTCCACTCCTTTCTGTTATCCTTCCCTCCTCCTTACCCTTTCATTTTATTTTTCCTGCTCGCCTAAATCTTTCTTCCCTATCCCTTCCTTCTTCTTCACTAAACCCTTATCCCCCCTTCTTTTACCTTTCTTTTTCCTCTCCCTTCTTCTCCACTAGTTCTCTCTTTTCCCAGCCTTACCATCCATCCACTTTTCTCTCTTCCATCCCCTTCCCTTCCTTCTTTCTTCTGTCCCTTACCTCCTTCCTTCCCTTTTTACTGCCTCCTCCCCCTCTATCCTCTCTTTCTCCCACCTCCTTTCCATCAATTCACTTACTACTTCCCCTTCATATCTTATATTTCCTTTCCTTCCCTCTATTCTCTTCTTTCCTGTTCATTCCTTTCCTCTCCTTTCACTAATCCCTCCCTTCTCCATCCTCTCTCCTTACTACTTCTTTCCTTTTTCTTCATTCTTCTTCACTATACTCCTTTCCCCCTTCTTTTGTCATCTCTCCTTCTTTCACCACAATTCCTCTCCCTCCTATCCATTACTTTCCTCTTCCCTCCTTCTTTATCTTTCCCCTGTCCCTTACTCTCCCTTTCTACTGCTCTCTCCCTTTCCTCCAGTCAACTTTCCTTCCTTTCCTCTTATTTCTTCCCCTTCATACCCTACCTTCCCTTTTCTTCTCTCCTCTTTCTTCCTATAATATTTCCTGTTACCTCCATTCCTTCTCCTTTCCCTTATCCTTCCCTATTCCATCCTCTCTTGTCCTCTCCTTTTATTCTTCTTCCCCCTCCTATCCTCCTTTCCCTTTCTTCCCTTTCCCTTCCCTCTCATCCACTCTACTCCTATCCCCCTTCTCCTGACATTCCTCTCACTCCCTTTTCCTCTCCACTATTCCTTTCCTTCTCTCCTCTATCCACTCACTCTCCTTTTCCTTCCTTCTCTTTTATCCCCTCCCCTTTTCCTCTATCTCCTGTCCCAAACTCGTTGTTTCCTTCCCTTTCTACTGCTTTCTCCCATCTCTTTTCCTAAACTCTCACTAATTTACTTCCCCTCCATATTATATCCTCCCTTTCTTTCCTTTTCCCCTCTTCCTTTCTGTTCTTTTGTTTATGCATTCTATTCCTTCCTCTTCCTCCCCTTCCCTTCCCTCCTCCCCCCTTTTTCCATCCCTTTCTGTTCTCTCCACTATACTGATACCCCTATTCCTAACATTTCTCTTCTCTTCCCCCTTTCTGCTATCCACTCACCCTCCCTCACATCCCCCTTTTCCCTACCTTCTCTCTCCTGTCCCCCTACTCTCCTGTAACTTTCTTCACTTCCAAACATAGACTCCACACTGTAATACCAAATACCTAATACCCCCTCTCTATTGCCTAAGCTCCTCCTTCCAATTACAACATCTCCGCTGTACTGAAGAAACCATAGACAAAGATATGTGGGTTCACTTGTGTACGTTCCTTCCTTACTTCTAGAAAACTGACAAACTACAAATCCTATTAAAACTGCCCTACCTGACACTCCCACTTCTACTGTACTGCTACACCATGGACAGAGATATGTGGATTCACCTGTGCACGTTTCACAGTCTTTTAGAAGTCCTATATTGCTCCAATTTACCCCCATAACCTCTTACCCCCGCCTCTTCTTTACCAAAGCCAGGTGGGTTTGCTTACAAACTTTTCCCAAGCACTAAACTCACTCTTCTCCTACTATAACCAAAGACTTACCCGTCGCAACTACCAAAGAACCGTATCTCACGTGGACCACTAGATGGCGCTTGTGAGTCTCTGCAAAGGACCCTCCCACCCTAAACCCTTTGTTACCGTTTAAACTCATGCCTTGCTCTAGGCTCGCATGTTTATATAAAAAAAAAAAAAAAAAAAAAAAAAAAAAAAAAAAAACGACACAAAAAAAAAAAAACAACAAAATAACCTACCAAAAATACACAACTACCACACCCCCCCCCATACACTACCTCCCTCTTCCTTCCTATTCCTCCCCCTACCCCCTACTACACACCCCTCCCCCCCCCCCCCGCCCCCCACCCCCCCCACCGCCCCTCCCCCCCCCCCCCCCATCTCTCCTGTCTCACTATTCCCTTCCTTCCCTACTACTGTCCTCTCTCTCTTTTCTCTCTTTCCTCTCTATTTCCTTTCCTTCCCTTCACCTATTACTTCCCCTTCGTATCCTATCTTTCCTTCCCTTTCTCTTCCTTCTTCCCCTCTTTCCTTTCCTGTTCATCCCATTTCTTTCTGTTATCTTTTCCTCCTCCATACCCCCCTTTCCTCCCCCTTCATTTATTATTCCCCTCCTACCCGCCCTAGCCTTTCAATCCTTTCCCCTCCTTCTTCTACACTCTACCCCCATCCCCCCTCTTTTGCCTTTTCCTTTTTCCCCTCCTCTCCACTAATTCTCTCTTTTCCCCGCTCTACCATTAACCCACTTTTCCTTTCATTCTCTCTTTTTCATCCCCTTCCCTTCCTTCTTTCTCCTGTCCCCAACTCCCTTCCTTCCCCTTCCTACTCTATCCTCGCTTTCTCCCATCTCCTTTCCTTCATCTCACTTATTACTTCCCCTTCATATCTTATCTTTCCTTTCCTTTCCCTCTCCCCTCTTTCTTTCTATTCTCTTCTTTCCTGTTCATTCCTTTTCTCTCCTTTCACTAACCTCTCCCTTCTCCATCCTCTCCTTTCATTTCCCCTCCTTACTCTCTCTTTCCTTTCCCTTCCCTCTTCTTCACTCAACTCCTATCCCCCTTCTTTTGTCATCTCTCCTTTCTTCATCACAATTCCTCTCCTTCCTCCTCCTCACTTTCCCCTTCCCTCCTTCTTTTCACCTCTCTCCCTTTCATCTTTCCCCTGCCCCTTACTCTCCCTTTCTCTCCCTTTCTACTGCTCTCTCCCTTTCATCCAAACAACATTCCTTCCTTTTCACTTACTTCTTCCCCTCCATACCTTTCCTTTCCTTTCCTTTCCTTTCCCTTTTCTTCTCTCCTCTTCCTTTCTATTATTTTGTATCCTGTTACCTCCATTCCTTATCCTTTCCCTTATCCTCCCCTACTCCATCCTCTCTTGTCCTCTCCTTTTACTCTTTTACCTCCTCCTATCCTTCTTTCCCTTTCTTCCCTTTCCCTTCCCTCTCATCCACTCTACTCCTATCCCCCTTCTCCTGACTTTCCTCTCCACTACTCCTTTCCATCTCCCCACTAACCACTCACTCTCCTTCTCCCTCCCTCTTTTTCATCCCCTCCCCGCCTTAACCTTTCTCTCTTCTTCAACCTACTCCTATCCCCCCTCCTTTTGCCTCTCCTTCTCCTCTCCTCCCTTCACCACAAATTCTCTCTTTTCATCTCTTTCCCATTCACCCACTCTCCTGTTCCCTACTCCCTTCCTTCCCACTACTTTCTTCTACCTTCCCTATCCTCTCTTTCCTCCCATCTCCTTTCCTCCCCTCCACCTATTACTTCATATTCTATCTTTCCTTTCCTTTCCTCCTCTTTCTTTCTATTCTTTTCTGTTCATTCCACTCCTTTCTGTTATCCTTCCCTCCTCCTTACCCTTTCATTTTATTTTTCCTGCTCGCCTAAATCTTTCTTCCCTATCCCTTCCTTCTTCTTCACTAAACCCTTATCCCCCCTTCTTTTACCTTTCTTTTTCCTCTCCCCTCTTCTCCACTAGTTCTCTCTTTTCCCAGCCTTACCATCCATCCACTTTTCTCTCTTCCATCCCCTTCCCTTCCTTCTTTCTTCTGTCCCTTACCTCCTTCCTTCCCTTTTTACTGCCTCCTCCCCCTCTATCCTCTCTTTCTCCCACCTCCTTTCCATCAATTCACTTACTACTTCCCCTTCATATCTTATATTTCCTTTCCTTCCCTCTATTCTCTTCTTTCCTGTTCATTCCTTTCCTCTCCTTTCACTAATCCCTCCCTTCTCCATCCTCTCTCCTTACTACTTCTTTCCTTTTTCTTCATTCTTCTTCACTATACTCCTTTCCCCCTTCTTTTGTCATCTCTCCTTCTTTCACCACAATTCCTCTCCCTCCTATCCATTACTTTCCTCTTCCCTCCTTCTTTATCTTTCCCCTGTCCCTTACTCTCCCTTTCTACTGCTCTCTCCCTTTCCTCCAGTCAACTTTCCTTCCTTTCCACTTATTTCTTCCCCTTCATACCCCACCTTCCCCTTTTCTTCTCTCCTGTTTCTTCCTATAATGTTTCCTGTTACCTCCATTCCTTTTCCTTTCCCTTATCCTTCCCTATTCCATCCTCTCTTGTCCTCTCCTTTTATTCTTCTTCCCCCTCCTATCCTCCTTTCCCTTTCTTCCCTTTCCCTTCCCTCTCATCCACTCTACTCCTATTCCCCTTCTCCTAACATTCCTCTCTCCCTTTTCCTCTCCACTACTCCTTTCCTTCTCTCCACTAACCACTCACTCTCCTTTTCCCTTCTTCTTTTTCATCCCCTCCCCGCCTTAACCTTTCTCTCTTCTTCACCCTACTCCTATCCCCCTCCTTTTGCCTCTCCTTCTCCTCTCCTCCCTTCACCTCAAATTCTCTCTTTTTCATCTCTTTCCCATTCACCCACTCTCCTGTTCCCTACTCCCTTCCTTCCCACTACTTTCTTCTACCTTCCCTATCCCCTCTTTCCTCCCATCTCCTTTCCTCCCCTCCACCTATTACTTCATATTCTATCTTTCCTTTCCTTTCCTCCTCTTTCTTTCTATTCTTTTCTGTTCATTCCACTCCTTTCTGTTATCCTTCCCTCCTCCTTACCCTTTCATTTTATTTTCCCTACTCGCCTAAATCTTTCTTCCCTATCCCTTCCTTCTTCTTCACTAAACCCTTATCCCCCCTTCTTTTACCTTTCTTTTTCCTCTCCCTTCTTCTCCACTAGTTCTCTCTTTTCCCAGCCTTACCATCCATCCACTTTTCTCTCTTCCATCCCCTTCCCTTCCTTCCTTCTCCTGTCCTCTATCTCCTTCCTTCCCTTTTTACTACCTCCTCCCTCCTCTATCCTCTCTTTCTCCCACCTCCTTTCCATCAACTCACTTACTACTTCCCCTTCACATCTTATATTTCCTATCCTTCCCTCTATTCTCTTCTATCCTGTTCATTCCTTTCCTCTCCTTTCACTAATCCCTCCCTTCTCCACCCTCTCTCCCTACTACTTCTTTCCTTTTTCTTCATTCTTCTTCACTATACTCCCTTCCCCCTTCTTTTGTCATCTCTCCTTCTTTCACCACAATTCCTCTCCCTCCTATCCATCACTTTCCTCTTCCCTCCTTCTTTATCTTTCCCCTGTCCCTTACTCTCCCTTTCTACTGCTCTCTCCCTTTTCTCCAGTCAACTTTCCTTCCTTTCCTCTTATTTCTTCCCCTTCATACCCTACCTTCCCTTTTCTTCTCTCCTCTTTCTTCCTATAATATTTCCTGTTACCTTCATTCCTTTTCCTTTCCCTTATCCTTCCCTATTCCATCCTCTCTTGTCCTCTCCTTTTATTCTTCTTCCCCCTCCTATCCTCCTTTCCCTTTCTTCCCTTTCCCTTCCCTCTCATCCACTCTACTCCTATCCCCCTTCTCCTGACATTCCTCTCACTCCCTTTTCCTCTCCACTATTCCTTTCCTTCTCTCCTCTATCCACTCACTCTCCTTTTCCTTCCTTCTCTTTTATCCCCTCCCCTTTTCCTCTATCTCCTGTCCCAAACTCGTTGTTTCCTTCCCTTTCTACTGCTTTCTCCCATCTCTTTTCCTAAACTCTCACTAATTTACTTCCCCTCCATATTATATCCTCCCTTTCTTTCTTTTCCCCTCTTCCTTTCTGTTCTTTTGTTTATGCATTCTATTCCTTCCTCTTCCTCCCCTTCCCTTCCCTCCTCCCCCTTTTTCCATCCCTTTCTGTTCTCTCCACTATACTGATACCCCTATTCCTAACATTTCTCTTCTCTTCCCCCTTTCTGCTATCCACTCACCCTCCCTCACATCCCCCTTTTCCCTACCTTCTCTCTCCTGTCCCCCTACTCTCCTGTAACTTTCTTCACTTCCAAACATAGACTCCACACTGTAATACCAAATACCTAATACCCCCTCTCTATTGCCTAAGCTCCTCCTTCCAATTACAACATCTCCGCTGTACTGAAGAAACCATAGACAAAGATATGTGGGTTCACTTGTGTACGTTCCTTCCTTACTTCTAGAAAACTGACAAACTACAAATCCTATTAAAACTGCCCTACCTGACACTCCCACTTCTACTGTACTGCTACACCATGGACAGAGATATGTGGATTCACCTGTGCACGTTTCACAGTCTTTTAGAAGTCCTATATTGCTCCAATTTACCCCCATAACCTCTTACCCCCGCCTCTTCTTTACCAAAGCCAGGTGGGTTTGCTTACAAACTTTTCCCAAGCACTAAACTCACTCTTCTCCTACTATAACCAAAGACTTACCCGTCGCAACTACCAAAGAACCGTATCTCACGTGGACCACTAGATGGCGCTTGTGAGTCTCTGCAAAGGACCCTCCCACCCTAAACCCTTTGTTACCGTTTAAACTCATGCCTTGCTCTAGGCTCGCATGTTTATATAAAAAAAAAAAAAAAAAATATTCTTCTTCCCCCTCCTATCCTCCTTTCCCTTTCTTCCCTTTCCCTTCCCTCTCATCCACTCTACTCCT
This sequence comes from Drosophila ustulata, assembly GCA_035047365.1. Lineage (NCBI taxonomy): Eukaryota > Metazoa > Arthropoda > Insecta > Diptera > Drosophilidae > Drosophila > Drosophila ustulata. The sequence continues at coordinate 28,880 of JAWNPT010000061.1, forward strand.
ATTCCCCTTCTCCTAACATTCCTCTCTCCCTTTTCCTCTCCACTACTCCTTCCCTTCTCTCCACTAACCACTCACTCTCCTTCTCCCTCCCTCTTTTTCATCCCCTCCCCGCCTTAACCTTTCTCTCTTCTTCAACCTACTCCTATCCCCCCTCCTTTTGCCTCTCCTTCTCCTCTCCTCCCTTCACCTCAAATTCTCTCTTTTCATCTCTTTCCCATTCACCCACTCTCCTGTTCCCTACTCCCTTCCTTCCCACTACTTTCTTCTACCTTCCCTATCCTCTCTTTCCTCCCATCTCCTTTCCTCCCCTCCACCTATTACTTCATATTCTATCTTTCCTTTCCTTTCCTCCTCTTTCTTTCTATTCTTTTCTGTTCATTCCACTCCTTTCTGTTATCCTTCCCTCCTCCTTACCCTTTCATTTTATTTTTCCTGCTCGCCTAAATCTTTCTTCCCTATCCCTTCCTTCTTCTTCACTAAACCCTTATCCCCCCTTCTTTTACCTTTCTTTTTCCTCTCCCCTCTTCTCCACTAGTTCTCTCTTTTCCCAGCCTTACCATCCATCCACTTTTCTCTCTTCCATCCCCTTCCCTTCCTTCTTTCTTCTGTCCCTTACCTCCTTCCTTCCCTTTTTACTGCCTCCTCCCCCTCTATCCTCTCTTTCTCCCACCTCCTTTCCATCAATTCACTTACTACTTCCCCTTCATATCTTATATTTCCTTTCCTTCCCTCTATTCTCTTCTTTCCTGTTCATTCCTTTCCTCTCCTTTCACTAATCCCTCCCTTCTCCATCCTCTCTCCTTACTACTTCTTTTCTTTTTCTTCATTCTTCTTCACTATACTCCTTTCCCCCTTCTTTTGTCATCTCTCCTTCTTTCACCACAATTCCTCTCCCTCCTATCCATTACTTTCCTCTTCCCTCCTTCTTTATCTTTCCCCTGTCCCTTACTCTCCCTTTCTACTGCTCTCTCCCTTTCCTCCAGTCAACTTTCCTTCCTTTCCACTTATTTCTTCCCCTTCATACCCCACCTTCCCCTTTTCTTCTCTCCTGTTTCTTCCTATAATGTTTCCTGTTACCTCCATTCCTTTTCCTTTCCCTTATCCTTCCCTATTCCATCCTCTCTTGTCCTCTCCTTTTATTCTTCTTCCCCCTCCTATCCTCCTTTCCCTTTCTTCCCTTTCCCTTCCCTCTCATTCACTCTACTCCTATTCCCCTTCTCCTAACATTCCTCTCTCCCTTTTCCTCTCCACTACTCCTTTCCTTCTCTCCACTAACCACTCACTCTCCTTTTCCCTTCTTCTTTTTCATCCCCTCCCCGCCTTAACCTTTCTCTCTTCTTCACCCTACTCCTATCCCCCTCCTTTTGCCTCTCCTTCTCCTCTCCTCCCTTCACCTCAAATTCTCTCTTTTTCATCTCTTTCCCATTCACCCACTCTCCTGTTCCCTACTCCCTTCCTTCCCACTACTTTCTTCTACCTTCCCTATCCCCTCTTTCCTCCCATCTCCTTTCCTCCCCTCCACCTATTACTTCATATTCTATCTTTCCTTTCCTTTCCTCCTCTTTCTTTCTATTCTTTTCTGTTCATTCCACTCCTTTCTGTTATCCTTCCCTCCTCCTTACCCTTTCATTTTATTTTCCCTACTCGCCTAAATCTTTCTTCCCTATCCCTTCCTTCTTCTTCACTAAACCCTTATCCCCCTTCTTTTACCTTTCTTTTTCCTCTCCCTTCTTCTCCACTAGTTCTCTCTTTTCCCAGCCTTACCACCCATCCACTTTTCTCTCTTCCATCCCCTTCCCTTCCTTCCTTCTCCTGTCCCCTATCTCCTTCCTTCCCTTTTTACTACCCTCCTCCCTCCTCTATCCTCTCTTTCTCCCACCTCCTTTCCATCAACTCACTTACTACTTCCCCTTCACATCTTATATTTCCTATCCTTCCCTCTATTCTCTTCTATCCTGTTCATTCCTTTCCTCTCCTTTCACTAATCCCTCCCTTCTCCACCCTCTCTCCCTACTACTTCTTTCCTTTTCTTCATTCTTCTTCACTATACTCCCTTCCCCCTTCTTTTGTCATCTCTCCTTCTTTCACCACCAATTCCTCTCCCTCCATCACTTTCCTCTTCCCTCCTTCTTTATCTTTCCCCTGTCCCTTACTCTCCCTTTCTACTGCTCTCTCCCTTTTCTCCAGTCAACTTTCCTTCCTTTCCTCTTATTTCTTCCCCTTCATACCCTACCTTCCCTTTTCTTCTCTCCTCTTTCTTCCTATAATATTTCCTGTTACCTCCATTCCTTTTCCTTTCCCTTATCCTTCCCTATTCCATCCTCTCTTGTCCTCTCCTTTTATTCTTCTTCCCCCTCCTATCCTCCTTTCCCTTTCTTCCCTTTCCCTTCCCTCTCATCCACTCTACTCCTATCCCCCTTCTCCTGACATTCCTCTCACTCCCTTTTCCTCTCCACTATTCCTTTCCTTCTCTCCTCTATCCACTCACTCTCCTTTTCCTTCCTTCTCTTTTATCCCCTCCCCTTTTCCTCTATCTCCTGTCCCAAACTCGTTGTTTCCTTCCCTTTCTACTGCTTTCTCCCATCTCTTTTCCTAAACTCTCACTAATTTACTTCCCCTCCATATTATATCCTCCCTTTCTTTCTTTTTCCCCTCTTCCTTTCTGTTCTTTTGTTTATGCATTCTATTCCTTCCTCTTCCTCCCCTTCCCTTCCCTCCTCCCCCCTTTTTCCATCCCTTTCTGTTCTCTCCACTATACTGATACCCCTATTCCTAACATTTCTCTTCTCTTCCCCCTTTCTGCTATCCACTCACCCTCCCTCACATCCCCCTTTTCCCTACCTTCTCTCTCCTGTCCCCCTACTCTCCTGTAACTTTCTTCACTTCCAAACATAGACTCCACACTGTAATACCAAATACCTAATACCCCCTCTCTATTGCCTAAGCTCCTCCTTCCAATTACAACATCTCCGCTGTACTGAAGAAACCATAGACAAAGATATGTGGGTTCACTTGTGTACGTTCCTTCCTTACTTCTAGAAAACTGACAAACTACAAATCCTATTAAAACTGCCCTACCTGACACTCCCACTTCTACTGTACTGCTACACCATGGACAGAGATATGTGGATTCACCTGTGCACGTTTCACAGTCTTTTAGAAGTCCTATATTGCTCCAATTTACCCCCATAACCTCTTACCCCCGCCTCTTCTTTACCAAAGCCAGGTGGGTTTGCTTACAAACTTCTCCCAAGCACTAAACTCACTCTTCTCCTACTATAACCAAAGACTTACCCGTCGCAACTACCAAAGAACCGTATCTCACGTGGACCACTAGATGGCGCTTGTGAGTCTCTGCAAAGGACCCTCCCACCCTAAACCCTTTGTTACCGTTTAAACTCATGCCTTGCTCTAGGCTCGCATGTTTATATAAATAAAAAAAAAAAAACCTTCCTTTCCTTCTCTCTCCTGTCTCCTATTCCCTTCCTTCCCACTACTGTCCTCTCTCTTCTCTATACTCTCTTTCCTCCTATTTCCTTTCCTTCCCTTCACCTATTACTTCCCCTTCGTATCCTATCTTTCCTTCCCTTTCTCTTCCTTCTTCCCACTCTTTCCTTTCCTGTTCATCCCATTTCTTTCTGTTATCTTTTCCTCCTCCATACCCCCCTTTCCTCCCCCTTCATTTATTATTCCCCTCCTACCCGCCCTAGCCTTTCAATCCTTTCCCCTCCTTCTTCTACACTCTACCCCCATCCCCCTCTTTTGCCTTTTCCTTTTTCCCCTCCTCTCCACTAATTCTCTCTTTTCCCCGCTCTACCATTAACCCACTTTTCCTTTCATTCTCTCTTTTTCATCCCCTTCCCTTCCTTCTTTCTCCTGTCCCCAACTCCCTTCCTTCCCCTTCCTACTCTATCCTCGCTTTCTCCCATCTCCTTTCCTTCATCTCACTTATTACTTCCCCTTCATATCTTATCTTTCCTTTCCTTTCCCTCTCCCCTCTTTCTTTCTATTCTCTTCTTTCCTGTTCATTCCTTTTCTCTCCTTTCACTAACCTCTCCCTTCTCCATCCTCTCCTTTCATTTCCCCTCCTTACTCTCTCTTTCCTTTCCCTTCCCTCTTCTTCACTCAACTCCTATCCCCCTTCTTTTGTCATCTCTCCTTTCTTCATCACAATTCCTCTCCTTCCTCCTCCTCACTTTCCCCTTCCCTCCTTCTTTTCACCTCTCTCCCTTTCATCTTTCCCCTGCCCCTTACTCTCCCTTTCTCTCCCTTTCTACTGCTCTCTCCCTTTCATCCAAACAACATTCCTTCCTTTTCACTTACTTCTTCCCCTCCATACCTTTCCTTTCCTTTCCTTTCCTTTCCCTTTTCTTCTCTCCTCTTCCTTTCTATTATTTTGTATCCTGTTACCTCCATTCCTTATCCTTTCCCTTATCCTCCCCTACTCCATCCTCTCTTGTCCTCTCCTTTTACTCTTTTACCTCCTCCTATCCTTCTTTCCCTTTCTTCCCTTTCCCTTCCCTCTCATCCACTCTACTCCTATCCCCCTTCTCCTGACTTTCCTCTCCACTACTCCTTTCCATCTCCCCACTAACCACTCACTCTCCTTCTCCCTCCCTCTTTTTCATCCCCTCCCCGCCTTAACCTTTCTCTCTTCTTCAACCTACTCCTATCCCCCCTCCTTTTGCCTCTCCTTCTCCTCTCCTCCCTTCACCTCAAATTCTCTCTTTTCATCTCTTTCCCATTCACCCACTCTCCTGTTCCCTACTCCCTTCCTTCCCACTACTTTCTTCTACCTTCCCTATCCTCTCTTTCCTCCCATCTCCTTTCCTCCCCTCCACCTATTACTTCATATTCTATCTTTCCTTTCCTTTCCTCCTCTTTCTTTCTATTCTTTTCTGTTCATTCCACTCCTTTCTGTTATCCTTCCCTCCTCCTTACCCTTTCATTTTATTTTTCCTGCTCGCCTAAATCTTTCTTCCCTATCCCTTCCTTCTTCTTCACTAAACCCTTATCCCCCCTTCTTTTACCTTTCTTTTTCCTCTCCCCTCTTCTCCACTAGTTCTCTCTTTTCCCAGCCTTACCATCCATCCACTTTTCTCTCTTCCATCCCCTTCCCTTCCTTCTTTCTTCTGTCCCTTACCTCCTTCCTTCCCTTTTTACTGCCTCCTCCCCCCTCTATCCTCTCTTTCTCCCACCTCCTTTCCATCAATTCACTTACTACTTCCCCTTCATATCTTATATTTCCTTTCCTTCCCTCTATTCTCTTCTTTCCTGTTCATTCCTTTCCTCTCCTTTCACTAATCCCTCCCTTCTCCATCCTCTCTCCTTACTACTTCTTTCCTTTTTCTTCATTCTTCTTCACTATACTCCTTTCCCCCTTCTTTTGTCATCTCTCCTTCTTTCACCACAATTCCTCTCCCTCCTATCCATTACTTTCCTCTTCCCTCCTTCTTTATCTTTCCCCTGTCCCTTACTCTCCCTTTCTACTGCTCTCTCCCTTTCCTCCAGTCAACTTTCCTTCCTTTCCACCTATTTCTTCCCCTTCATACCCCACCTTCCCCTTTTCTTCTCTCCTGTTTCTTCCTATAATGTTTCCTGTTACCTCCATTCCTTTTCCTTTCCCTTATCCTTCCCTATTCCATCCTCTCTTGTCCTCTCCTTTTATTCTTCTTCCCCCTCCTATCCTCCTTTCCCTTTCTTCCCTTTCCCTTCCCTCTCATCCACTCTACTCCTATTCCCCTTCTCCTAACATTCCTCTCTCCCTTTTCCTCTCCACTACTCCTTCCCTTCTCTCCACTAACCACTCACTCTCCTTCTCCCTCCCTCTTTTTCATCCCCTCCCCGCCTTAACCTTTCTCTCTTCTTCAACCTACTCCTATCCCCCCTCCTTTTGCCTCTCCTTCTCCTCTCCTCCCTTCACCTCAAATTCTCTCTTTTCATCTCTTTCCCATTCACCCACTCTCCTGTTCCCTACTCCCTTCCTTCCCACTACTTTCTTCTACCTTCCCTATCCTCTCTTTCCTCCCATCTCCTTTCCTCCCCTCCACCTATTACTTCATATTCTATCTTTCCTTTCCTTTCCTCCTCTTTCTTTCTATTCTTTTCTGTTCATTCCACTCCTTTCTGTTATCCTTCCCTCCTCCTTACCCTTTCATTTTATTTTTCCTGCTCGCCTAAATCTTTCTTCCCTATCCCTTCCTTCTTCTTCACTAAACCCTTATCCCCCCTTCTTTTACCTTTCTTTTTCCTCTCCCCTCTTCTCCACTAGTTCTCTCTTTTCCCAGCCTTACCATCCATCCACTTTTCTCTCTTCCATCCCCTTCCCTTCCTTCTTTCTTCTGTCCCTTACCTCCTTCCTTCCCTTTTTACTGCCTCCTCCCCCCTCTATCCTCTCTTTCTCCCACCTCCTTTCCATCAATTCACTTACTACTTCCCCTTCATATCTTATATTTCCTTTCCTTCCCTCTATTCTCTTCTTTCCTGTTCATTCCTTTCCTCTCCTTTCACTAATCCCTCCCTTCTCCATCCTCTCTCCTTACTACTTCTTTCCTTTTTCTTCATTCTTCTTCACTATACTCCTTTCCCCCTTCTTTTGTCATCTCTCCTTCTTTCACCACAATTCCTCTCCCTCCTATCCATTACTTTCCTCTTCCCTCCTTCTTTATCTTTCCCCTGTCCCTTACTCTCCCTTTCTACTGCTCTCTCCCTTTCCTCCAGTCAACTTTCCTTCCTTTCCACTTATTTCTTCCCCTTCATACCCCACCTTCCCCTTTTCTTCTCTCCTGTTTCTTCCTTAATGTTTCCTGTTACCTCCATTCCTTTTCCTTTCCCTTATCCTTCCCTATTCCATCCTCTCTTGTCCTCTCCTTTTATTCTTCTTCCCCCTCCTATCCTCCTTTCCCTTTCTTCCCTTTCCCTTCCCTCTCATTCACTCTACTCCTATTCCCCTTCTCCTAACATTCCTCTCTCCCTTTTCCTCTCCACTACTCCTTTCCTTCTCTCCACTAACCACTCACTCTCCTTTTCCCTTCTTCTTTTTCATCCCCTCCCCGCCTTAACCTTTCTCTCTTCTTCACCCTACTCCTATCCCCCTCCTTTTGCCTCTCCTTCTCCTCTCCTCCCTTCACCTCAAATTCTCTCTTTTTCATCTCTTTCCCATTCACCCACTCTCCTGTTCCCTACTCCCTTCCTTCCCACTACTTTCTTCTACCTTCCCTATCCCCTCTTTCCTCCCATCTCCTTTCCTCCCCTCCACCTATTACTTCATATTCTATCTTTCCTTTCCTTTCCTCCTCTTTCTTTCTATTCTTTTCTGTTCATTCCACTCCTTTCTGTTATCCTTCCCTCCTCCTTACCCTTTCATTTTATTTTCCCTACTCGCCTAAATCTTTCTTCCCTATCCCTTCCTTCTTCTTCACTAAACCCTTATCCCCCTTCTTTTACCTTTCTTTTTCCTCTCCCTTCTTCTCCACTAGTTCTCTCTTTTCCCAGCCTTACCACCCATCCACTTTTCTCTCTTCCATCCCCTTCCCTTCCTTCCTTCTCCTGTCCCCTATCTCCTTCCTTCCCTTTTTACTACCTCCTCCCTCCTCTATCCTCTCTTTCTCCCACCTCCTTTCCATCAACTCACTTACTACTTCCCCTTCACATCTTATATTTCCTATCCTTCCCTCTATTCTCTTCTATCCTGTTCATTCCTTTCCTCTCCTTTCACTAATCCCTCCCTTCTCCACCCTCTCTCCCTACTACTTCTTTCCTTTTCTTCATTCTTCTTCACTATACTCCCTTCCCCCTTCTTTTGTCATCTCTCCTTCTTTCACCACAATTCCTCTCCCTCCATCACTTTCCTCTTCCCTCCTTCTTTATCTTTCCCCTGTCCCTTACTCTCCCTTTCTACTGCTCTCTCCCTTTTCTCCAGTCAACTTTCCTTCCTTTCCTCTTATTTCTTCCCCTTCATACCCTACCTTCCCTTTTCTTCTCTCCTCTTTCTTCCTATAATATTTCCTGTTACCTCCATTCCTTTTCCTTTCCCTTATCCTTCCCTATTCCATCCTCTCTTGTCCTCTCCTTTTATTCTTCTTCCCCCTCCTATCCTCCTTTCCCTTTCTTCCCTTTCCCTTCCCTCTCATCCACTCTACTCCTATCCCCCTTCTCCTGACATTCCTCTCACTCCCTTTTCCTCTCCACTATTCCTTTCCTTCTCTCCTCTATCCACTCACTCTCCTTTTCCTTCCTTCTCTTTTATCCCCTCCCCTTTTCCTCTATCTCCTGTCCCAAACTCGTTGTTTCCTTCCCTTTCTACTGCTTTCTCCCATCTCTTTTCCTAAACTCTCACTAATTTACTTCCCCTCCATATTATATCCTCCCTTTCTTTCTTTTTCCCCTCTTCCTTTCTGTTCTTTTGTTTATGCATTCTATTCCTTCCTCTTCCTCCCCTTCCCTTCCCTCCTCCCCCTTTTTCCATCCCTTTCTGTTCTCTCCACTATACTGATACCCCTATTCCTAACATTTCTCTTCTCTTCCCCCTTTCTGCTATCCACTCACCCTCCCTCACATCCCCCTTTTCCCTACCTTCTCTCTCCTGTCCCCCTACTCTCCTGTAACTTTCTTCACTTCCAAACATAGACTCCACACTGTAATACCAAATACCTAATACCCCCTCTCTATTGCCTAAGCTCCTCCTTCCAATTACAACATCTCCGCTGTACTGAAGAAACCATAGACAAAGATATGTGGGTTCACTTGTGTACGTTCCTTCCTTACTTCTAGAAAACTGACAAACTACAAATCCTATTAAAACTGCCCTACCTGACACTCCCACTTCTACTGTACTGCTACACCATGGACAGAGATATGTGGATTCACCTGTGCACGTTTCACAGTCTTTTAGAAGTCCTATATTGCTCCAATTTACCCCCATAACCTCTTACCCCCGCCTCTTCTTTACCAAAGCCAGGTGGGTTTGCTTACAAACTTCTCCCAAGCACTAAACTCACTCTTCTCCTACTATAACCAAAGACTTACCCGTCGCAACTACCAAAGAACCGTATCTCACGTGGACCACTAGATGGCGCTTGTGAGTCTCTGCAAAGGACCCTCCCACCCTAAACCCTTTGTTACCGTTTAAACTCATGCCTTGCTCTAGGCTCGCATGTTTATATAAAAAAAAAAAAAAAATAAAACACTTCTGACCAACAACTCCAGAGTACACAATTTATCTTAAGGCCTATGAAGATAACAAATACTGCTCTGCCGTCTTTATTGACATCCAAGAAGCCTTCGACAGAGTTGGCACCCAGGATTGCTCTCCAAACTCAAACCAATCTTACCTCACAAACTCTTCAAACTCCTAAAAAGCTATATTTCAGAAAGAACATTCTTGTGAATGAACCCCAATGCAAGATCCTCCCTAAAAACATCCTCGCAGGTGTCCACAAGGCAGTGTCCTTGGACCCATCCTTTCACAATCTTCTCCTCTGACCTTCCTGACCCCATTTTACACCCTAGCGTCCGCGGCTGCGCCTAAGCTCAAGATCACTAAAGCAACCTATGCGGACGACACAGTTGTCATGTCAACCTCAGACTAATCACTTCTGCAGTACACCAAGTTGAATACTACTCAAGATCTCAGACCTGGTCAAACAAATGGTGCATTAAAATAAATGCGAGCAAGACTGCCCATGTCCTCTTCACTCTCAGAAACGATGATGAAATGGCCTTAACGAATGCCAGCCCCCAACTAATGGGCCTATCCATTGAAACCAAAACCTCTCATCCCTACCTTGGAGTCCATCTCGATAAAAAACTCACGTTCTGCAAGCACATGGCTGCACTAGTCACCAAACTGAAAACCCGTAGATCACAACTAAACTGGCTCATTAACAAGGACAGTAAACTCCCAACTGACTGTAAAACTCTCCTCTATAAACAACTGATCTCCCCTATCTGGCAATATGCTATCCCCATCTGGGGTTCACTCTCCAGCCAATCTCAATTTCAAAAGATTACTGTTTTTCAAAACACCACCCTCCGTCAAATTGCCAACGCACCCCCCTCACCCAAAATAGAGAGATCCACAAAAACCTCAAAATAAACCCGGTAGAGCAAACATACGACGCCTACTCAGCCAAATTTGCAGAAAAACTCCTCAATCATTATAACCCTGAAGCAAGAAAAATAATTGCCTCCCCATACATACCTACCAGGCTGGCCCATAGCCGTCAAAGATACGTCGCTCAGGTCACCAAACATATAAGACCCCTTCGTAGCCAAGTCGGACCCATCGAGCCCCCTGCTATTAGCACTGAGGCCCGCTCGGAGCTTCTAAGCATCCTCCTTGCTAAAAAAGAAACCTTAATTCAAAAAATTACAAATCTACAAACCAGGCTACCATTTGACCCTGACACCACTGATCATTCCTTTGTCCTGCAATTCCAAATGAGTGCTGCCTCAATAACCTTTCTCACCAGGGAAATTCGCTCCCTCAAGAGCGAACTCGAAACCACTGAGCGCCAAATAAGCTCCTTCGAAATCCTTACCAGAACCGAACTTATACAGCTAATACAAAGCTGCTCCCAATTTCAACCAAGCACAAATTCAATCCACACAAATTACCCTCCAACACTATAACCCCCACCAATTATCTACCACCATCTACTCTCCAAAAAAAAAATGAAGGCTCCTTGATTACACCTTTCTGAAATCCCCAGACATGGTGTAATCATCACATGCCCTAGAATAAAAATGTCATAAAACATGACATACATTCCAAACTCACCCAAATACTAACTTACTAACACACTTACCTTCTCTATCCCTTCTCACTCATTTCCTACCTTTCCTTCTTTCTTTCCTTTCCCCTCCTTCTTCTACATTCTACTACTATCCCCCCTTCTTTTGCCTCTCCCTCTCCTCTCCTCTCTTCACCACAAATTCTCTCTTCTCCCCTCTTTCCCATTCACCCACTTTCCTTTTCGTTCTTTCTTTCTCATCCCCTTCCTTTCCTTCTCTCTCCTGTCTCCTATTCCCTTCCTTCCCACTACTGTCCTCTCTCTTCTCTTATACTCTCTTTCCTCCTATTTCCTTTCCTTCCCTTCACCTATTACTTCCCCTTCGTATCCTATCTTTCCTTCCCTTTCTCTTCCTTCTTCCCACTCTTTCCTTTCCTGTTCATCCCATTTCTTTCTGTTATCTTTTCCTCCTCCATACCCCCCTTTCCTCCCCCTTCATTTATTATTCCCCTCCTACCCGCCCTAGCCTTTCAATCCTTTCCCCTCCTTCTTCTACACTCTACCCCCATCCCCCCTCTTTTGCCTTTTCCTTTTTCCCCTCCTCTCCACTAATTCTCTCTTTTCCCCGCTCTACCATTAACCCACTTTTCCTTTCATTCTCTCTTTTTCATCCCCTTCCCTTCCTTCTTTCTCCTGTCCCCAACTCCCTTCCTTCCCCTTCCTACTCTATCCTCGCTTTCTCCCATCTCCTTTCCTTCATCTCACTTATTACTTCCCCTTCATATCTTATCTTTCCTTTCCTTTCCCTCTCCCCTCTTTCTTTCTATTCTCTTCTTTCCTGTTCATTCCTTTTCTCTCCTTTCACTAACCTCTCCCTTCTCCATCCTCTCCTTTCATTTCCCCTCCTTACTCTCTCTTTCCTTTCCCTTCCCTCTTCTTCACTCAACTCCTATCCCCCTTCTTTTGTCATCTCTCCTTTCTTCATCACAATTCCTCTCCTTCCTCCTCCTCACTTTCCCCTTCCCTCCTTCTTTTCACCTCTCTCCCTTTCATCTTTCCCCTGCCCCTTACTCTCCCTTTCTCTCCCTTTCTACTGCTCTCTCCCTTTCATCCAAACAACATTCCTTCCTTTTCACTTACTTCTTCCCCTCCATACCTTTCCTTTCCTTTCCTTTCCTTTCCCTTTTCTTCTCTCCTCTTCCTTTCTATTATTTTGTATCCTGTTACCTCCATTCCTTATCCTTTCCCTTATCCTCCCCTACTCCATCCTCTCTTGTCCTCTCCTTTTACTCTTTTACCTCCTCCTATCCTTCTTTCCCTTTCTTCCCTTTCCCTTCCCTCTCATCCACTCTACTCCTATCCCCTTCTCCTGACTTTCCTCTCCACTACTCCTTTCCATCTCCCCACTAACCACTCACTCTCCTTCTCCCTCCCTCTTTTTCATCCCCTCCCCGCCTTAACCTTTCTCTCTTCTTCAACCTACTCCTATCCCCCTCCTTTTGCCTCTCCTTCTCCTCTCCTCCCTTCACCTCAAATTCTCTCTTTTCATCTCTTTCCCATTCACCCACTCTCCTGTTCCCTACTCCCTTCCTTCCCACTACTTTCTTCTACCTTCCCTATCCTCTCTTTCCTCCCATCTCCTTTCCTCCCCTCCACCTATTACTTCATATTCTATCTTTCCTTTCCTTTCCTCCTCTTTCTTTCTATTCTTTTCTGTTCATTCCACTCCTTTCTGTTATCCTTCCCTCCTCCTTACCCTTTCATTTTATTTTTCCTGCTCGCCTAAATCTTTCTTCCCTATCCCTTCCTTCTTCTTCACTAAACCCTTATCCCCCCTTCTTTTACCTTTCTTTTTCCTCTCCCCTCTTCTCCACTAGTTCTCTCTTTTCCCAGCCTTACCATCCATCCACTTTTCTCTCTTCCATCCCCTTCCCTTCCTTCTTTCTTCTGTCCCTTACCTCCTTCCTTCCCTTTTTACTGCCTCCTCCCCCTCTATCCTCTCTTTCTCCCACCTCCTTTCCATCAATTCACTTACTACTTCCCCTTCATATCTTATATTTCCTTTCCTTCCCTCTATTCTCTTCTTTCCTGTTCATTCCTTTCCTCTCCTTTCACTAATCCCTCCCTTCTCCATCCTCTCTCCTTACTACTTCTTTCCTTTTTCTTCATTCTTCTTCACTATACTCCTTTCCCCCTTCTTTTGTCATCTCTCCTTCTTTCACCACAATTCCTCTCCCTCCTATCCATTACTTTCCTCTTCCCTCCTTCTTTATCTTTCCCCTGTCCCCTACTCTCCCTTTCTACTGCTCTCTCCCTTTCCTCCAGTCAACTTTCCTTCCTTTCCACTTATTTCTTCCCCTTCATACCCCACCTTCCCCTTTTCTTCTCTCCTGTTTCTTCCTATAATGTTTCCTGTTACCTCCATTCCTTTTCCTTTCCCTTATCCTTCCCTATTCCATCCTCTCTTGTCCTCTCCTTTTATTCTTCTTCCCCCTCCTATCCTCCTTTCCCTTTCTTCCCTTTCCCTTCCCTCTCATCCACTCTACTCCTATTCCCCTTCTCCTAACATTCCTCTCTCCCTTTTCCTCTCCACTACTCCTTCCCTTCTCTCCACTAACCACTCACTCTCCTTCTCCCTCCCTCTTTTTCATCCCCTCCCCGCCTTAACCTTTCTCTCTTCTTCAACCTACTCCTATCCCCCCTCCTTTTGCCTCTCCTTCTCCTCTCCTCCCTTCACCTCAAATTCTCTCTTTTCATCTCTTTCCCATTCACCCACTCTCCTGTTCCCTACTCCCTTCCTTCCCACTACTTTCTTCTACCTTCCCTATCCTCTCTTTCCTCCCATCTCCTTTCCTCCCCTCCACCTATTACTTCATATTCTATCTTTCCTTTCCTTTCCTCCTCTTTCTTTCTATTCTTTTCTGTTCATTCCACTCCTTTCTGTTATCCTTCCCTCCTCCTTACCCTTTCATTTTATTTTTCCTGCTCGCCTAAATCTTTCTTCCCTATCCCTTCCTTCTTCTTCACTAAACCCTTATCCCCCCTTCTTTTACCTTTCTTTTTCCTCTCCCCTCTTCTCCACTAGTTCTCTCTTTTCCCAGCCTTACCATCCATCCACTTTTCTCTCTTCCATCCCCTTCCCTTCCTTCTTTCTTCTGTCCCTTACCTCCTTCCTTCCCTTTTTACTGCCTCCTCCCCCTCTATCCTCTCTTTCTCCCACCTCCTTTCCATCAATTCACTTACTACTTCCCCTTCATATCTTATATTTCCTTTCCTTCCCTCTATTCTCTTCTTTCCTGTTCATTCCTTTCCTCTCCTTTCACTAATCCCTCCCTTCTCCATCCTCTCTCCTTACTACTTCTTTCCTTTTTCTTCATTCTTCTTCACTATACTCCTTTCCCCCTTCTTTTGTCATCTCTCCTTCTTTCACCACAATTCCTCTCCCTCCTATCCATTACTTTCCTCTTCCCTCCTTCTTTATCTTTCCCCTACTCTCCCTTTCTACTGCTCTCTCCCTTTCCTCCAGTCAACTTTCCTTCCTTTCCACTTATTTCTTCCCCTTCATACCCCACCTTCCCCTTTTCTTCTCTCCTGTTTCTTCCTATAATGTTTCCTGTTACCTCCATTCCTTTTCCTTTCCCTTATCCTTCCCTATTCCATCCTCTCTTGTCCTCTCCTTTTATTCTTCTTCCCCCTCCTATCCTCCTTTCCCTTTCTTCCCTTTCCCTTCCCTCTCATCCACTCTACTCCTATTCCCCTTCTCCTAACATTCCTCTCTCCCTTTTCCTCTCCACTACTCCTTTCCTTCTCTCCACTAACCACTCACTCTCCTTTTCCCTTCTTCTTTTTCATCCCCTCCCCGCCTTAACCTTTCTCTCTTCTTCACCCTACTCCTATCCCCCTCCTTTTGCCTCTCCTTCTCCTCTCCTCCCTTCACCTCAAATTCTCTCTTTTTCATATCTTTCCCATTCACCCACTCTCCTGTTCCCTACTCCCTTCCTTCCCACTACTTTCTTCTACCTTCCCTATCCCCTCTTTCCTCCCATCTCCTTTCCTCCCCTCCACCTATTACTTCATATTCTATCTTTCCTTTCCTTTCCTCCTCTTTCTTTCTATTCTTTTCTGTTCATTCCACTCCTTTCTGTTATCCTTCCCTCCTCCTTACCCTTTCATTTTATTTTCCCTACTCGCCTAAATCTTTCTTCCCTATCCCTTCCTTCTTCTTCACTAAACCCTTATCCCCCTTCTTTTACCTTTCTTTTTCCTCTCCCTTCTTCTCCACTAGTTCTCTCTTTTCCCAGCCTTACCACCCATCCACTTTTCTCTCTTCCATCCCCTTCCCTTCCTTCCTTCTCCTGTCCCCTATCTCCTTCCTTCCCTTTTTACTACCTCCTCCCTCCTCTATCCTCTCTTTCTCCCACCTCCTTTCAATCAACTCACTTACTACTTCCCCTTCACATCTTATATTTCCTATCCTTCCCTCTATTCTCTTCTATCCTGTTCATTCCTTTCCTCTCCTTTCACTAATCCCTCCCTTCTCCACCCTCTCTCCCTACTACTTCTTTCCTTTTCTTCATTCTTCTTCACTATACTCCCTTCCCCCTTCTTTTGTCATCTCTCCTTCTTTCACCACAATTCCTCTCCCTCCATCACTTTCCTCTTCCCTCCTTCTTTATCTTTCCCCTGTCCCTTACTCTCCCTTTCTACTGCTCTCTCCCTTTTCTCCAGTCAACTTTCCTTCCTTTCCTCTTATTTCTTCCCCTTCATACCCTACCTTCCCTTTTCTTCTCTCCTCTTTCTTCCTATAATATTTCCTGTTACCTCCATTCCTTTTCCTTTCCCTTATCCTTCCCTATTCCATCCTCTCTTGTCCTCTCCTTTTATTCTTCTTCCCCCTCCTATCCTCCTTTCCCTTTCTTCCCTTTCCCTTCCCTCTCATCCACTCTACTCCTATCCCCCTTCTCCTGACATTCCTCTCACTCCCTTTTCCTCTCCACTATTCCTTTCCTTCTCTCCTCTATCCACTCACTCTCCTTTTCCTTCCTTCTCTTTTATCCCCTCCCCTTTTCCTCTATCTCCTGTCCCAAACTCGTTGTTTCCTTCCCTTTCTACTGCTTTCTCCCATCTCTTTTCCTAAACTCTCACTAATTTACTTCCCCTCCATATTATATCCTCCCTTTCTTTCTTTTTCCCCTCTTCCTTTCTGTTCTTTTGTTTATGCATTCTATTCCTTCCTCTTCCTCCCCTTCCCTTCCCTCCTCCCCCCTTTTTCCATCCCTTTCTGTTCTCTCCACTATACTGATACCCCTATTCCTAACATTTCTCTTCTCTTCCCCCTTTCTGCTATCCACTCACCCTCCCTCACATCCCCCTTTTCCCTACCTTCTCTCTCCTGTCCCCCTACTCTCCTGTAACTTTCTTCACTTCCAAACATAGACTCCACACTGTAATACCAAATACCTAATACCCCCTCTCTATTGCCTAAGCTCCTCCTTCCAATTACAACATCTCCGCTGTACTGAAGAAACCATAGACAAAGATATGTGGGTTCACTTGTGTACGTTCCTTCCTTACTTCTAGAAAACTGACAAACTACAAATCCTATTAAAACTGCCCTACCTGACACTCCCACTTCTACTGTACTGCTACACCATGGACAGAGATATGTGGATTCACCTGTGCACGTTTCACAGTCTTTTAGAAGTCCTATATTGCTCCAATTTACCCCCATAACCTCTTACCCCCGCCTCTTCTTTACCAAAGCCAGGTGGGTTTGCTTACAAACTTCTCCCAAGCACTAAACTCACTCTTCTCCTACTATAACCAAAGACTTACCCGTCGCAACTACCAAAGAACCGTATCTCACGTGGACCACTAGATGGCGCTTGTGAGTCTCTGCAAAGGACCCTCCCACCCTAAACCCTTTGTTACCGTTTAAACTCATGCCTTGCTCTAGGCTCGCATGTTTATATAAAAAAAAAAAAAAAAAAACACAGTCTTTTAGAAGTCCTATATTGCTCCAATTTACCCCCATAACCTCTTACCCCCGCCTCTTCTTTACCAAAGCCAGGTGGGTTTGCTTACAAACTTTTCCCAAGCATTAAACTCACTCTTCTCCTACTATAACCAAAGACTTACCCGTCGCAACTACCAAAGAACCGTATCTCACGTGGACCACTAGATGGCGCTTGTGAGTCTCTGCAAAGGACCCTCCCACCCTAAACCCTTTGTTACCGTTTAAACTCATGCCTTGCTCTAGGCTCGCATGTTTATATAAAAAAAAAAAAAAAAAACGGGCATGGAAGAATTATAAAGACTCGCTTACCTGGCTCCGAGTTTTGCATTGCGCCCTTCAAGCATGCAGTAAATTGGGTTTCTAACAAATTGGATTTCCCTCTCGCCACTCTCGCAGTTGCTAAATGCCACCGTAGACGGACCAGAGTGTCGCCAGCTCATCGGAAGGCTATTCCATATAACATATCAATTAACAATTAATTTTTACGAACCATTGTCACTTACCAGTTTATTTTCAATTAATCTCGCTCATATGGCATTTAGTTAGTTATCGCACTTTTGCCGATAAAAGTATTTTTCTCTTTGTACAATCGTTTTGGTATATTTTTTGAAGTATTATTTTTACTTAAGCTATTAGTGCCAAATCTGTCCCAAATATTTTGTAATATACTAAATGAAAAGACAATAAAAAGCAGATCCACCTTCAAGTGGATCTCAGTTTGTGCCCGTCTCTGCACAGTTAAAAAAAAACAAATACCTAATACCCCCTCTCTATTGCCTAAGCTCCTCCTTCCAATTACAACATCTCCGCTGTACTGAAGAAACCATAGACAAAGATATGTGGGTTCACTTGTGTACGTTCCTTCCTTACTTCTAGAAAACTGACAAACTACAAATCCTATCAAAACTGCCCTACCTGACACTCCCACTTCTACTGTACTGCTACACCATGGACAGAGATATGTGGATTCACCTGTGCACGCTTCACAGTCTTTTAGAAGTCCTATATTGCTCCAATTTACCCCCATAACCTCTTACCCCCGCCTCTTCTTTACCAAAGCCAGGTGGGTTTGCTTACAAACTTTTCCCAAGCACTAAACTCACTCTTCTCCTACTATAACCAAAGACTTACCCGTCGCAACTACCAAAGAACCGTATCTCACGTGGACCACTAGATGGCGCTTGTGAGTCTCTGCAAAGGACCCTCCCACCCTAAACCCTTTGTTACCGTTTAAACTCATGCCTTGCTCTAGGCTCGCATGTTTATATAAAAAAAAAAAAAAAAATGTACTGCTACACCATGGACAGAGATATGTGGATTCACCTGTGCACGCTTCACAGTCTTTTAGAAGTCCTATATTGCTCCAATTTACCCCCATAACATCTTACCCCCGCCTCTTCTTTACCAAAGCCAGGTGGGTTTGCTTACAAACTTTTCCCAAGCACTAAACTCACTCTTCTCCTACTATAACCAAAGACTTACCCGTCGCAACTACCAAAGAACCGTATCTCACGTGGACCACTAGATGGCGCTTGTGAGTCTCTGCAAAGGACCCTCCCACCCTAAACCCTTTGTTACCGTTTAAACTCATGCCTTGCTCTAGGCTCGCATGTTTATATAAAAAAAAAAAAAATCGCATGTTTATATAAAAAAAAAAAAAAAATGTACTGCTACACCATGGACAGAGATATGTGGATTCACCTGTGCACGCTTCACAGTCTTTTAGAAGTCCTATATTGCTCCAATTTACCCCCATAACCTCTTACCCCCGCCTCTTCTTTACCAAAGCCAGGTGGGTTTGCTTACAAACTTTTCCCAAGCATTAAACTCACTCTTCTCCTACTATAACCAAAGACTTACCCGTCGCAACTACCAAAGAACCGTATCTCACGTGGACCACTAGATGGCGCTTGTGAGTCTCTGCAAAGGACCCTCCCACCCTAAACCCTTTGTTACCGTTTAAACTCATGCCTTGCTCTAGGCTCGCATGTTTATATAAAAAAAAAAAAAAAAAAAAAAAAAATTACAAAAATAAAATGGCTAATGGTAATTGAAAAGGATATTATATTTGCATATTTATTACATTTAACTCAAAATTAAAATATTTGAATTATATATTTTATAATATAATATTTTTTAATTACGTCTGCAACAGTAAGCATACTCCAGCCAATGTCCATTTGCTGTCTCGTTCCTTGCTCTTTAGATTGAAAGTCCATACATAAGTTGGGCCGCGTAACCTGTAGATTTAAAGTTAAAATGTTAGAGTTCATATTTATTAATGGCTTAATAGAAATTAAGATTGCAAGAATATGGAATGAATAAAATATTTTGAATTGTTAAAATTTTGAAAATGTGTTGAATTCAAATTGTATATATTTAATTTAAACAAGCTATCAATTGAGACCGTATTTGCTATGTACTCAAAATATATAATTAAAATAAAAAAAACGCGTAAAAAAATCGTTCATGGAAGAGTGGTCATCTGGCAAAGCAGGCAATCAAGATATTTAACAGCGCGCTGTAAGTCAAGGGCATGACCTAAAAACAAGTCGGCACGCTCACAGTCTCATAAGAAATAGTCGGATCTTGGATCCAAACTTTGTTAGGTGAAAACGAGATGGTTTGTTCGACGTGCGCCTCCATTCCCCTTACGTCAACTTTCCTCGACTTCTGGAAACAGTTAGGCCAAGTGATTACCTTTACAGCTAAGAGCGCCAAAATTTCCCGCGCAATTATAGGACTATTTTAGTATGCGAGCACGGCTGTTTCGGTAGCTATCTACACAGGTTAGGGCACGAGAGCGATACTTGGTGCTGATGGTGCCAACCTCAAGTGGAGGAAACAGGCCTACACATATTGGTGGACTTCCGTGAATCAGAAATAGGGAACGGCTTGAGCTCCAGGAAGCCTTGGGGACTAGCGTCAAGGCGGAAATACCGTCTACTCAGTAAAATAACGGGCAGTAGACTCTCACGACTCTCTATCCTTGTTTATTTGTTGTATTTTCTTACTTACCAATATTGAAATAAAAGACAAGTAAGAAAGCTACAGTCGAGAGTGCTCGACCGTATGATACCCGCAACCCATTTCGAGAGCGAACAAAAAACTGAAATGATATTTTAATAAAAAATATACCAATATACTGAAATTGGTTTTTTTTTTTATATATATTTGAAAATAGCGGGCATATAAATCCATAACATAACGACATGGTCACACTGTCAACTAAACAAATGAATTTTTGCATTTAAGATTGATTCTTTAATTACTTCCATGTTTTTCATTCGATCTTAACCAAATTCACAGGAATCATTCAGAATATATACGTACAAAAATTATATGAGTACGAAAATTCAATGCTCTAGGTCCATTATTACGGCTTTTACCGCTTTTTGGGGCGGAAAGGGGCGTGGCAAAAATCTAAAACAAACTTGATCTGCGTAGGAACTATAAGAGTCCTGTCACCAAATTTCGTAGCTCTAGCTCTTATAGTCTCTGAGATCTAAGTGTCCATACAGACGGACAGACGGGACGACAGACAGATGGACATGGCTATATCGTATCGGCTGTTGACACTGATCAAGACTATATATATGTCGGGTCAGTCGTGTGGTTAGAATCCATTTCTTTGACTAAACTTTTCTTTTGGCTACGCGCATTCATTCTATCGGTAGCGTTAGCTCTAATACTAGCTAAATCTATTTCTACTTCTGTGGAGGAACTAGCGGAGGAACTGATCCCAGGGGTCGAGCCTCTTTTCCGATCAACATTTCTAATGGGCTTGCCTCAGTTGCGCGAGTAATTGTACAGTTTAATGCAAGCTGTACGGCTTCTACGGCAGTCAACAAATTCTTTAGTGTGCTCATCAGACGTTCAACTTGGCCATTGGCACGGCTTGCTCCTGTGGCAATTAAATAAAGTCCGACAAGTTATACAGTTAGCGACAAATTTACGAACGTACTTGTTCATTTTAGAAAACCAGTAATATTGATAAACTTTGTCAAGTGTCTTTTGCCAACCAAGGTGCATAATCGATTCGTGTACTTGGTTTATTACCGACCATTTGAACGCTCGTGGCACAACCGGCAAGCAACGTGTCCTACCATTCCGCTGTACCTTACGATGCAAGACTCCTTTGCGCAAATCAAATGTGTTGGCCAAGTCTTTGGAGAACTCATCAGAGTTTAATTTAGTGACAATTTCTATTATTTCAGGATTTAAACGCTGTTCGGCGAGAAGCCAGTCGCTAGAAATGTCAGTTAAATTTACTCTCTTTTCGGGAATTTTAGATACGGCTGGATGCGATTCGGGAGGCAATGGGTTTCTGGACAAAAAGTCAACATGAGCCATACGCTTTTCTTCTCTGTATTGTCAGAAGTGAACGATTGTAAATAGGCCCACCAACGATGTACCCTTGGAGTCAAATCTAGTTTGGTACGAGAAGCCTTCAACGAATTACAATCGGTAAACACAATGAAATTGCGACCAAGAAGGTAATGACAAAAATGTTTTATGGATTTTCAGGATTCCAAGTAATACTTCCATTTCCAGAAGATAGAGAATATAACGGTTTCAAAACTTGGGAGAAGTTGGGCACAAACTTTCGGAAATATGAGGCCAAACCAAAAAATTGTCTAATGCCAGTGGCAGTTAGTGGCGGAGGCAATGAACCTAGCGCAGATATTTTCCATGAATTGGGCCGAACTTCCCCCGCCCGCATCTCATAGCCTAAATACTGAACTTCTGTTTTAAGGAAATTGCACTTATTAATGTTAAAAGTGAATCCAGCATTTGTAAGAATGTTTAAAACAATTTTTAACCTTTCCATTCCAAACTCCTTTGTTGGTGACACAACCATAATATCGTCCAGATAAACGATTACGAAAGTATGAGCAAGATTACCCAGAGCGTTCATTACAGAACGCTGAAAGACTGCTGGCGCGTTTTTAAGACCGAAAGGCATTGTTAAAAATTCAAATTGGCCATCTGGAGTCACAAATGCGGTATATTCTATTGAGTCGGGGTGAATTGGGATTTGATGGAAGCCAATCGCCATATCTAAACACGAAAAAAGTTAGCTCCACAAAGTCTAGCTATCTGGTCATTGATAAGCGGCAACGGGTATTTGTCTGAAACTGTATTTGAATTTAGTTCCCTGTAATCGACTCAAAGGCGATCTGACCCGTTCTTCTTTTTGACGAGCAACATGGGGCTAGCGAAGGGGGAGCAACTAGGGCGTATGATATTACATTTAGTCAACTCGCTCAACTGATTTCTAACTGTTTCTCTCTCTTAAGGACTAAGCCTATAAGGGCGTCGCTGAACAGTCTTACTGGGGTCGATTAAACGTATTCTCATCTCGCCTGTGCTAACTCGTGTACTTGGAATTCCTTTAATAAATGCTGGCGAATAAGTTTCAATTAGTTTAATTAATTCAGGCTCAGGATCTCTCGCCGGATTATGATATCATTTTTCAATTGCATATCTATTACAACATGGAACAATATTTCAATTACATTTTCATTAATTTTTTTTTTTTTTGCAGCGTACTTTATATACCGGTATCACCAATACCTTTCAACATTACAATATTATTGGAGCGTTTTCCAGATAATTTGTTGCTGATTGTCTCCTTAACTATCGAACATTCGGCGCCGGAGTCAAAGCAAATTGGATAGAGCTCACCTCGATGTTCCATAACTGCGGTTGGTTCTGCAACAAAACATTGGTTGACGTTCTTCTGCTGGATCTTTCCGGGTAAAGCTGATGTCCTGTTACTTGAGCACTTGTTTGCGAAGTACCCTGGTTGGCCACATTTGAAACACGTGAGACTTGACTTCTCGCGCTGTGGCTTCATCTCTCTCTCTTGACGCATTTTCGATCGGCATTCTGCAACTTTATGTCCTTGTTTTCCACATAAATGACACACCACAGATAACACTCTTCATTTCTTTTGGTCTGGTTCAGTGTTTTTGTCACGACAGCCGCGCCGTTTCTTATCAAAAGAGAACGCCTTCAATTCGGATTGTTATTTACTTCGGGATTGCACGTTTGAAGTAAAAACAATTCGCTGCAAGCGGCTATCGATATTCGCCAAGTATGCAAGCACGGTAGAAACGGCGATTTCTTTGTGGCTCCTATTTCGCCATTTCGTTGTCAATGACATCATTAAACGACTTGCATAAACTGCGAGACATTCGTCATCGGCCGGGCGGCTGTTTAGCAAATTGAAAAACATGGCCGCCACCGTCTCTTCTTCTTCGAAGCGCTGAAGAAACAATTCTCGAAACTCATTCCATTTCATGCCAGGATAGAAGATTTGCGAAGCGATCCCCTCCATGGAATTACTTTACTAGTTTACTACCTTCCAGGGGGTGCTCCGGTAGTATTAAGTCGGTAGTCGCGCACCATTTTGAGGCTTCTACTCCAGCAGTGACAGGGTTGAATTTGGGCAAAGTGACGTCACGGCATTGTTGTTGCACTTGTGTCGTTGCCTGCATTGTTTTCAGGAGTTCGATCATATTCCGATTTTGTAAGTCAAGAACTTCACGCCACTGTTCTCCAGATAATGCAGGAGCTGGCACGGATCCCACTTCTGATGTCGGGTCAGCCATGAGGTTAGAATCCATTTCTTTGACTAAACTTTTCTTTTGGCTACGCGCACAAAAACGAATTCCCTTGTGTCCGCTTACGGTGAACGTTCCAGACTGGTCCTGCCTCGTGGCAGCGATTCTTGTGACGACAAAATCAACTCTACTCATAATTTTCATCACTATTGCCATATAAATTTCCCGCAAGTGTGCTTAGACTAGAGGGCATAAATCTTAAAGAGTCAAAAAATCCAATTTCCAGGGTATCACTGGCACAAATTTTGAGATACTAATATAAAATTGCTTGTTCAAAGGAATTACTTTAATATCTCCCTTTATCTCTTCGAGATTTTTAACAAACAAATGTGCATCATATTTTGAAAGGAACTAGGAAAGTGAACTGTTGCCGCATGCAGACGTGTATTACTGAGCTCCGGAATCAAAAGAAAATTCACAAGTTTAAAGCGTAGCGAGAGACGTATTAATAAGTGTACAACGCGATAAGACGCTTAGTGCGATGAAGTCGCACAAAATATCTTATTATTTGATTATTTACCAATTGATTAATTAATATTTACTTATATCCAATAAAACTAAACCGCCGTTAAAAAAGATGAGTCAAAGCGACATTCGTAAGCAAATGGAGCGTGAGCAAGACGAGCGCCGGCTCTCTCTGCAACGAACCAACCCAAAATTCTGCTGACGCAAAAACGCAGCGGTCAAATACCCCCAACCCGACGAAAGAACTCTTTCATTTAGCAAGTGAGCGACCTCGTTCATGCTCTCCGGCATTACCATCTCAGATTGCAGAGCGTACTGCTAAATAAGCAAGTAATGAACTGAGAGACCTACGACTGCTGCGTTGCCAATAAAACCAAAAGCATAAAACGTAACTGACCCGCTTGTGCAGACTGGAATGGATCGTTGCATACAAATTAAATGGAAGTTAAGCCCTTTAAACTCGAATGCAAAAATAATCCGTAGCAGTTCCAGCGCATCTTCAAGCGAGAAGCTCAACAACACCAATAGGTTTGAAATTTTAGAAGACCTTTCGGGCGAACCCAAGGAAGATGTCAAAAAGAAACCAAAGCCACCACATACGGGAGAAAAGCTCCAATGCCCTTGTTAACAAAATTGTAGAGCTTATTGGACAAAAGTCCAAATGAAGTCGGAAGATAATTATAGAGTTTTATCGAAGCATTTAACCGACAATAAAATGAACTACTACACGTACCAACTAAAAAGCAGTAAGGGCCTACAAGTAGTACTAAAGGGCATACAGTCTGATGTAGCACCAGCAGAAATAAGTAAGGCCTTAGAAGACAAGGGATATAACGCAAAATCAGTCTTTAACATTTTAAACAAGGAAAGGAAGCCCCAACCGCTTTTCAAGGTAGAACTTCTCTTAAGAAAAACAAAGTGCACCTTATATACAAACTTCAGTTTCTACTACATCGTAGAGGGGGCGGGTGATGCCAGTATGGCAAAGTTGCTGATCGTCTTTAACATGGCAAAGTCCAGCGCGATCCATACTTGGCTAAACTCAAGCAGCTCATCGCCTCCACGCGGCGTCCCTGGGAACAGCCCCTTTGTTATCCAACAGGTGGGCTGGCTAAGATGAGAAGGCGGCCTGCTGGTGAGAAACTATAGAATGGCTTATCAAAAATCCAGTATGCGTCTGTACCCAAACTGGGCGGCATACTGGTTAGCGTCTGACACATAGTGGGCAGCTAGTTTGTAGGGTAGCTACACCATCTCATTAGAGGGAGTGCCCCTGGCAGAAGGGTTAAAATGCACCGGTTATAATTAACCAAATGGAAGGTCATAGTGGAGTAAAAATTACGGTGCAGGGTGTCGGAAACCGGTACCGGCGGTTGAGAGGGGTGAGCAAGCGGGCCCCCGGCCGTCGATATCCATCGACCGCAATGCTAAAGAGGTGGCATACTTGGCCTCGCTAGCATCTACAAGTAAGTACATGTTACAAGTAATGTTACCACCGATCACATCAGCGTGCCGATTCCAAAGGCAGGAAGCAAGACCCCTCCGGGCTCGCCTCTACGCCCATTGGACTTAACGACAGCAAGGCACAATTCGGACCTCAGCGAGATCTGGAACGAAATGCATAGTAGAATTAACCTACTTGTTGCAGCTTTCGAGACTCAGCGACACGTCACCAAGGGGTCCAAAGATGCAATATCAGAGCTGGCTGCGCTCAACAATAGAGCGATGGATCTCCACAAGGGTAGACCAAAAGATGTTCCTGCCACGAACGTCGCTACCCAAACAGTGGCATCCTATAAAAAGAAGACCCCCCCAGTCGCTAAGGCCAAAAAGACGACAAAAGCGACATCTTTTTAGGAGGGAGCATGATACCGTGAAGGCTGGGGCCAATGCCCCCAAAGTGGCAACCTACGCAGAGGCTACTAAAGCACCCAGCCGCAATGCCAAAGCGGAAAAAAGAGTAAAACCCAAACAGCTACGCAAGAAACCCGAGGCAGTGATAAAGTAAAAAAACTGCCGACACCTCTTAAGAAGACATATTGCGTCAACTAAAAGGGGACCCTGGGCTGGACGAAATAGGCAAGCACGTCCGTAAAATCAGGAGGACGCAGAAAGGTGACCTACTTCTGGAACTGGACGGTAAATCGGAGGGTGGAGTGAGCAAAATCCGCAAAGGCATTCCAAACTCCCTCAACAACATCGTCACGGTACGCTCAGGCATGCAAAGAACTGCACTGAAATGCAGTGGCATGGATGAGGCAACGACCACTGGGGACCTTCTCCAATGTTTAAAGGCCCAATACCCGACGATCTCAAGTCCGAATGTGAAAGGACTAAGAAGGATGCGAGACGGGACCCAAATAGCTACTGTACTGTTAGATGTCAGCGATGCCATAACAGTACTAAAAAGGGTACTATTACCGTGGGCTGGTCAAGGTGTCGCATCACCCAAGACACTAGGCCTATACGATGCTTTAAATGCCTGGATTATGGCCACCAAGCAAGCAACTGTAGAGGAGTTGACCGATCGGACTGCTGTCCACGGTGCGGGGCCAGGGGACATAAGGCCAAGGGATGCAGAGAAAAGCCGCAATGCTTGATTTGCGGCGAAGGGAAGGACCGCAACCATGCTACCGGCGGCTTTCCCTGTCCTACCTATCGGAAGGCCAAAACTCAAACAGAAAGAAAGAGCCAGCAACATGCAAGATTACATTAGGATTGGCCAACTAAACGTTAACCACTGTGCGGCTGCCCAGAGCCTACTGCGGAAGACCGAAGTCGAACGCAAGATCGACATTCTGCTATTGAGCGAACCCTACATCTACGGTGGGAATGCGGATATGATCTTAGACGGACTGGGCAAGGCTGTAATCAAATGCTGCACCGGAACCCATGTCCAAGAACTTCAGACCCCTCCCTACGTAGCTTCGCCTACGCCAGACTGAGAGGGGTCCATCTCTACAGCTGCTACGCTCCCCCAAGCGATAGTCCTGAACAATTCGAAGCGATGCTGGACACGTTGGTGTACCACGCGAGAGGACGTAGCCCGGTTGTGATAGCGGGGGACTTTAATGCCTGGGCCACTGAATGGGGAAGTAGAGCATCCAATCGTCGAGGAAGAGCTCTGGTCAACGCAATGGGCCTACTCGACCTAGTGCTACTTAACGACGAAAATAAACCGACCTTCGACAATGACAGAGGATCATCGCATATTGACGTCACTTTCGCTAGCAGGGCTCTAGCAATAGGCGCAACGTGGGAAGTTCTGGAGGATGTGACGCTAAGTGACCATGCGCTGATCCTTACGAACATTAAAATGACGAGTGCAACACACAGGATTCGAAGAAAGGAACTAGGACGAGCGTGGGACACAAGGAAACTCGACAAGGACATGTTGACGTATATGCAATATTGTTAATACATGTATACAATTAATTAGTTAATATCTGTATGTCATATTTCCATTGTATATTGTATTAATAGTGTTTCATGTGCTTTGAATGAAATAAATGCGTGTATATGTACAACATTGTTAAATTTAGGTTGTTGCGTTTATACAATGTATGCGCATTGGAATATGAACAATACATTTGTGCAACGCATTTGACGGTCTGGAGAACCCAGCAGGCCAAGCTGAGACTATGGCCATGATCCTGACTAGACTACTAGAAACGACGTGCGACGATATAATGCCGCGAAAAAAGACAAATAGGAACAAACCACCAGCCTTCTTGTGGAGTGAGTCCTTGAGGCTACTGAGAACGGAGTGTCTCACAGCAAGAAGAAGAGCACAGCGGGCGAGAGGACGCGATGACCACTGGCAGCTGGTGAACTGCCATAGAACAGCTCGGGCGGCACTACAGAGAGCGATCGCGACCGCAAAAGCTGGAGCGTTCAAGGACCTGCTCGACAGTATTGACGAGAACCCCTGGGACTCGGCCTATAAGATAGTTTATAAAAAACTGAAAACTCCGGCGGGCAAGCTACAAATTGAGCCCGGCGTAATGGCCAGTATTGTAGAGGAACTGTTCCCAAAGGAAACTACCCTATGGCAACCTGCGGAACCTACCTCTGGCGTGCCTTTTCCAAGTATCACCCCAGAGGAAATAGTGCAAGCCGCACAAAGAATAAAGCCTAGCAAAGCTCCGGGATTGGACGGAATTTCAACAGTGCCTTACTGAAGGGCTTTTTCCCAAAACATGGAAAAAACAACGGCTTATACTCATCCCAAACGGTAAAGGTAACACGAACACTGCCAGTGCTTACCGTCCCCTACGTCTACTAGACATAGTGGGAAAGCAGTTCGAGCGCATTCTGTACTGCCGGCTGGAAGCGTTCACTGAGGGACCCAGTGGGCTATCGCACCAACAGTATGGGTTCCGAAAGGGAAAGAGTACAATTGACGCACTGGCTGAGTTCCGGACCATAGCCCAAAACGCGCTAGACGGAGAGAGATGGCTAGGGGGAAGGAAGGAATACTGTGCGATAGTCACTCTTGATGTGAAGAACGCCTTTAACTCGGCTAAGTGGACCAGTATCCTCAGCGCCATGAATAGCATGGGTATCCCTGCATACCTCCAGGATATTGTTGGGAGCTACTTTCGAGAGAGGGTACTTTGGTACGAAACGAGCGAAGCCCCCAAAAAGTATCAAGTTTCCTCAGGTCTTCCACAAGGATCTGTGCTTGGCCCAATCCTGTGGAACATCATGTACAATGGTATCCTAAACGTAAGGAGGCCAAGGAACGCTGAACTGCACTGCTTCGCGGACGATGTGGCGATCCCAGCAGTAAACAAAACATTGCCTGCACTGCAAATCACGTGCAACGAAACCATTCGGGCTGCCACGAGGTGGCTGGAGAGTGTCGGGCTGGAAATTGCAGCTCATAAGACAGAGGTCGTGCTACTAAGCAGCAGAAAGGCGGTAGAGTCGCTCCAGATAATGGTCGATGGAGTACAGATCGAATCAGCTAGGTCACTGAAATACCTGGGAGTCATGATTGACCAAAGACTCAATTTCAGCGACCAGTAGGATATGCCAGTAGGAAGGCCAGTAGGAAGGCCGCCATGACGACCAGCGTCCTAGGTAGATTAATGCCGAACGTATGTGGTCCGAGGATGCCAGCAAGGAGACTACTGGTCTCAGTTGCAAAGGCAACCCTACTGTATGCCGCACCAATATGGAGGAGAGTAACGACGAAGGCTTCACACCTCAAAGAGGCTCGAGCGGCCTATAGAACCATGGCCCTAAGGCTTATTAGTGGCTTTAGGGCCATATCAGAGGATGCGGGCTTGGTTCTCGCAGGTATGCTCTCAGTAGACCTCGAGATCAAAGCCCTAACTCAAACGAGAGAAGGCGCCAACCGGACGACGGCGTATGAGCGCCAACTGGAGGAGTGGCAGACTAGATGGCAAACATCAAGAAAGGGGCGATGGACCTTCGAGTTAATCCCAAACATCGCTACCTGTATTGAGTGCCAACATAAGGAGCTGGACTATCACTTAACTCAGTTCCTAACGGAACATGGCTGCTTTCGAGAAAACATGTGGATACCCCCTATTGCATCTACTGCATAAACAACGAGGAGACGGCTGAGCACGTGCTCCTTCACTGCCCAAGATTTGCAACCGAGAGGGAGCAAATCTGTAGACTTGTGGGGTCGCCGTTGAGTCCAAGGGGGCTTCTCGCTGCTATGATGGCAGACGCGGATTCCTGGAGGACGGGACAGACCCTCATTGTGAAGATTATGAAGCAAGTTCGAGCAGACGAAGTAGCCAATAGACCTGTCAGTCAATAACTGATGAACGAGGTCCGAGAGGTGGGGGTCAAATAAATACCACCTCTAATAATTGCGACTTGCCGTAAATGGCGAGACATCCTGACGATAGTGAGCATTGGAGCACACCATCCTGGTCACCGACGTAATACCTTAATTGGAAGTCCCGGTGAGCTTATAAAGGACAGAAGAGCATACGGAGGTTTTTAGTGCGTAAGAATCGCACATACCCATCTACAGGAGTAGATGACATCTTTTGAAGATTTGCCTGCCGGGGTGCAACACCAAAAAAAAAACAGTAAGAAAGCTACAGTCGAGAGTGCTCGACCGTATGATACCCGCAACCCATTTCGAGAGAATACAAAAAACTTAAATGATATTTTAACAAAAAATATACCAAATGCATACCAAAATTCAATGCTCTAGGTTTATTATTACGGCTTTTACAGATTTTGGGGGCGGAAAGGGGCGTGGCAAAAATCTAAACCAAACTTGATCTGCGTAAGACCTACACGAATACTGTCACCAAATTTGATATCTCTAGGTCATTCACACACTTAAAACGTCCATATGCATTGGGCACAACAATTTTGATAAATAATTTAACGAATAACTTTTGTTGTACTTATCCGATTTTTACCAAAATTACAGGGTATATTAAAAGTGTCAAGCGCAGATGGGCTACCAAATTACACATCATTACACAAAGAACTTTTGGAGTTATACGCAATTTACATAAAAAAAAACTTGACTTTTTCTAGATTAATGCTTATTTTGGGCGAAGGGGGCGTGGCATCCAACTTTTGAAATAAACTTGATCTGCGTAGGGTATGAAGGAACCTTTCTGCCAAATTTGGTGTCTCTATGTCTTATAGTCTCTGAGATCCAGGTGGTCATACGGACAGACAGACGGACAGACGGACATGGCTATATCGTCTCGGCTGTTGACACTGATCAAGAATATATATACTTTATGGGGTCGGAGATGCCTCCTTCTGCCTGTTACATACATTTCCTGTTGGCACTAAGTCATAATACCCTCCTACCGTATGGGTAGCGGCTATAAAAAAAAAAAAAAACTACATCGTAGAATCACTATAGCAGAACCACACAAACGCAAAGGACCAGTACAATGTATGAATTGTCAAGAATATGGCCATACACGGTCATACTGTACACTGCGCCCAGTGTGTGTACTTTGTGGAGAGCTTCACGACTCCTCACACTGTCCGTCGAACAAAGGCGATTCTACCACCAAAAGGTGTGGTAACTGCGGAGGTAACCACACCGCTAATTACAGAGGTTGTGCAGTTTATAAGGATTTAAAAAGTAGAATCCATCAACGAGTGACTACTCCCCGCTCTGCAAGTGCACGGGTTATGGTGGTATCTTGATTATCTTGATTAGAAACCGAAATAAGCACCACCGCTACAAGGATCTAGCAACTACTTATATTCAAGCAACATCAATAAGAATAAAACTGGATAGTGGTAACCAACTTACTCTAGCCGCAGTATACTGCCCTCCTCGTTTCACTGTAACTGAAGCTGAGTTTATGCAGTTCTTTAACTCATTAGGCGAGCACTTCATAGCAGCAGGAGACTATAATGCCAAGCACACACACTGGGGATCTCGCCTCGTAACTCCTAAAGGTAAGCAGCTCTACAATGCAATTATAAAAGCCAGCAACAAGCTTGGCCACGTTTCCCCTGGCAGACCAACATATTGGCCAACAGATCCAAAAAAACTGCCCGATTTAATTGACTTCGCAATCACTAAAAACATTCCAAGACAACGCCAAAACTCTTTCGGATCTCTCATCTGATCACTCGCCTGTTCTTATTAATCTACTCCGTCATCCAACAAATGTAGATCAACCGACTGGATTGACTTCACACAAAACCAATTGGATCTCTTATAGGAAATATCTAAGCTCGCATATTGATATAAATCCTGTACTTAACCTTGAAGCCGACATCGACAACTTTGCCAACACACTGGAGTCCGCCCTTGCCACCGCTGCTCGCATTTCCACTCCTCAAACTGCACAAATACCTTACATGCAAAAGAAGACAAATCAACAAATCGAGTAGCTCGTAGTCGAAAAGCGACGCCTACGACGAGAATGGCAGTCTCATAGGTCGCCATATGCACGACAAACTTTAAAAGACGCCTCCCGCAAGCATTTTGCTCTGGAACGATTTCACCTCTATTTGAGAATCATGCTCTTTCAGTAGCATTTACTCAGCAAACAGCTCGAAATTAAGTTTTGATGTTGTATGTGAGCTCATTACACTTTTTAAATGAGGAATCAGTGCTACTCCAGCTTCATTTTTAAAAATTCATCCGGAATCCTTACAGCAGCTCCCTCATTAATAAATATATATTAAAGGATACGCCCCTTGTACCCATCAGTAATTTGCTTAACCTGTCCATCCACCGGTCGGATTGCATTATATTTATGCAACTCGGTGCGAACATGGTGGTGCCATTGCATATTTGCAGGCAAATACTGTTGACATGGGTGACAAAACACTCCATTGATGGTGTTGGTGATGTTGAAGTTGCTAATGTTGTTAGAATTCATGATGTTGTTGCTGTTGTTGATGACGTTGCTGATGATTGATGTGGGTGTTGTTGTTGATGATGTTGTTGATAATGTTGTTGATTATGTTTGTTGATGGTATTGATGTTGATGGTTTTGTTGTTGATGTTGTTGTTGATGATGTTGTTGTTGTTGATGTTGTTGTTGATGTCGTAGTTGGTTTTACACAAAGTATTTACACAAACATTTTTAACCAGTAAGAAAGCTACAGTCGAGAGTGCTCGACCGTATGATACCCGCAACCCATTTCGAGAGAAACCAAAAAATTTAAATGATATATTAACAAAAAATATACCAAATATACTAAAATTAGTTTTTTGTATATATTTGAAAATAGCGGGTAAAAATCACAACACCATTTTGGTCACACTGTCAACTAAACAAACAAAGCGCGGGCAGCTGCAAGTGAATTTTGCATATAATATAATTATTATTAATTAATTATATTAGAATATAATTATTATTATGCATACCAAAATTCAATGCTCTAGATCTATTATTACGGCTTTTACAGACTTTTGGGGGCGGAAAGGGGCGTGGCATCCAACTTTTGAAATAAACTTGACCTGCGTAGGACCTATAGGAGTACTGTCCCCAAATTTGGTAGCTCTAGCTCTTATAGTCTCTGAGATCCAGGTGTTCATACAGACGGACAGACGGACAGACGGACATGGCTATATCGTATCGGCTGTTGACACTGATCAAGAATATATATACTTTGTGGGGTCGGAGATGCCTCCTTCTGCCTGTTACATACATTTTCTGTTGGCACTAAGTTATAATACCCTTCTACCCTATGGGTAGCGGGTATAAAAATTTTTTAATTTGTTTGAAAATTTTTCAATTCTTGGATAAATAGGACGGTTTGCTTCGAATGACGAATTAGAAGTGATTTCTTAAAAACTAACAGCATACATCTGATCTTTTCAGAATTTGTTTTCACTCTTTCATGGTCAAGTGGACCAGCATCACAATTTAAGACTCATGCGACCTTTCAATGTTGGGCGCTTATACACATTCGGACGATCGTGAATTTTTCTTCCCTCTCGCTCACTTAATTTTCCTTGCGTCCCTGTTGCGATACATGACACCAACATTACAATTTGTTTATCGTCCTTCAAGAAAAACAGTTATTTTACTGGGGATTGGGATTGGGATATGTAAACGAAAATTGTTTACACGATCGCAGGTGGTGTCAACTTATTCGAGGTCACCGTCCCCAGTTTTTCGATGAGCTGCACGTTGCGTTCGAATGACTGCACGATCCCTGACAGATCTGGAAGCACGAGCGCAGCTGGCAACAGGGTTGGTGATTTTCGCCACCAGCATGCGTTCGAACGCAACAGGCAGGGGGCGGGCCTTTGACACGTGCAGTCGTTCGAACGCAACAGGCATCAAACCGAAAAACGGGGGGGCGGGCCTTTGACACGTGCAGTCATTCACGGTGACCTCGAATAAGTTGACACCACCTGCGATCCCCAGTAAAATAACGATTTTGTTCGGAAATATTTATAATCATTATACCCGCTACCCATAGGGTAGAAGGGTATTATGACTTAGTGCCAACAGGAAATGTATGTAACAGGCAGAAGGAAGCATCTCCGACCCCATAAAGTATATATATTCTTGATCAGTGTCAACAGCCGAGACGATATAGCCATGTCCGTCTGTCCGTCTGTCTGTCCGTATGAACACCTGGATCTCAGAGACTATGAGACATAGAGACACCAAATTTGGCAAAAAGGTTCCTTCATACCCTACGCAGATCAAGTTTATTTCAAAAGTTGGATGCCACGCCCCCTTCGCCCACAATAAGCATTAATCTAGAAAAAGTCAATTTTTTTTTTATGTAAATCGCGTATAACTCCAAAAGTTCTTCGTGTAATGATGTGTAATTTGGTAACCCATCTGCGCTTGACACTCTTAATATACCCTGTAATCTTGGTACAAATCGGATAAGTAGAACAAAAGTTATTCGTTAAATTATTTATCAAAATTGTTGTGCCCAATGCATATGGACGTTTTAAGTGTGTGAATGACCTAGAGATATCAAATTTGATGACAGTATTCGTGTAGGTCTTACG
This sequence comes from Drosophila ustulata, assembly GCA_035047365.1. NCBI lineage: Eukaryota > Metazoa > Arthropoda > Insecta > Diptera > Drosophilidae > Drosophila > Drosophila ustulata. The sequence goes on from JAWNPT010000061.1 coordinate 63,188, forward strand.
CAGATCAAGTTTGGTTTAGATTTTTGCCACGCCCCTTTCCGCCCCCAAAATCTGTAAAAGCCGTAATAATAAACCTAGAGCATTGAATTTTGGTATGCATAATAATATATATATTCTCAATGATTCCTGTGAATTTGGTTGAGATCGACTTGAAAACAAGGAAGTTATTAAAGAATCAATTTTATATGAAAAATTCACTTGCAGATGCTCGCGCTTTGTTTGTTTAGTTGACAGTGTGACCATGTCGGTATGCTATTGATTTATATACCCGGTATTTTCAAATATATACAAAAAAACAAGTTTCAGTATATTTGGTATATTTTTTGTTAAAATATTAAACACAGATCATTCGTGACAATGATAGACAAACTTACCAAATTTGCAACAGCCTATAATATTAAAGATAGAAATTGGAGAGCTAAGTTACACATAATAATAGAAAAATTTGCAAAATTCGGTAAACCTGAAAAGATTATAATGGACAACGAATTCACAGCAGAACAGATAATTCACTTTTTGGATAAAGAACACGTAGAATTACACCTAACAAAACCAAATGCTCATACAGGTAATGCAGACATAGAGCGACTTCACTCAACCTTGATTGAAATTGTCAATAGCATTGAAGAGGACACCTCAATAGAAACAAAAATCCAAATAGCTGTAGGCACATATAATAAAAGATAAAATACAACAATCCAATGTTCACCTAATCAGGCAAAGAATGAGAAAAACGCACAGGACCTCCATGAGTTAATAAAAAAGCACAAAGAAAAGATTATAAATAACCTAAATCGAAACAGGAAAAAAAGAGAAGAATGACCTCCATGAGTTAATAAAAAAGCACAAAGAAAAGATTATAAATAGCCTAAATCAAAACAGGAAAAAAAGAGAAGAATGACCAATAAAAAACTATAAACGTGTTAGACACAAGGACGAACCGTATTTCAGATACGCGAAGTTGGAAAATATTCATGATTGTAATATCAAAAGACCATTACAACTAGAAGAATAATTTTGTTTACTAAAAATAAAAAATTGTATCAAAATCGTGACGAAAGAAACCTAATATTAAACGGTAAGTATTTAATAAAATTTGTAAATTGTAAAATCAAAATTCTATCCGAAACATTTTCAAAACGAGCAAATTAAGTTTTATGATCGATACGTTTACCCAAAGCAATTGTTAAATCAATCATATAAAAATACTTTAAATTTTGAGCATTTTAAATTGGAAAATTTCGAAAACTTAACAGAAATAACAGAGTTAAAATATCAAAAGAAAATTGGTTATGGAATGGCAATAGCAATATCAATAATCACAATAATAATTGTATTTTATCTGTATATTAAATTAAAAAGAAAACATATCAATAATAAATTAAACAGAATTCAGGAGAATTCAAACTCTAACGGTGGAGGAGTTATACCTTTGATAGCTGCGCCTCCATTCCCAGTACCCAATTATAAACTATCAGCATTAACACTAAAGCCAGGCATGCAATCCACTCTAATGTAAAACCAATTAAGAACTCTTTTATAAACATAAGCATATCACATCACACTCACCACTTACGAATAGAAGCATTGATAAACATAACAAAACCAATGCCGCCCAAACCAGTAGCCATAATGTAAACTTAAACAAGAGACCAATAGCCTTATTCTGAACATTGCAAATATAAGATCACGAGCAGCTCAGAAGAAGACAGTTGTAAGCCAACCCTCATTGAAACCGTCTCGTTTCTTCAACAATAAAGTTCTGTTTGATAATCGAACGCTGTATTTCTTTATTTGTGGCCGGGGCCTACTCAAATATAACTGGCGCAGCCGGGTCCAACGAACCAAAAATCACAACAAAAATATCTTATTAAAAAAGCTCGTGAAGCGTAAAGTAAAATATTTAGTGATTCAAGACAAACACTGTGAAGCATTACGGAGTAATAAATTATAAGTGCATACTAAAAAACATTAGTGCCAAATAAATAACTAACATCGTGTGCAAACAAACAAAAGAAAAACAAAATGTCTACCGAAGAAGTCAAACAAATGTCACAATGCATCCAAGCACTGACACATATAATGGCTCAACAGGAGACAAGGAATGGCGGAATCAATCCAACTACACGGGAGAGGAATGCGATTGAAAAAGAGACGAGATACTTACCAACATTTGTAGGAGAGGAAGGTACTTTACATGGATTTATTGCATCGGTGGACCAAGTGATGCAGGAATACGGAGAAGACACAGGAAATCAAGTCTTCAGTGTGATCTTCAATACAAAAATCCAGGGACAGGCTCGGACAGTGTTGAACATCAACACCCCGACTACGTGGGAACAGTGTAAGGAGAAGCTGAGACACCACTACAGACCCAGGTTGGACCAGATGGGACTAACACGGAAAATCACTAATCTACGAGTAACCAACATACGGGATCTGGATACTAAAGTAAGACATATTGTAGAAGAAATAACCGATTTTGCTGTTTTTGAAAACAAATAGAACCTAGTTAATATTTTAAGCAGTGTACTAATCCAGAGGATAAAAACATTAGCATCAGGCTCTTTGGCAGTTTCTTTAATGCCAATTACTACGGTACCAGAAATTAGAAATGAAATATCAAGATTTATTGGTCTTGATCATGGCAATTTAAACGAGAAATAAGTGCTTAAAATAAATAATAATAATTACCAAAACAACCGTCACCAATATCACAGTAACAATAATAATCAATATCAAAACTACAACAATAAAAGACAAAACCAAAATTATACTAACAATCAAAATCAGAATTTTAAGAATAATAACCATCAGTATAGAAATCAAAGCCAAAACATAAGACAAAATGAGACAGCTCAAAAACAAGATTATCCAGAAGCAATGAGTGTAGACAACCTAGCAGATGAAGACAATACAAATACTACTAATGAGACAACCCAAGATTTTTTTACTCAGTAGCCTCGGATGAACGAAAAATTTTAATAGAAGGAACAATTGAGGGATGTCGATTCTTATTCTTACTTGATACAGGATCCACAATTAGTATAGTAAACACAAATAGAGCTAAGAAAGATGTTTACAGTATCATTGAAAAATACACAAAAACTATTCATACTATTAACACAAAATTTGAAACAAATAATTTTTTGGTCATGACCAAAGCTCCAATGGAATTTCAACATTCCGAAAAGATGCGTTCAAGATGGGTGGCTTTACCCTTAGAAAAATCATATGATTTTCTATTGGGTATGGACTTCATCCAAAAAAAACGTAAAAAAACATTGATTTTAATAAAAAAATAATTAAACTGTTAAATGATGTCGAAATTCCATTGTTGTCCAAGACTCCTGAAAAGACTTGTGTACTTGAAGTAAGTGAAATTGAAGATTTCAATACAACAGAATTAAATAGAGAAGAAAACGAAATTGTAAAAACTCTAAATAAACAAGTAAGATAATAATAAGTAAGTAATAATTTCAACATTCCGAAAAGATGCGTTCAAGATGGGTGGCTTTACCCTTAGAAAAATCATATGATTTTCTATTGGGTATGGACTTCATCCAAAAAAAAACGTGAAAAACATTGATTTTAATAAAAAAATAATTAAACTGTTAAAAGATGTCGAAATTCCATTCTTGTCCAAGACTCCTGAAGAGACTTGTGCACTTGAAGTAAGTGAAATTGAAGATTTCAATACAACAGAATTAAATAGAGAAGAAAACGAAATTGTAAAAACTCTAAATAAACAAGTAAGAAAGCTACAGTCGAGAGTGCTCGACCGTATGATACCCGCAACCCATTTCGAGAGAAAACAAAAAACTTAAATGATATTTTAACAAAAAATATACCAAATATACTAAAATTAGTTTTTTTTTTTAATATATTTGAAAATAGCGGGTAAAAATCCACAACACCGTTATGGTCACACTGTCAACTAAACAAACAAAGCGCGGGCAGCTGCAAGTGAATTTTGCATATAAAGTTCATTTTTTAATAACTTCCTATTTTTTCATTCGATCTCAACCAAATTCACAGAAATCATTGAGAATATAATTATTATTATGCACACCAAAATTCAATGCTCTAGGTTTATTATTACGGCTTTTACAGATTTTGGGGGCGGAAAGGGGCGTGGCAAAAATCTAAAACAAACTTGATCTGCGTAAGACCTACACGAATACTGACACCAAATTTGATATCTCTAGGTCAATCACACACTTAAAACGTCCATATGCATTCTTAGGACATGTACTTACAAAAGAAGGCATTAAACCAAATCCAAAGAAAATACGGAATATAGTAGCAATACCAATTCCAAAAACAGAAAAACAGCTCAAAGGGTTCCTAGGCATGACAGAATGTTATAGAAAATTCATTAAAGACTACTCAAAAATTGCATATCCAATGATTAAATACTTACAAAAAGGAAATACAATTAATCGAAATGACCCCGAGTACATTGATTCAATTGAAAATTTAAAAGCATTGATAACTTCACATCCAATATTAAAATCCCAGAATTTAATAAACCATTTACACTAACGACAGATGTAAGTGATTTTGCAATAGGCGCTGTTTTATCACAAGGAGGCCAACCAGTAGCCTTCGTATCAAGAACACTAAATAAACACGAAAGACAAAGTTGCGCAACAGATAGAGAATTTTTAGCCATTGTTTACGCAGTAGATTACTTCATACATTATTTATATGCATCAAAATTTCAAATTATAACAGACCATCAACCAATAAAATTTCTCAATAAAAAATACAAAGGAAAGGACTTAAAAGACAAGCATAGAAGATGGATTCTAAAATTGCAAGAATTTGATTGTGACATTCAATACCTAAAAGGAAAGGACAATAAAGTAGCAGACTTTTTAAGCAGACAAGATACAGCACCGCTAATAAACATAGATAATGAGGACGAATCAAACCTTGAAATATCAGAAACAATGCATTCAGCAGAAGAAAATGAACCAAGACACAACTTATTGTAACATATTCGGCGACAGACAATATTGTTACCACACATAATAGAACAAGTAAGAAAGCTACAGTCGAGAGTGCTCGACCGTATGATACCCGCAACCCATTTCGAGAGAAAACAAAAAATTTAAATGATATATTAACAAAAAATATACCAAATATACTAAAATTAGTTTTTTGTATATATTTGAAAATAGCGGGTAAAAATCACAACACCATTTTGGTCACACTGTCAACTAAACAAACAAAGCGCTGGCAGCTGCAAGTGAATTTTGCATATAAAATTGATTCTTTAATAACTTCCTTGTTTTTTATTTGATCTCAACCAAATTCACAGGAATTATTGAGAATATAATTATTATTATGCATACCAAAATTCAATGCTCTAGATCTATTATTACGGCTTTTACAGACTTTTGGGGGCGGAAAGGGGCGTGGCATCCAACTTTTGAAATAAACTTGACCTGCGTAGGACCTATAGGAGTACTGTCCCCAAATTTGGTAGCTCTAGCTCTTATAGTCTCTGAGATCCAGGTGTTCATACAGACGGACAGACGGACAGACGGACAGACGGACATGGCTATATCGTCTCGGCTGTTGACACTGATCAAGAATATATATACTTTGTGGGGTCGGAGATGCCTCCTTCTGCCTGTTACATACATTTTCTGTTGGCACTAAGTTATAATACCCTTCTACCCTATGGGTAGCGGGTATAAAAATAATAGAAATCAACCCAGCAGAAACATTTGAAATAGAACAAAAGCTACAAAATAACATTAGTAAAGGCAAAATTGGAATATATTCGGAGGTACCAGATTCAGTGTACTATAAGGTACAATGCATTATAATCGATTTATTCAAAGATACAAAGAATATTAAATTTACCAAATGCATCAAAAGAGCTGTAGACATAGAAAATGAAGAACAACATCATAAGCAAATAGCACTATACCACACAAACGAATCTCTTCATAGCGGTATGAACGAAACTTTCTATTAATTAAAAGACAAAATTTATTTTCCAAAATTAAAAGAACATATTAATCTGGTTATATCAAACTGCAGGAAGTGTAGAGAAACAAAGTATGACAGAAACCCATTAAAACCAAAATTTGAAATCACTGAAACACCACAAGACAAAAATCAAATAATTCACATAGACATTTTCCATATTAAACACAGATCATTCGTGACAATGATAGACAAACTCACTAAATTTGCAACAGCCTATAATATTAAAGATAGAAATTGGAGAGCTAAATTACACATAATAATAGAACAGTTTGCAAAATTCGGTAAACCTGAAAAGATTGTAATGGACAACGAATTCACCGCAGAACAGATAATTCACTTTTTGGATAAAGAACACGTAGAATTGCACCTAACAAAACCAAATGCTCATACAGGTAATGCAGACATAGAGCGACTTCACTCAACCTTGATTGAAATTGTCAATAGCATTGAAGAGGACACCTCAATAGAAACAAAAATCCAAATAGCTGTAGGCACATATAATAAAAGATAAAATACAACAATCCAATGTTCACCTAATCAGGCAAAGAATGAGAAAAACGCACAGGACCTCAATGAGTTAATAAAAAACCACAAAGAAAAGATTATAAATAATCTAAATCAAAATAGGGAAAATTACGTAGAAAAAAGAAAAGAAGGACCAATAAAAAACTATAAACGTGTTAGACACAAGGACGAACCGTATTTCAGATACGCGAAGTTGGAGAATATTCATGCTTGTAATATCAAAAGACCATTACAACTAGAAGAATAATTTTGTTTACTAAAAATAAAAAATTGTATCAAAATCGTGACGAAAGAAACCTAATATTAAACGGTAAGTATTTAATAAAATTTGTAAATTGTAAAATCAAAATTCTATCCGAAACATTTTCAAAACGAGCAAATTGAGTTTTGTGATCGATACTTTTACCCAAAACAATTGTTAAATCAATCATATAAAAATACTTTAAATTTTGAGCATTTTAAATTGGAAAATTTCGAAAACTTAAAAGAAATAACAGAGTTAAAATATGAAAATAAAATTGGTTATGATATGGCAATTGCAATATCAATAATCACAATAATAATTGTATTTTATCTGTATATTAAATTAAAAAGAAAACATATCAATAATAAATTAAACAGAATTCAGGAAAATTCACACTCTAACGGTGGAGGAGTTATACCTTTGATAGCTGCGCCTCCATTCCCAGTACCCAATTATAAACTATCATCATTAACACTAAAGCCAGGCATGCAATCCACTATAATGTAAAACCAATTAAGAACTCTTTTATAAACATAAGCATATATAATAGAAGCATTGATAAACATAACAAACCCAATGCCGCCCAAACCAGTAGCCAATAGCCTTATTCTGAACATTGCAAATATAAGATCACGATCAGCTCAGAAGAAGACAGTTGTAAACCAGCCCTCATTGAAACCGTTTCGTTTCTTCAACAATAAAGTTCTATTTGATAATCAAACGCTGTATTTCTATATTCGTGGACGGGGCCTACTCAAATATAACTCGCGTGCGAGTGCCAAAAATACTGCATTATTTTTATGATCTGCAAAAGGGGTGGAAATTGATTCTCGTAATATTTGATGTTGGTATTTTATGCACAAGTGTAGATCATGAGCGGATATTTTGTGTACACAAATAAATTAAATTCCAATAAGTTTATTAGAATGATCTTCTGTATTGAAACTTCAAAATTGAACTGATTTTACATATCTTAAGAAAAACCTAATCTGGCTGTGGGATTGCGGCAGCGGCGCTGGCGTTCTTAGCGGCGACGTCGGCGTATTTAGTAGCGACATTGGCGTAGGCGGATGCATTGTTGCTGACGGCGTCAATTTTGTGGATTCAGCATTTTATGTTATTTTCCAAGGATCGATCGGCGGATGTTTAGACTGTTGAACTCGAGTGGTCAATATTGTGCAAGAATTTGATTACAAAGTTGCTCAATTGTTTATGCCACTGAACTCTGACAATGTTGCTGTTAACACCTCCTCTTCAAAATCCCATTTGTCCTCAAGTAGCTACTAGAAGTATGGAACGTTGTTAAATTGGTTTATAATAGTTTGTTTTAATGTTACTTAATTTAGTGTTATTATTTGTGATTTGTGGATTTTCTTTAATGATTATGTTGTCTCTTGGTTTTATAAAAAATCTTGTGATAACGATTGAAATTATAATCGTGCCAAGTAGTCAGAATATGGCGATACTGTTATTTAAGGAGTGGATTTTAATGAAGTTTAAATGCTTAGTGTTTATTATCTTTACAGCTTGGAGTGATTCTAGTGAACGGATTTGAAGCCTTTCCATTTCTGTCGGGGTCATCTGGATTATTGGGATTCTCTCGATCCAAAAATGTACCAGATATGTTCCATAAATTCGATGTGTAGTTGCCTTATATTTAATAGAAGAAGACTGTTGTCAATTTCTTCAATTTTTTTGATGTGGTAAGCATTGGTGTACCCGCACAGCGACTCGTTTCCCTGAATTTACTTAGCAATACAATTTGAAGTTTAAAGGTTTACAATTTTCCTTTTATCTCAAAATTTCAATTCTTTTGTTGTTTTACAACTTATTGTTTTACAACTTATTGGTAGTTTTATTATTGTATTGTCGGATAGGAATATTTCATTTGCTTCTAAGTTAACTATTAAATTGTATTTTATTACAGGCCAGATAGCTAGACTTTGAGGAGCTAACTTTTTTTCGTGTTTAGATATGGCGAGTGGCTTCCATCAAATCCCAATTCAGCCCGACTCAATAGAATATACCGCATTTGTGACTCCAGATGGCTAATTTGAATTTTTAACAATGCCTTTCGGTCTTTAAAACGCGCCAGCAGTCTTTCAGCGTTCTGTAATGAACGCTCTGGGTGATCTTGCTCATACTTTCGTAATCGTTTATATGGACGATATTATGGTTGTGTCACCAACAAAGGAGTCTGGAATGGAAGCTCCATTGGATATGGGGCGATGCTTATTCATCGAATACAAAGATCTCAAGTGTAGAATATTTTAGTAAAACCACCTCTTTTGCGGAGTCTAAGTATCATTCTTATGAATTGGAAACCTTAGCTGTCGTTCAGGCCATAAAAGATTTTCGTCATTACCTTCTTGGTCGCAATTTCGTTGTGTTTACCGATTGTAATTCGTTGAAGGCTTCTCGTACCAAAATAGATTTGACTCCAAGGGTACATCGTTGGTGGGCCTATTTACAATCGTTCACTTTTGACTTTCAATATAGAGAAGGAAAGCGTATGGCTCATGTTGACGTTTTGTCCCGAAACCCATTGCCTCCCGAACCGCATCCAGCCGTATCTAAAATTCCCGAACAGAGAGTGTATTTAGCTGAGATTTCTAGCGACTGGCTTCTCGCCGAACAGCGTTTAGGTCCCGAAATAATTGAAATTGTCTTTAAATTAAACTCTGATGAGTTCTCCGTAGACTTGGCCAACACATTTGATTTGCGCAAAGGAGGGTTGCATCGTAAGGTACAGCGGAATGGTAGGACACGTTGCTTGCCGGTTGTGCCACGAGCGTTCAAATGGTCGGTAATAAACCAAGTACACGAATCGATTATGCACCTTGGTTGGCAAAAGACACTTGACAAAGTTTATCAATATTACTAGTTTGCTAAAATGAACAAGTACGTTCGTAAATTTGTCGCAAACTGTATAACTTGTCGGACTTCTAAATCTCCTTCTGGGAAAGTCAAAGTTGAGCTTCATCCTATCCCAAATGTCAGTATACCCTGGCATACGGTTCAAATTGACATTACAGGAAAGCTAAGCGGAAAAGTCGATTTAAAAGAGTACGTCATTGTTCAGATCGATGCTTACACAAAATACGATTATTTGCATCACGTTCAAAAGTTAGATGCTGAAAGTTGCATTAAGTCTGTGAAATCTGCCGTAACATTATTTGGGGTACCAAATCGCATCATAGCAGACCAGGGTAGGTGTTTGGCTAGTTCTAAATTTTTAGAGCTTTGCAACTCCCAAAAAATAAAACTTCATTTAATTGCCACAGGAGCAAGCCGTGCCAATGGCCAAGTTGAACGTCTGATGAGCACACTAAAGAATTTATTGACTGCCGTAGAAGCCAGTCAGCTATCTTGGCAAGACGCACTTGGTGAAGTACAGCTTGCATTAAATTGTACAATTACTCGTGCAACTGAGGCAAGCCCATTAGAAATGTTGATCGGAAAAGAGGCTTGACCCCTGGGATTAGTTCCTCCGCTAGAAACAGTAGTAGAAATAGATTTAGCTAGTATTAGAGCTAACGCTACCGATAGAATGAAATCCTTAGCCTCTTATGATAAATCTAGGTTCGATAAAAACAATGCATCTGTTGTCAAACACAATGTTGGTGATTACGTGTCACTAAAAAATGAAGAGCGGCACCAAACTAAGTTAGATTCAAAATTTAAAGGACCGCTTTTATCTTGGATGGTGATAGGTACATGTTGAAGTCCCTAAAATAAAAACGCTTGTTCAAGTATTGTCACGAAGATATTCGAAAAATGCCAGATGGTGAAATACCAAATGAATTTAATATCGAAAATGAAGAGTTAAGCCTGCCAATGAGTCCAGTTCGGACAGAAAGTAATCCATTTAAGCAAGATGATGTGTTATCCGTCAGAGAGGACGATGTGTTATCCGTCAGAGAGGACGATGTGTTATCCGTCAGAGAGGACGATGTGTTATCAGTCAGAGAGGACGATGTGTTACCTGTCAGAGAGGACGATGTGTAATCCATTGAGAGAAACGATGAATTTAATGGATTGAAGAGACGAATATAGTGTACTGGCGGAAGGCCCAAGTGAGGCATTTATAATCTAGTTACTAATGAAGAAAATATGAACTGAAAATACTATGAAAATTAAATTAATTACGTTTGTAAAATAGTCTGTTATGAAGAAAATTGTTTGTAAAGCTAAACTTGGTGTACAGAGCAAAATGTAAAAGACATGAACAATAAAGTTTAAGACTTGAATAGAGATGAAAATTGAATGATGATATTACTTGAGTTAAACGGCCGTTGCGCGTCACACATCTCTAATTCGTTGTCCGTTTCTTTAGTTTCGTTATTTCTTATGTTATATGTTGTCCGTTTCTTTAGTTTCGTTATTTCTTAAGTTATACTCAGACGATTGAGCGTAGATAATTCTGAGACTGTACGTGGTCCCTTGTGTTGCTTAGCGTGTGTGAGTAAGCGAGATGTTAATAGTGATGAAAATTATGAGTACAGTTGATTTTGTCGTCACAAGAATCGCTGCCACGAGGCAGGAGCAGTCTAGAACGTTCACCGTAACCGGACACAAGGGAATTCGTTTTTGTGCGCGTAGCCAAAAGAAACGTTTAGAAAAAAGAAATGGATTCTAACCTCATGGCTGACCCGCCCGACATGTATATATTTTTGATCAGTGTCAATAGCCGAGACGATATAGCCATGTCCGTCTGTCCGTCTGTATGAACACCTAGATATCAGAGACTATAAGACATAGACATACGCAGATCAAGTTTATTTCAAAAGTTGGATGCCACGCACCCTTCGCTTACAATATGTATAAATCTAGAACAAATCGCGTATAACTCCGAAAGTTCTCAGTGTAATGATCTGTAATTTTGTAAGCTATCTGTGCTTAATACTATGAATATACACTGTAATTTTGGTTAAAATCGGATAAGTAGGACAAAGTTATTTGTTAAATTATTTATGAAAACAAATGTACCCAATGCATATGGACGTTTTAAGTATGTGAATGACCTATAGATATCATATTTGGAGACAGTAATCGTGTAGGTCTTATGCATATCAAGTTTTTTTAAGATTTTTGTCACGCCCCTTTCCGCCCCAAAAACTGTAAAAGCCGTAAACTGTAATGGACCTAGCGCATTTAATTTTGGTATGCATAATAATAATTATAGTCTCAATGACTCCTGTGAATTTGGTTGAGATCGAATGAAAAACAAGAAAGTTATTAAGGAATCAATTTTATAAAATTCACTTGCAGCTGCTCGCGCTTTGTTTGTTTATTTGACAGTGTGACCATGTCGGTATGTTAAAGATTTTTATACCCCCTAGTTTAAAATATATGAAAAGAATATATAAAAGTTTCAGTATATTCTTTGGTATATTTTTTGTTAAAATATAATTTTTGTTTTTTGTATTCTCTCGAAATGGATTGCGGGTATTCTACGGTCTAGAACTCTCGACTGTAGCTTTCTTACTTGTTTTGGAAGATTTTATAAACTTCTTGTAGTTCATTTTCATTTAAGAGAAGTGAATTTATTATGTTAATATTAGCGCAATGAATTGCGTATTTAATATTAATTACTTCCTCTTTAATTAGTCTAACCTGATTTTGAAGGTAAAATCGTAAAAAATCGTAAAATCGTCAGTAATTAAAATTTTTAATGTGTTGGACATTGATGTTAAATTATTGATCCTATTTTGCAATTATTGATTTACTATAATTTGGTCATAGTTGTTTAAAAAAAGGTTTTTATATTGTTATGAATTAATATCAGATCATCATGATCTGGACTTCCTGCGATGTACTTCCATACTGAGCCTAACCAATCTATTGACCTTGTTTTCCTAACTTTGAGGGATAGTGCACTTAGAGCTGACAGGGCTAGAACTATGTCGTGGGTAAGAGTGTGCTATAGATAACTTCTTTTTATGGTCTCGAATATATGTGAAATAGTCTTATTGAGGAAGTCTGCAACTTTCCGATTCCTTTGTGAATGGAAATCGTCACAATCGGATACATACCCGTGATCGAGCAATTGGACATATGTAGGTTAGTGGTATCAATCTTGATCAGACGGAAAGACATTTACTTTCTATGGTTTTCGGCCTTTATAATGACAGGACAGGATATTAATTTTTTTTTGTTATTCGGACTCCTAGCCGCTCCTAATGTTGCTTTTATGCACTATTCTTCCTGCTTCTGTAACGATGGTTGTATTTATGTTTTCCTTAACTATTTCCTTCTAATTCTGGGTAAGTTTTGATACTAGTCTGTAATTAATTTAATGAATATGGTATGTTATAATTTCTTTGCGATTTTTGATATGTTATTTTGTTTTTGTCGTACCTTGTCAATGTTATTTTTTCTACTTTTATCGTATTGTTCTGGGTCCGTTGTCATTTCTTCCGAAAAATAATCGTTCTTTTGTAACAGAATAAATAGAGTAGTTGTACTAATAAGCCGCCCTATCTAAGAGTTCGTCGAAAGTTCTGTGTAATTGCTTTGTTTTTAGACATCTCATTATTTCCGTGTGGGTAGAGTGGAAACGTTCAATCTGCCCATTAATTGTACTTTTATAGGGTGGAGCTTTAAAGACTTGAACTCCTAACTCATCTTTTATTATGAATGTAATCGAAGCTGAATTAAAGGACTTTTCGTTGTCTATTACATCACATTTAGGAACGTCACAATGAAATAGGATGTCATGTAGCGGTTTTTTTAAGTCCTCTAATGATTTTGATTTAGAAAATTTATCTATTGCTGTTAATACTAGTTTCTTCTCTGTCGAAATATGTGTATTGTGTGTACTAGGAATTCTGGATTTGGTGTTTTGGTTAGTACTAGGTTTGGGGAATGCCTATCGTATTTTTATACCCGCTACCCATAGGGTAGAAGGGTATTATGACTTAGTGCCAACAGGAAATGTATGTAACAGGCAGAAGGAGGCATCTCCGACCCCATAAAGTATATATATTCTTGATCAGTGTCAACAGCAGAGACGATATAGCCATGTCCGTCTGTCCGTCTGTCTGTCCGTATGAACACCTGGATCTCAGAGACTATGAGACATAGAGACACCAAATTTGGCAAAAAGGTTCCTTCATACCCTACCCCCTTCGCCCACAATAAGCATTCATCTAGAAAAAGTCAAGTTTATTTTTATGTAAATTGCGTATAACTCCAAAAGTTCTTCGTGTAATGATGTGTAATTTGGTAACCCCTCTGCGCTTGACACTTTTAATATACCCTGTAATTTTGGTAAAAATCGGATAAGTAGAACAAAAGTAATTCGTTAAATTATTTATCAAAATTGTTGTGCCCAATGCATATGGACGTTTTAAGTGTGTGAATGACCTAGAGATATCAAATTTGGTGACAGTATTCGTGTAGGTCTTACGCAGATCAAGTTTGGTTTAGATTTTTGCCACGCCCCTTTCCGCCCCCAAAATCTGAAAAAGCCGTAATAATAAACCTAGAGCATTGAATTTTGGTATGCATAATAATATATATATTCTCAATGATTCCTGTGAATTTGGTTGAGATCGACTTGAAAACAAGGAAGTTATTAAAGAATCAATTTTATATGAAAAATTCACTTGCAGATGCTCGCGCTTTGTTTGTTTAGTTGACAGTGTGACCATGTCGGTATGCTATGGATTTTTATACCCGCTATTTTCAAATATATTAAAAAAAAACAAGTTTCAGTATATTTGGTATATTTTTTGTTAAAATATCATTTAAGTTTTTTGTTTTCTCTAGAAATGGGTTGCGGGTATCATACGGTCGAGCACTCTCGACTGTAGCTTTCTTACTGGTATTTTTTTGCTTATTAGGGTTTCTATCTTGTTCTTCATGGTGGGGAAATAGTATTTTTCTGCTTTTTGTAACTTGTTTTCTTGGGCATTCCCATGAGCTCTATTATGTGTTTAAAGTATTTTTTCGTCTCGTTGAGCCTCCACCGTTATATCTTGCACATTAGATTTGTTTGTAAGATGTCAAATGGTCTGGGTATAGTCGTTGAATTTGTCCCACAATGTCTTTGGTCATTTGTATTCTGTTTATTACTGATGGGTTTAGGTATTTAGTTAATAGTCTCAAGAGAATGGAATGTAATAATGAATTTGTAATCTGGTGGTTCGTCTTTAAAGATAAAAACTTGATTTTTAAATACATTGATCGATACCTTCATACTATATATCAGATTGTGTGACGAACTTTGGGCACTATGTTGAGTTCCTGTTATTGAGTTAACTACGTCGGCTACTACATTTCTTTGTTCTAAGTACGATTTCCAACTTCTTATTGCTATTCCACCTTTCCATTTGCAATCGTGTGTAAGGGGTTGTGGGGTTTGGTGTGTTGGATCTTGTTTGATTTTAGGGTAAGTCCAGTGTAGGAGGACATATGACACCGAAAACTGGTGCGGCGACCGGCGATCGGCGATCTTCGACAGCTGCAACAGCCGGAATCGATTTAATGTGTTGACAGATCTGGATGCGCGAGCGCAGCTGGCAACAGGGTTGGTGATTTTCGCCACCAGCATGCATTCGAATGCAACAGGCAGGGGGCGGGCCTTTGACACGTGCAGTCGTTCGAACGCAACAAGCATCAAACCGAAAAACGGGGGGCGGGCCTTTGACACGTGCAGTCGTTCGAACGCAAAATGCAGCTCATCGAAAAACTGGGGACGGTGACCTCGAATAAGTTGACACCACCTGCGATCGTGTGAACAATTTTCGTTTACATATCCCAATCCCAATCCCCAGTAAAATAACGGTTTTTCTTGAAAATATTTACAATCATTTTTATTTTCTCAAATAGTGATACAATTTTTGTGTGTATATTTAGAGTAATTTTATTTTCAAGTACAATCTTAAACAGCAATGCTCTAAAGTTACATTT
The DNA here is from genome assembly GCA_035047365.1 of Drosophila ustulata. Lineage (NCBI taxonomy): Eukaryota > Metazoa > Arthropoda > Insecta > Diptera > Drosophilidae > Drosophila > Drosophila ustulata. The sequence goes on from JAWNPT010000061.1 coordinate 78,879, forward strand.
ATTTTCATATTTTTTAAGATTTGTATGAATGTACAGAAAATAAATGATAAGCAGATTGCACTAAAGATGGATGGAATGTGTTTATGATATGTGTGCGTGTGTGTTTGTGTGTGTGTTCCTTGTAAGATCGCATATTTCTGGACTGTGTGTCCTGTTACAGAACCACTTGAAAATCGGTTGGCCTTTTTGAACCTCACTCGAGAAATGCTCGAGAATATGCTCCTTTGTTCATCGTTGGAGGATATAAAATCAACCGGCTCCTCGAAGGAAAATATCATTCAGTGACCAGCAACAGCAGCATCAGCAGCATCAGCAGTATCAGCAGCATCAACAGCATCAGCGGTATCAGCAGCAACAACAACATCAAACCAACAACAACAACATGGAATGCGCCAACAATACCAACAACTTCGAAAACATCAACAATTTCAATATTTTGTGGAGGTTGATAGACAACCTACCAATAACAATGCAAATGGAGGAAGATTCAACTGAATCTCAGGTGATGGAGGAGTTCATTGACACAAGTGTCTTCAGCCTCCTCGACCCGTTGACATCCAACAATATGGTACCCCAAGAGGACTTAGATGCCCTCTTGAAAGACATTGAGGAGGACCCAGATATGCGTGGGACTGTTTTATAATATAAAATAAATTTTAAATAAAATGATATATATGTATATATACAAACAATACAACATTTTTTAATTGGGAATTTTATTTCAGCTTTTATTTTCAGCAATTTTTAATTTAAAAATAAATTTAAAATTGTTTATTATTATAATAAAATATAAATTTAAACAAGCACAAATTTTAAAATAAAACAAGTAAGAAATTTACAGTCGAGAGTGCTCGACCGTATGATACCCGCAACCCATTTCGAGAGAAAAAAAAAATGTAAATGATATTATATCAACAAATATACCAAAAATATACTGAAACTTGTGTTTTGTTTGTATATATTTGAAAATTGATATAAATTGATTCTTTAATAACTTTCTCGTTTTTTATTCGATCTCAACCAAATTCACAGGAGTCATTCAGACTATCATTGCATATATGCATACCAAAATTCAATGCTCTAGGTCTATTATTACGGCTTTTACAGATTTTGGGGGCGGAAAGGGGCGTGGCAAAAATCTAAAACAAACTTTATCTGCGTAAGACCTAAACGAATACTGTCACCAATTTTGATATCTCTAGGTCATTCACACACTTAAAACGTCCATATGCATTGGGCACAACTATTTTGATAAATAATTTAACAAATAACTTTTGTTCTACTTATCAGATTTGTACCAAAATTAAAGGGTATATTAAGAGTGTCAAGCGCAGAGGGGTTACCAAATTACACATCATTACACAAAGAACTTTTGGAGTTATACGCGAAGGGGGCGTGGCATCCAACTTTTGAAATAAACTTGATCTGCGTAGGGTATAAAGGAACATTTTTGCAAATTTGGTGTCGCTATGTCTTATAGTCTCTGAGATCCAGGTGTTCATACGGACAGACAGAAGGACAGACGGACAGACGGACATGGCTATATCGTCTCTGCTGTTGACGCTGATCAAGAATATATATACTTTATGGGGTCGGAGATGCCTCCTTCTGCCTGTTACATACATTTTCTGTTGGCCCTAAGTTATAATACCCTTCTAAGAGTAAACTTCACATCAAGAAGCTGCTCATCAACACACCATACAATATCATGGAAGCGACAAAGGTAAAAGGAAAGTTTGACACCAACGCGATGGTTGAGCTGGAGAACCATTTCGTTTTTGAAGAGAGCATCCTGGAGCTGGTCAAGGAAAATAAAGTTTTTTTAATTAAAATTATTACAGCTATATATGCTTATGAATTGTCAATTAGTTCACAGTCCATTCACAACCACTAGAGGGAAATAACCGTTTCAGTTCTAACAGCTTGAGTGAATTTAAATTACAATTAATCAAAATATTTTAGCTCAATTAACCAAAAGTCGAAATAGTCGAAAGCTCAGAATACTGATAGTTTGGAGGAAACATTCAAACCCATAACAGAACCTTTACATGAACTTTGTTAATGACACTAAAAAATTACAGAATATGTTACCCACAGACTATAAAAATGATGATGACAGTGATGATAATGAGGATGATGATGATGATGGTAATCAATTCTATTCTCAGTCAGCAATAGAGGAAACATCATTTGTACTCCCGAATCAAGATCAGCCCCATACATCAATGGCAATATTGAGTCAAGTGTACCCTCATACATCATCCTCATTAACACATCCAGCTGATGAGAGCTCAAATCATCTTTTGGATGTGACATTTGGACCATACAAAAATGCAACCGGTCAATTAATGATGGGAAGTAACTACATAAATGTATCTGGCAATAAAATTGAATTTGAAGATGGTAAAAACTGGGAGCTGACAAATGGTTTATATTTTTTAATATTCCATCGTCAACCACAAAATTACAGTCAAAATGACTTGAAAATATACAGAGAAATTTTGATAAAAACTAATGTATATCGAAGAAACTTTCATTAAAGTGGACAGTTGAAAGGAACAAGAGCACATAAATATACGAAAATTATAAAACCACCTGCCGAGTCTACACCCAAACGCTCTAAAGCAAGTGTATCTGGGTCTGGATTTATGACCCTTAATATGAATAATCCCAATTATGTATACTGGGATGATCCAAATGAGTTGGTTGAACGACTGCAGCTCTTAATAGCCTCTCAATCAGCTGGAAATACTAATTTCACTAATGAAATTACATCAATAATTGAAGAATTGAGAGAGGCTCAGATTATACCCTCAGTTATTTACACTATATATATGACATGTCAATATGCAAGAGAGTTTATAATCATCATGTATGTTGACAAGTTTGGACATTACATACATGAGAAGCACACCCCTAATCATTTAACACGAGATGAGAACTTTATCGGGATTCCACATCAAAACAGATGGAAACTTTAATATTCAACGAAAACGTATAAAAAATGGTGTCGTACCAAAAGAGAACACTGACTTTGTCATCAAAGAATATGTGGATAAGGTTATAAACGAGTCGAGTGATTCTCTAATGTCAACGATTTCACAACATCAAGATGCTGTTTATCGATCAATAAATTTTAAAACTGCAGAACTTGATGAAGGAATATTGACACTTGAGGAACTTATGTCAAGCATTTATGAAAAAATTAAATATGGTTATCGGCTCAAGTAAATTTCTCTTATTCTGATTACAAACCATCTAAATATGAGCAGACGAGGTATAGTAAACGAATTACATGCTTCCTCGCGGAAACATTTTATACGGCGTAGAGTCATCACAAAGGGAATAAATGATTTATGGCAAGTCGACTTGGTTGAAATGGGAAAGTACGCAAAATCAAATAATTTTTATCGATACTTGCTAACAGTAAGACACATTTTCAAAATTTGCCTGGGGCGAAGCAATAAAGTTGAAACATGCGAAGGACGTTGCTCAGGCATTTGAGAAAATATTTAAATCAGGACAATGGAACATACAAATGGATTGATGTGTATAAAGAACTAATTGACATATACAACAATAGAGTACACAGAACCATAAAAATTGCACCCATCAATGTAAACAGTGAGAATGAAAAACTCATCTTGAAAACTGCATACAATAAAATTAAAATATTGCGGGTAGTAAACTAAAGATGGGGGACTATGTTCGCATCAGCAAATTTAAACATGTATTTGAAAAGGGATATACCCCGAATTGGACAACTGAAATATTCAGAATAACTAAAGTACATTGTACTTACCCAACAACGTACTTACTGCAAGACTGGAATTGGAATCCAATCAAAGGTTGAAAAAGTGCTGAAAAGGAAAGGGAATAGAGCTCTGGCCCGCTGGCTGGGTTTCCCCAAAACTAAAATTTTGTAATGTTTAAGTAAAACATTTTTTTCTTTTCTTTTTCAATCTCTATCATTTATTTATCATATTTTGAACAACATTTTTTAAGTTTATTAAATTTAAATTACTATTATCTAAATATCTTATAAGTATACATTTGTTTTGTTTAAATAAACTATCACATTATAAATTTGAAACTATCATTTTATTTTTTTAATGCCATCTAATAACATAAAATGCTTTATCATTTGAGCCTTTTGAATGTCTGCCGCACTTTCATTTATTTCAACTTTTCTTTTTAAAGCATTTACCTTCCTCACTTTACTTTGAGTGCTTTGTGAGTTCTCCTCCAATGCACATATTTGGCTGCGCCAAACACTGGACTGTGCTTCTAGAGTAGATATACAACCCTCAATTTCATTGGGAATTGTAGAGTAATGCCCTATTGCTAGAGTTGAAACTCCATCTTCACAAATTATTCTCTTATCATCTTTGTTGTCTAAAATAGTTTTTGTTATTTTTAGTGTACTAATTTCATGCCCTCTAGATCTAAACATGTGCATGCTATCACGTGCTTGCTGTCCTGTGCAAAAACAATTTTTATACCCCTCAAATGTGACCTTCTCCAGACAACTGCGCTTTACTCCTTTATTCTTTTTTACGCATATTTCCCTTGCAGTACCAGAATTTTCACACCTATATGCATACATTTTTGAACGTAACCCAACAAACTCACTCATTGGTTTACCATGCATCTCATCTTTAAAGAAACCTAAACGCTTCTTGTTGCACGGTTTAAAATTGTATAATGTAGCCAATTCATTTGAATACTCAAATGTATCAAATTTCAATTCAATATCATCACGAATTTCTTCTAGAAGTCGTTCGATTTTATAGAGTATATAAACGAATCGGTGTCTATATAATTAAATTTAAGTGCTTTGTTAAATTTAGGTTTCATATAATCATAATGAAAATCATACATTTTGAATTTAGGTAATTCCAACATTGCAAAGCCTAAATATATTGGCTTATCACAAATGTTGTGTAATATTTTCATCTGAATTGCAAACATAGTTTCATTAAACTTTGTTGCACTATGAAAATTTGACCTGGATATCAATCTAGGGCGCCCACCTTGTGGACCTACGTCTGGAGAATTCCATTCTGTAACAATCCGAATGTCTACCCTCTTTTCGCTGTTTTCCATGGTTTTACCATAGACAGCATTATTTAACAATTTGAAAAAATCTTTTTCAAAATTATTTGTTGTCCTAGTCCTATGCTCAGTGTTAATGTCAATATACTTTTAAGGTAGGCGTGAATCTTTTTTATCCTCAACCCATGCTTAATACAATGCTGTAGAGTTTTGTAGTCTATTACATACTTCTCCTTATCGCGGAGATCAGCTATTAGCTTGGGAATTTTTTATGATTTTGATGGTAATTTATTGGACGGGCAGAAGGCCAAATCATTGTGCATATCGTGGAGTGAGTATGGATATTCCAAGTCAACCTCAATAATATATCCATACTCACTGTTATCAGATATATTATCAATGTCAAACGATTGCACTTCTGCGCGCTCTAACCATTTGAATTCACCGTAAGGCAGAGGTTCAGACATGGCCCAACCATAAAGGTTATTTGCATCCACATACATTAAATATTCCGATTCTCTTGTAGAATCAAAGTCTTTAAGGTATTTGTGGTTTGCTTTGATGTGTCTATGACTACATTGAACTAAGCCACCTCGAATTCCACACTGAATATGTCTTATCATATCAATATCTGTGAGTAATTCAAGGCGGATCTCTGTTGTTTTCAACATCGCATCCCATGACAACCCTGGAGCAGAATCGAGTTGATGAATGTTTAAAAAAATTTCCCTAAAGTTTTCGAAAACGTCTGTTAACAATAAAACATCAGTTTTCAAATATTACTCCAAGTAGTCTTAAAGAGTTTGACACTTGAAGTTATTCCACACTGAGCATGCGTGGTTGTAATACACCTCAGAACATTCTGACTCTGTCAAATTGCTGTAGAATTTACTCCTTGGTGGGAGACAAGTTTCTTCCAACTTTTGAGCTGAATCTAAATATTCATAAGGGAAGACTCCTTTCCTACGAAGTAGGACAAAATCGGATTTGTTTGGGTATTGTGTTTTGAGAACATTACAATTGTTCTCACTTAAATTTCCTGCAAGTGTGCTTAGACTAGAGGGCCTAAATCTTAAAGAGTCCAAAAATATAATTTCCAGGGTATCATCTTCTACTGGCTCAAATTTTGAAATACTAATATATAATTCCTTGTTCAAAGGAATTACTTTAATATCCCCCTTAATCTTTCCGAGCTCTTTCACAAACAAATGTGCATCATATTTTGACAAATTGTGAAAGAACACGGGGATAAAATGTCCCTTCGTATGGTTGAGGTTGCACGAATTATGTGCTGTACCTCGGTATGTGTCAGTAAAATGACAGTGATCTCTTACTCTGTCATTACCCAAACTACAGCAGCGAAGACACAATCCTTTTCAAGCAGAAGGGAACATTCAAATAGACATAGAATCTCTTGTTCGCGAAACTGTTACTCGTATTTTGTCCTCGGTGTCAGGGTCGGAAAGTCTAGGTGCTCCACATGGCCACTTAGTAGACCAAGAAACTCCGAGTACTCCACGAAGTGGCAGATCCACAAATGGTACGCATAATTTAGGACCACATAAAATCGCAGATATCCTTCAGAAATGGGGAGTAAGATTTGACGGAAGCCCCAAAGGCTTATTAGTTGAAAAATTTCTGTACGGAGGAGTACACAGGAGTATCCAAAGCTTTACCTGGCGCAAATATTGTGTAGCGTTCAGAACTCAATATCGTGAAAGCAGATCAGTGACTGAATTAATTGAACAAATCCGTTCACGTAAACAAAAGCCAGGAGAATCCTTCGACACGTATTACGAAAGTGTTTGTGAACTAACGGATAGATTATCCGTCAGTTTTTTCAGACGACGAATTTTTAGAGATGATTCAAGGAATTTGCAGATCGAAATGAACGAAAGGCTTCTGTTCGAAGGCATCTCTTCCATTTCAGAGCTGCGCCGTATAGTGCATAAGCGCGAAAATTTTTTTCGGGAAGTAGGTAGATCTCGTCAGTCCCAAGTGAAACCTGGCGCTTATCGACTATACGCTCTAGATGAAGAGCAACCCGAAGAAAGTCTTGATTGTGAGGAATCAAACAAAATATAAACGATTCAAGGCCTATTCGCTCGTCTACCGAAAGCAAATTTAGTTTCCAAGTTAGACCTTAAGGATGCATTAAGCTCACTGCGGAAGCAAAACCTTTGACAGCGTTTACCGTTCCAGGTCGAGCATTATACCAGTTCACGGTCAAGCCTTTTGGGCTCTGTAATGCTCCATCCACAATGTCGCGTTTAATGGATGATGTAATTCCTTAAGACTTACGTCATTTCGTTTTCGGCTATCTGGACGATCTTGTTATTGTTTCAGAAGATTTTTGTTCTCACCTTGCAGTTTTAATTCGTATAGCAGAAAAGGAAATCTTACTTTGAACCTTTCAAAAAGTAACTTTTGTGTCACTAAGGTAATTATTTAGGATATGTGATTAGTAGGGGACTGGTGAGGCCACTGCTAACTACTGCTCTTGTTCTGCAAAATGCCGATTTCTCACGAAAATTCCTTTTGCACTGCGATGCTAGCGATTACGGCATTGGCGCGGTATTAGTGCAAATAGATACAAATACAGATACAAATACAGATACAGGAGAAGAAAGACCACTGGCATTTATGTCAAAAAAATTATTTAAAGCGCAAAGAAACTACAGCGTGACGGAACGCGAGTGCCTTGCCGTAATTTTAGCTATTGAAAGTTCAGGTGTTACCTAGAATTACAGACCTTTGAAGTGGTGATACTTCCGTTGGATACTTCAACTGCAAGTCTTTAAGTTCACTATTTCTATTTCGAAATAGTCATGTTGTTCCAGATGCGTTGTCGAGAATTTGTGAAGAAGAAATTCATAGCGTCGAATTAATAGGTCCTCAGCATTCCTTGAGAATGAATATGTGGAGCTCAAAGAGTTAGTTGAAGCAAATATCGAGAAATTCACTGATATGAAAACTGCCGACAAATATGTCTACATTCGCCCCGAACATCCGTCAGGAAATGCAGTCCAGGATTCGGATGTATGGAAGCTATGGGTGCCGGAGCCATTACAGTTAGCAGCGATTCGCCAAGCTCATGATTGTGTAATTGCTTCTCACGGCGGAATGCAGAAGAGCATTGAACGATTGCGAAGACACTTATACTGGCCAGGTCTGCCCAAGCAAGTTCGGGAGTATGTTCGTGATTGCGATATTTGTAAAGAAACAAAAACTCCAAATATTACTCTACAACCTGCCATGGGGCAACCAAGCAAATCCTGCAGGCCATTTCAAAAATTGTATATTGATATACTAGGTCCTTAGCCACAAAGTTAAAAAGGTCATATTGGACTATTTATTGTTCTTGACCATTTCAGTTGATATCATTGGCCATGTCCACTAAAAAAATTAACAACCAGAGCCGTTGTAGAAATTATTGGACAAATAATTTTTGCAGAATTTGGAATTCCTGAGAATATAGTAAGCGACAATGGATCTCAATTCAAGTCAAATGATTTTAAATGATTTGACGAAGTTTGGAATATATCAAACTTACACGGCTTTATATTCTCCTCAAAGCAATGCTGGAAAAAGAGTCAATCGCTACTTGCTTGCCGCTGTTCGTTCTTATGACTGAATGGGAAACTAGTTTGACAAGTATTTCTTCGGATCTACGATCAGCTTTGCATCAAGCGATAGAATGTATAAGGCTTTGTTTGGTTTTAATAAAGCAATTATCGCTATTAGAAAAATCACCACTGTTAAAACTTCGGAATCAGCTACAATTATTACGAGAGGATATTAAAAACAATAGTCGTGCTGCATACGATCGTAATGCGACTCAATAAAATTTGCATTCAAAGTCCGTCTTCTTTAAGGTCAAGAGGTATTTAAACGAAACTTTTAGTTGAGAAATTTCTCTAACAACTTTAATAAGGAATTGGTTCCCCAGTTTTCCAAGTGTAGAATAAAGAAAAAAGTGGGTACGTATATCACATATTAGAAAACTTACATCTAATCGTGCATCGTAGACTCGTTAGATTATCTAGGGTTTGTAATGGCCCTATACAAAAAATGAAAGAAAAGAATAATAATTATTAAACGAAACAGAAACAAATCGATTCGGTTAATGACCGCATATTACAACCCTGTAATGTGGCAGGTATATTCACCACACGCAAGTGCTTTGAAGGTTGGCTGATCTTCCGCATTCGGCTTAAATCGTTCTTTCTGCACAATCGCAAAGCGCATCAGATGTAGGTCGCGCCCACAAGACCCCCAAAAAGTTATACAAACAACTCAAAGTTGGAAATTATATCTAAGAGAGGGAAGAATAATCTCCACATAACTCCTGCAGAGATTTCGGATACATAAAAGCAAAATAATTTAAGCTTTTTCGTGTCTTGCCGGCAAGGTAACTATTGTAGAAAATACAAAAATGTATATGTCGGGTCAGCCATGAGGTTAGAATCCATTTCTTTGACTAAACTTTTCTTTTGGGTACGCGCACAAAAACGAATTCCCTTGTGTCCGCTTACGGTGAACGTTCCAGACTGGTCCTGCCTCGTGGCAGCGATTCTTGTGACGACAAAATAAACTCTACTCATAATTTTCATCAGTATTGCCATCTCAACACAAGGGACCACGTACAGCGACAGATAGCCTTATCTCAGAATTATCTACGCTCAATCGTCTGAGTATAACTTAAGAAATAACGAAACTAAAGAAACGGACAACATATAACATAAGAAATAACGAAACTAAAGAAACGGACAATGAATTAGAGATGTGTGACGCGCAACGGCCGTTTAACTCAAGTAAAATCATCGTGTCACGACACCTGACAATTTACACGTCCTCGTTTAGTCGTTTTTATCAAAGTGATTCAATTTTCAACTCTATTCAAGTCTTAAACTTTATTGTTCATGTCTTTCACATTTTGCTCTGTACACCAAGTTTAGCTTTACAAACAATTTTCTTCATAACAGACTCTCTTATACCTATTTTACAGACGTAACTAATTTAATTTTCATAGTATTTTCAGTTCATATTTTCTTCATTAGTAACTAGATTATAAATGACTTAACATTACTTTCAATATGCCTCACTTAGGCCTTCCGCCAGTACACTACATTCGTCTCTTCAATCCATTAAATTCATCGTTTCTCTCAACGGATTACACATCGTCCTCTCTGACGGATAACACATCGTCCTCTCTGACGGATAACACATCGTCCTCTCTGACGGATAACACATCGTCCTCTCTGACGGATAACACGTCATCTCGCTTAAATGGATTACTTTCTGTCCGAACTGGACTCATTGGCAGGCTTAACTCTTCTTTTTCGATATCAAATTCATTTGGTATTTCACTATCTGGCATTTTTCGAATATCTTCGTGACAATACTTGAACAAGCGTTTATTTTTTAGGGACTTCAACATGTACCTATCACCATCCAAGACTTCTGTTACTAAAAGCGGTCCTCTAAATTTTGAATCTAACTTAGTTTGGTGCCGCTCTTCATTTTTTAGTAACACGTAATCACCTACATTGTGTTTGACAACAGATGCCTTGTTTTTATCGAATCTAGATTTATCATAAGAGGCTAAGGATTTCATTCTATCGGTAGCGTTAGCTCTAATACTAGCTAAATCTATTTCTACTTCTGTTTCTAGCGGAGGAACTAATCCCAGGGGTCGAGCCTCTTTTCCTTCTACGGCAGTCAACAAATTCTTTAGTGTGCTCATCAGACGTTCGACTTGGCTATTGGCACGGCTTGCTCCTGTGGCAATTAAATGAAGTTTTATTTTTTGGGAGTTGCAAAACTCTAAAAATTTCGAACTAGCAAAACACCTACCCTGGTCTGCTATGATGCGATTTGATACCCCAAATAATGTTACGGCAGATTTCACAGACTTAATGCAACTTACAGCATCTAACTTTTGAACGTGATGCAAATAAAAGTATTTTGTATAAGCATCGATCTGAACAATGGCGTACTCTTTTAAATCGCTTTTTCCGCTTAGCTTTCCTGTAATGTCAATGTGAACCGTATGCCAGGGTATACTGATCTTTGGGATAGGATGAAGCTCAGCTTGGACTTTCCCAGAAGGAGATTTAGAAGTCCGACAAGTTATACAGTTAGCGACAAATTTACGAACGTACTTGTTCATTTTAGAAAACCAGTAATATTGATAAACTTTGTCAAGTGTCTTTTGCCAACCAAGGTGCATAATCGATTCGTGTACTTGGTTTATTACCGACCATTTGAACGCTCGTGGCACAACCGGCAAGCAACGTGTCCTACCATTCCGCTGTACCTTACGATGCAAGACTCCTTTGCGCAAATCAAATGTGTTCGCCAAGTCTACGGAGAACTCAGAGTTTAATTTAGTGACAATTTCTATTATTTCGGGATCTAAACGCTGTTCGGCGAGAAGCCAGTCGCTAGAAATCTCAGCTAAATTTACTCTCTTTTCGGTAATTTTAGATACGGCTGGATGCGATTCGGGAGGCAATGGGTTTCTGGACAAAAAGTCAACATGAGCCATACGCTTTCCTTCTCTATATTGAATGTCAAAATTGAAGGATTGTAAATAGGCCCACCAACGATGTACCCTTGGAGTCAAATCTATTTTGGTACGAGAAGCCTTCAACGAATTACAATCGGTAAACACAACGAAATTGCGACCAAGAAGGTAATGTCGAAAATGTTTTATGGCCTGAACCACAGCTAAGGTTTTGCAATTCATAAGAATGATACTTAGACTCCGCAAAAGAAGTGGTTTTACTAAAATATTTTACAACGTGAGATCTATTTTGTATTCGATGTATTAGCATCGCCCCATATCCAATGGAGCTTGCATCTGTATGCAACTCAATAGGGTATTGAGGGTCAAATATTACTAATACAGGATCTTTTGTAAGAATGTCCACGATGTGTTTTCCAATTCAGGATTCCAAGTAGTACTTCCATTTCCAGAAGATAGAGACTCCTTTGTTGGTGACACAACCATAATATCGTCCATATAAACGATTACGAAAGTATGAGCAAGATCACCCAGAGCGTTCATTACAGAACACTGAAAGACTGCTGGCGCGTTTTTAAGACCGAAAGGCATTGTTAAAAATTCAAATTGGCCATCTGGAGTCACAAATGCGGTATTTTCTATTGAGTCGGGGTGAATTGGGATTTGATGGAAGCCACTCGCCATATCTAAACACGAAAAAAGTTAGCTCCACAAAGTCTAGCTATCTGGTCATTGATAAGCGGCAACGGGTATTTGTCTGAAACTGTATTTGAATGTAGTTCCCTGTAATCGACGCAAAGGCGATCTGACCCGTTCTTCTTTTTGACGAGCAACATGGGGCTAGCGAAGGGGGAGCAACTAGGGCGTATGATATTACATTTAGTCAACTCGCTCAACTGATTTCTAACTGTTTCTCTCTCTTGAGGACTAAGCTTATAAGGGCGTCGCTGAACAGTTTTACTGGGGTCGATTAAACGTATTCTCATCTCGCCTGTGCTAACTCGTGTACTTGGAATTCCTTTAATAAATGCTGTCGAATAAGTTTCAATTAGTTTAATTAATTCATCTTTCTCGTTACCGACCATTTCGGTGTCTAAGTCGGATAAGTTAAATGTTGGCTTAGTTGAAGAACAAATGTTTACAGTTTTCGATTTTACGAGTTCAAACTTATCTGATTAAATAACAACATTAAGGCCCTGGCTCAGGATCTCTCGCCCGATTATGATATCATTTTTCAATTGCATATCTCTTACAACATGGAACAATATTTCAATTACATTTTCATTAATTTTAACTTGACTTAATATTTGCAACGTACTGTATACACCGGTATCACCAATACCTTTCAACATTACAATATTATTGGTGCGTTTTCCAGATAATTTGTTGCTGATTGTCTCCTTAATTATCGAATATTCGGCGACGGAGTCAAAGCAAATTGGATAGAGCTCACCTCGATGTTCCATAACTGCGGTTGGTTCTGCAACAAAACATTGGTTGACATTCTTCTGCTGGATCTTTCCGGGTAAAGCTGATGTCCTGTTACTTGAGCACTTGTTTGCGAAGTGCCCTGGTTGGCCACATTTGAAACACGTGAGACTTGACTTCTCGCGGTGTGGCTTCATCTCTCTCTCTTGACGCATTTTCGATCGGCATTCTGCAACTTTATGTCCTTGTTTTCCACAAAAATGACTCACCACAGATAACACTCTTCTTCTCTTTTGGTCTGGTTCAGTGTTTTCGTCACGACAGCCGCGCCGTTTCTTATCAAAAGAGAACGCCGTCAATTCGGATTGTAATTTACTTCGGGATTGCACGTTTGAAGTAAAAACAATTCGCTGCAAGCGGCTATCGATATTCGCCAAGTATGCAAGCACGGTAGAAACGGCGATTTCTTGGTGGCTCCTATTTCGCCATTTCGTTGTCAATGACGTCATTAAACGACTTGCATAAACTGCGAGACATTCGTCATCGGCCGGGCGGCTGTTTAGCAAATTGAAAAACATGGCCGCCACCGTCTCTTCTTCTTCGAAGCGCTGAAGAAACAATTCTCGAAACTCATTCCATTTCATGCCAGGATAGGAGATTTGTGTTAACCAATGCGAAGCGATCCCCTCCATGGAATTACTCAATGCCATAATAAGTTTACTACCTTCCAGGGAGTGCTCCGATAGTATTATGTCGGTAGTCGCGCACCATTTTGAGGCTTCTACTCCAGCAGTGTCAGGGTTGAATTTGGGCAAAGTGACGTCACGGCATTGTTGTTGCACTTGTGTCGTTGCCTGCATTGTTTTCAGGAGTTCGATCATATTCCGATTTTGTAAGTCAAGAACTTCACGCCACTGTTCGGGTCAGCCATGAGGTTAGAATCCATTTCTTTGACTAAACTTTTCTTTTGGCTACGCGCACAAAAACGAATTCCCTTGTGTCCGCTTACGGTGAACGTTCCGGACTGGTCCTGCCTCGTGGCAGCGATTCTTGTGACGACAAAATCAACTCTACTCATAATTTTCATCACTATTGCCATCTCGCTTACTCACACACGCTAAGCAACACAAGGGACCACGTACAGCGACAGATAGCCTTATCTCAGAATTATCTACGCTCAATCGTCTGAGTATAACTTACGAAATAACGAAACTAAAGAAACGGACAACATATAACACAAAAAATAACGAAACTAAAGAAACGGACAATGAATTAGAGATGTGTGACGCGCAACGGCCGTTTAACTCAAGTAATATCATCGTGTCACGACATATATATCAAAGTACAGTTGACTTATTATAATATTTCGTATAATAAGGCGTGCCCTGTTGATAGGGTCGACATTTCTATTTAAGCCAGTGTCAGAAAAAAACAATATCAAGTGAGGCAGCGGAACATCGTAGGAAAATTGGAAAAACCCAAGTTTTCCACAGTAGTGGAAACATTATCATCATGCAACTGGAGGCAGATAATGTGCAATTAAAACATCATAAAAATTACATTAATGAAAAGGATTAGAAAGACACTATTTGAATTCTAAAAAAAAAAAAAACAAAGATAAAAGTGTCAAGAAAGTTATTACAGCATAGGTGGTGACAAGATATAGAAGAAATTTAAAAACGAAATTGTACACTGGAAATTAAATAATTATTAATTGAAATCAAATCGAAGGAGTTCAAGAAAAGAAAAAAAATATATATACTGTAGTGTATGCACATATATGTTACGTACCTAACATATTACATTACATACATATTGAGCGGCGACACTTTGTCAGCCGCATGTCATAACACATTGTCGGAATATCAACAAACGAAAAGGCATTAACCTTGTCACTCAGCGGCAGCGTGAATTGCCCTGCACAATTTCAAGTGCAGGGGTAACATAATACGCACCGTTTAGCGCTGACCGTTTTAAAGCCGACTCAGCATGATTTCCATGCTGATCGCTTATATACATATGTGAATGCATAACATTCTTCAATACATAAAGTAACTTAACTTATAAGATATACATAAAACGGCTGCTCTGTCGTGCCTGACAGAGGCATGCAGCCTTAGGATAGAATAATTAAAGAACAGTTGAATAAAGACCGGAGTAGCGATAAGAACAGTCGCTCTCCTCTAAATGCACAGAATAAAAAGTGTCTAAATACTTGCAACATCTTACATGGCGACCGTGACAGGACACGTATGAGAAAAGCAACCCAACAACAAAAATCAGCGCGGGATACAGCGAGCTACACTGGAAAACGAAAAAAAAAAACCCCCATGCAATACGGAATTAAAAGACAAACGCAGTGAGTAGAGTGAGATATGTGCAAAGCGGAGCGGAGTCGTGTAACGCTTGAGAGCGAGAAAAGCCCAACTGTTAAAGCTACTTAATACAAGCACTGATTTATCTTGGGATAAATCAGTCAAAGTACACGCAGAGGTCGAACAAATCAAAGAAGATTTGACCAACCGCAAAACCAAAACCGCTCACACATACACCTACCATGCGATAAATAATATTGCAAAACCAAGCACTAACCAGTAAGAAAGCTACAGTCGAGAGTGCTTGACCGTATGATACCCGCAACCCATTTCGAGAGAATACAAAAAGCTTAAATGATATTTTAACAAAAAATATACCACAGAATATACTGAAATTTGTTTTTTTTTTGTATATACATATTTTTAAGAAATCCATTAAATACCGACATGGTCACACTGTCAACAAAACAAACAAAGCGCGAGCATCTGCAAAAGGAACTTTGCATATAAAATTGATTCATTAATAACTTCCTTGTTTTTCATTCGATCTCAACCAAATTGCCAGGAATCATTGAGAATATAAGTATTATTATGCATACCAAAATTCAATGCTCTAGGTTTATTATTGCGGCTTTTACAGATTTTGGGGGCGGAAAGGGGCGTGGCAAAAATCTAAACCAAACTTGATCTGCGTAAGACTTACACGAATACTGTCACCAAATTTGATATCTCTAGGTCATTCACACACTTAAAACGTCTATATGCATTGGGCACAGGGTATATTAAGAGATTATACGCGATTTACATAAAAAAAACTTGACTTTTTCTAGATTAATGCTTATTGTGGGCGAAGGGGGCGTGGCATCCATCTTTTGAAATAAACTTGATCTGCGTAGGGTATGAAGGAACCTTTTTGCCAAATTTGGTGTCTCTATGTCTTATAGTCTCTGAGATCCAGGTGTTCATACAGACGGACAGACGGACAGACGGACAGACAGACAGACGGACATGGCTATATCGTCTCGGCTGTTGACACTGATAAAGAATATATATACTTTATGGGGTCGGAGATGCCTCCTTCTGCCTGTTACATACATTTTCTGTTGGCACTAAGTTATAATACCCTTCTACCCTATGGGTAGCGGGTATAAAAACGCTCCATCCCAAAAGATAAATTTGCCAACACGAAGGAAGACCTGTCCTCCCGACTGCGAGGAACCACTTTACTCAGTACATTGTGAGTACACCTGTGCAGCCGGCACCGGTGTTCCTCCAACAACATAGGCTAAGTACGAGAGGCAAACCGCCGCTTGTACCAACGAAGGGAAACGCACCACAAGTCAAGAGAACCGACAGCGCTGCCAAGAGCGCAAAATTTTTATACCCGCTACCCATAGGGTAGAAGGGTATTATGACTTAGTGCCAACAGGAAATGTATGTAACAGGCAGAAGGAGGCATCTCCGACCCCATAAAGTATATATATTCTTGATCAGTGTCAACAGCCGAGACGATATAGCCATGTCCGTCTGTCTGTCTGTCCGTCTGTCCGTCTGTCCGTCTGTATGAACACCTGGATCTCAGAGACTATAAGACATAGAGACACCAAATTTGGCAAAAAGGTTCCTTCATACCCTACGCAGATCAAGTTTATTTCAAAAGATGGATGCCACGCCCCCTTCGCCCACAATAAGCATTAATCTAGCATAGCATAGCATATGGACGTTTTAAGTGTGTGAATGACCTAGAGATATCAAATTTGGTGACAGTATTCGTGTAGGTCTTACGCAGATCAAGTTTGGTTTAGATTTTTCCACGCCCCTTTCCGCCCCCAAAATCTGTAAAAGCCGTAATAATAAACCTAGAGCATTGAATTTTGGTATGCATAATAATATATATATTCTCAATGATTCCTGTGAATTTGGTTGAGATCGACTTGAAAACAAGGAAGTCATTAAAGAATCAATTTTATATGAAAAATTCACTTGCAGATGCTCGCGCTTTGTTTGTTTAGTTGACAGTGTGACCATGTCGGTATGCTATGGATTTTTATACCCGCTATTTTCAAATATATACAAAAAAACAAGTTTCAGTATATTTGGTATATTTTTTGTTAAAATATCATTTAAGTTTTTTGTTTTCTCTAGAAATGGGTTGCGGGTATCATACGGTCGAGCACTCTCGACTGTAGCTTTCTTACTGGTTTTTAATGCACTGCGTTGCATAATTTTTTGAATGCACTACGATGCATATTTTTTTTCATACATATTAAATATGTCGTAGTGTGATTCCCAATAAATGTAGCATTCTGGTAATTTGGGAATTCGGGGAATTCCCTGCTTCTGCTTTACTCGTTGATATTGAGCGAATGCACGGCAGCAGAGGCAGAGACGCTCTGCTGCTGAGTGAGGTCCGATGGTAAGATACCAAGAGTCTTGAGTAAGACAGAGATGGCTGTATACGCTGGACTTGAGTAAGTTTATGACGTGAGCGCGTATGCAAGGGTCAGTTGAGCTTGAGTATTCGAACCAAACGGAACTCACTGTGCAGCTGCGAAAATCAATAAAAGCATCAAGATGGAAAACATACCCTTGCCGCCGACATCAGAAGTGGGATCTGCTTTGCCTACTGCTCATGCCACCGATCCGTATTTGTCAGCGTTGGAGCTACAAAACCGCAACCTAATGGAGATCATCAAAAACATGCAGACACCAAGGGCACCGCCAGCCGATGGAAAAGCGTCATATGTGACTCTTCCAAAATTCAATCCTGACATCGCTGGAGCGGATGCTTCCTCATGGTGTTCAACAGTTGATTTAATTTTTGCGGATAACGTGCTCGAGGGTAGCAACCTGGTGATCGCCCTAAGCAAGGCACTAGAAGGCTGCGCGTCACAATGGCTTTCCCAAATTTGCTTTGCCGGCATCACTTGGGCGCAGTTCAAGGAGCTGTTTATACAACGCTTTGTTGGAATTGAGACTTCTGCCGCCATGCTATTAAATGTTCTGAATGGTCGACCAAAGCCGGAGGAGGGCTTCGCCGAATACGGCAGCCGTATTGTGACGCTACTTATGTCAAAATGGAAAACCAAGGATTTGGAAGAAATAGCGGTATCCGTGACACTGGCTTACATGGCGCAAATAGACAACAAGTTGACGCGCTGGGTTTTTACAAACAACGTGAAAACTCGCAATGAGCTACAACAACAGTTACACGCACACTCTTTCAACAAGCGCAGTATGGACGACGATTCAACAGGCTCGGAGCGCAAGAAGTTCAAGTTTCCGACACCGATGAAATGCAATTATTGTGGAAAGGCTGGCCATAAATACGCCGAATGTCGTGCTCGCTTGGAGAAGGGCCAGAGCAAAGGCAAAATCCACAGCGGCAGCAACATGACTGGACCGAAGGATCGCTCAAGTGTTAAGTGCTTCAAGTGTGACGAAATAGGACATTTTGCATCTGCTTGTCCAAAAGGCCGAATGTATGAGAAGCGGGTAGATATCTGCACAGTAGCTCCGCCATCTGGAATAATAAGGGCATCCGGTGAGTCTATTCCATTTTGCTTTGATTCGGGTGCTGAATGCTCTTTAGTGAAGGAAAGCGCCGTGGATAAATTTAAGGGAAAAAGAATAAACAACATTGTAAAACTTAATGGTATAAGTAATGATGCCATTTGTAGTACTCAGCAAGTATTATGTAATATAAATATTGAACAATACTGCTTTGAAATTTTGTTACATGTAATTATGGATAAGTATCTGAAATACGATGTGTTGGTTGGTCGTGAAATCCTTAGCCAGGGCTTTGGAGTAACAATAGACGCCGACAAATTCCAAATTTATAAAACAAAAAGGGTAGATGTTTTGACTGTAACTGATTACAGAGATATTATAAATGCTGATATTGATTTAGTCGAATCCGATAAAATGGCCTTAACAAATATCCTAATATCCTATCAGCGGTATTCCAAAAACTCGAGTCTCGACAGGGCAGTTAGAAATTAATTTAATAGACCCACTAAAGACAGTATAACGACGTCCTTACAGGCTAAGCGAGGAAGAAAAAAACCATGTGCGCTGTAAAATTGATGAATTATTAAAAGCAAATATTATTCGTCCAAGTTGCTCACCTTTCGCCAGCCCTATGATGTTGGTAAAGAAGAAAAACGGCACTGATAGTCTTTGTGTGGACTATAGGATATTAAATGAAAATACCGTTGCTGATAGGTATCCGTTGCCTCTTATCGCAGACCAGATTGCCAGGCTTTGCGGTGCTAAATGTTTCTCGTGCTATGGCCAGTGGTTTCTACCAAATTCCAGTACATGAAAATTCAATAGAGCGAACCGCGTTTGTAACGCCAGAAGGGCAGTACGAGTTTTTGACCATGCCTTTTGGCTTGAAAAATGCACCTTCTGTGTTCCAGAGGGCCATAATAAGAGCATTAGGAACTCTAGCACACACATATGCTATCGTTTATATTGATGATGTGTTGGTTATAGCCGAAACCAAAGAAGAGGCGTTGGAACGGTTGCATACTGTACTCGAAACATTAAGTAATGCCGGATTTTCGTTTAATGTAACTAAGTGCTCCTTCCTTGAAACTCGTATAGAGTATCTGGGGCTCGAAATAAGCAACGGGGAAATTAGGCCAAACGCACGTAAGATAAAAGCATTGATTGATTTACCGCCTCCACAATCTGTGTCGCAGTTACGACAATTTATTGGATTGGCTTCATATTTCAGACAGTTCGTTCCAAAATTTTCGGAGACGCTTAAGCCTTTGTATCATCTAACGTCAAAGAAAATTGCAACTTTCACTTGGCAACAAGACCACGAGCAAATACGAGCTAAAATCATATCTGTGTTGACACAAGCACCCGTTTTGATCATATTCGACCCGCAATACGCAATTGAGTTGCACACTGACGCCAGTTCAATTGGCTATGGAGCTATACTATTGCACAAAATTGATAACAAACCCCATGTCGTTGAGTATTTTAGTAAATGCACGTCTCATGCCGAGTCAAAATATCATTCTTATGAATTAGAGACGCTAGCGGTAGTTAATGGTATCCGACATTTCCGCCATTACTTGCAGGGACGTAAATTTGTCGTATATACAGACTGCAATTCTTTGAAGGCTAGTCGCACAAAACTCGACTTAACGCCGAGGGTACATAGGTGGTGGGCATTTTTGCAATCGTTTGACTTTGACTTAGAGTACAGAAAGGGTGAACGAATGGCGCACGTAGATTGTCTATCTCGGAATCCAGTGCCTGAGAAAAATAATGTTCAAAATAAAATACCTGAGGAAAATAGTGTTCAGAATAAAATACCTGAGAAACGAATAAATTTGACTGAGGTAACCGACAACTGGTTAATTTCGGAGCAACAGCGTGATAGTGAGATTTTAGATATATCAACTAAATTAAGAAATAATGAATTACCAGATAATTTAGATAAAACCTATGAATTACGAAAATGTATTTTGCATAGGAAAATACAGCGAAATGGTAAAACTAAATGTCTACCGGTAATTCCAAGGTCATTTAGATGGGCAATTATCAATCATGTCAATAATGCATTTGGGATGGGAAAAGACATTAGATAAGGTTTATAGCTATTATTGGTTTGAAAACATGTCAAAATATGTGCGTCGGTTCGTAGAAAACTGTATCACTTGTAAACTATCGAAGCCGCCCGTAGGTAAAGTGCAGGCAGAGTTACATTCTATTCCCAAAATAGATATACCGTGGCACACGGTACATATTGACATAACAGGAAAATTGAGTGGTAAAAATGACTTAAAAGAATACGTTATTGTCTTAATAGACGCATTTACAAAATTTGTTTATTTTTACCACACTTTGAAAATAGATACGGAAAGTTGTGTTAAGGCCGTAAGATCAGTTGTTTCCTTATTTGGCTTGCCTACCCGAATTATAGCGGATCAAGGTCGTTGTTTTGCAAGTTCAGATTTTCGTGAGTTTTGTTCCTCTCAAAAAATTAATTTGCATTTAATTGCCACCGGTGCGAGTAGGGCCAATGGTCAGGTCGAGCGAGTAATGAGTACACTCAAAAGTATGTTGACGGCTGTGGAAACCGGTCAGAGATCGTGGCAGGATGCGTTGGCCGAGGTGCAATTGGCAATGAATTGTACGGCGAATAGAGTAACTAAGTTTAGACCATTAGAATTGTTAATTGGTAAGGAAGCTAGACCTTTTGGCTTACTACCAATAGATGAAAAAGTTGATGACAAAATAGACAGAGAAGATCTAAGGAAACGAGCCAAACAAAATATGGAAGACGGCGCACGATATGATAAGCGCAGGTTTGATAGTAATAAGGCGAAAATTATTAAACATAGTTTAGGCGATCACGTATTGATTAAGAATGAGGAGCGTCATCAAACTAAGCTTGACCCTAAATTTAAAGGGCCGTTTGAGATTGTCAAAATACTAGATGGAGATAGATATCTGTTAAAGTCCTTAACAAGTAAGCGAACTTACAAATATTCTCATGAATTCTTAAGAGCTTTGCCGAATAATGAGCTAATACGCGAAGATAGAGACGGCACGATGGAAGATGCGTCTGACAATCAAGAAAGATAAACATAAAAAAAAAAAAAAAAAGTGGTAAAGGAACTATACTAAAGTTATTGTAATGTGTTAAAGGAACTACACTAAAGTTATTGTAATGTGTTAAAGGAACTACACTAATGTTATATTGTAAGGTGTGTTACAGGAATTACACAATTGTTAAAATGTGTCAAAGGAAATGCACAAATGTTTTATTTTAGAAAAGAGAATAATGTTATTGAAGAATAACTAAATGACCTGGACAAAATTTAAAATATACAAAAAAAAAAAAAAAAGCGCCAACAACAACAATTATTAAAACAAAAAAAAACATGTTTTATACTATTTTGAAAATTACAAAAATAAATTAAATAAAATGAATGAAATAGAAAACTAAATTAAAATATATATATACAAAAAAAAATGCCAACCGCAAAGCAGTTAGAAAAAAATATGGAGTGGAATCAAATATACGGGGAACTGAATAAAATAAAAACTGATTTTGAAAGATCATACAAGTCACTTGCTCAAAATAGGCCTATTCAAAGCAATACGGTTAAAAAGCATGTAGAAATATTAGTAAACGGCTTTACTGAAGCACGTATACTAATACACGGCCAAAGAGAAAAATTGAATCAGGAACACTGGTCTCAAGTATCAAAACTTTTGATCAGGCTGAGATCCAATTTAATACTAATCAAACAAAAATTTGATTTAGATTTATCAGTACCCAATATTCTGAATACGACCCTCACATTAAGAACAGAGTCAATAGAAACAATTAGCTGTGTCAATGATAAAAACAAAGCTAAAGGGTGTTGCCAGAAATTTAGTCGGAAATGAGACTACAATAGCTGAAGTCATTTCCAGACTACAAAACAATGTCAAAGGCGAAACTGTAGCAGTAATATCAGCAAAGCTTATGAACCTACAGCAACGCAATAAAACTGCCAATCAGTATATAACAGAGATTGAGCAAATGACAAAAACCTTGGAAAATGCATATATAACTGAAGTTATTCTACCCAGCATGCAGTAAAAGCAATGACTAAGAACTGCACAAATGAGAAGGTAAAACTTATCATGGAAGCTGGTACTTTCTCTACAATGAATGAGGCCGTATCCAAATTCGTAAACAGTTGTACAGAAGCCACCGGACAGCAAAACTCAGTACTATATTTCAAAAATTGTCCACAACGTGGCGGA
Source organism: Drosophila ustulata (assembly GCA_035047365.1). Classification (NCBI taxonomy): domain Eukaryota; kingdom Metazoa; phylum Arthropoda; class Insecta; order Diptera; family Drosophilidae; genus Drosophila; species Drosophila ustulata. Next base: position 101,991 of record JAWNPT010000061.1, read on the forward strand.
AACCGCGGACGCGGAAATTATGGAAATAATAGAGGTAATTTTCGTGGTCGTAATAACATTTACAACAACGAAAATAATACCAATAATAATAATAATGGACGTGGCCAATATAGAGGAAATTCAAGAGGCCATAGAAATCAAAACAGAAACCATAATAATGACACCAATAATGTCAGAGTAGCCCAAAACACATCGGGAAACTCACAAAGCCCTTCAACTACTCAACAGTAAAAGATGCAAGAGTTCACACTATTAATCTCAGTCAAAACATATTTGTCACATTTATTCATGTGGCTACAGGAAAAGAACTTGTCTTTCTAGTAGACACAGGTGCAGACATTTCAATAGTTAAAGAAAATTCTGATGTCTTTCAAGACATACAAGAAAACTACATTATAGATATAAAAGGAATAAGTCAAGAAGTTACCAAATCAAAAGGGTTGACTTCTAATGAGATACAGACCACTAAGTACATAATCCAGCATGATTTTCACATCGTGGATTTACAATTCGCTATCCCTTGCGATGGCATACTAGGAATCGATTTTATAAAAAAATACAACTGTCAATTAGACTTCAAGCCTTCAGAAGATTGGCTTATTATTAGACCTAATAACTTAAAATTTCCAATTTATGTTCCAATAACATACAGATCTGGCAACAATTCAATACTTCTGCCAGCAAGATCCCAGGTTATTAGGAAAATTCAATTAAATTCAAAGGAAGACAGTGTATTGATTCCAAATCAAGAAATTAAGCATGGCATTTACATAGCAAACACCATAGCAACATCAAAAAACGCTTTCATAAGACTACTTAATACAACAAATAAAAATCAAGTAATCAGCACAAATGATTTAGCTTATGTATCACTTTCGGACTACGAAGTAGTCCAAATCAATCAAGAAAACAGAGAAAAGTCTGTTCTCTCAACTTTCAAAAAACTTTCCTCCACAATTCAATTCACAGCTTACAAAATTATGTACCCAATATAATGATATATTTGGATTAGAAACCATACCAATAAGTACCAATAATTTTTATAAACAACAAGTAAGAAAGCTACAGTCGAGAGTGCTCGACCGTATGATACCCGCAACCCATTTCGAGAGAAAACAAAAAATTTAAATGATATATTAACAAAAAATATACCAAATATACTAAAATTAGTTTTTTGTATATATTTGAAAATAGCGGGTAAAAATCACAACACCGTTTTGGTCACACTGTCAACTAAACAAACAAAGCGCGGGCAGCTGCAAGTGAATTTTGCATAGAAAATTGATTCTTTAATAACTTCCTTGTTTTTCATTCGATCTCAACCAAATTCACAGGAATCATTGAGAATATAAATATTATTATGCATATCAAAATTCAATGCTCTAGGTCTATTATTACGGCTTTTACAGACTTATGGGGGCGGAAAGGGGCGTGGCATCCAACTTTTGAAATAAACTTGACCTGCGTAGGACCTATAGGAGTACTGTCCCCAAATTTGGTAGCTCTAGCTTTTATAGTCTCTGAGATCCAGGTGTTCATACAGACGGACAGACGGACAGACGGACAGACGGACAGACGGACATGGCTATATCGTCTCGGCTGTTGACACTGATCAAGAATATATATACTTTGTGGGGTCGGAGATGCCTCCTTCTGCCTGTTACATACATTTTCTGTTGGCACTAAGTTATAATACCCTTCTACCCTATGGGTAGCGGGTATAAAAACTGAGATTAAAAGATGATGAACCAGTGTATATTAAAAACAAGTAAGAAAGCTACAGTCGAGAGTGCTCGACCGTATGATACCCGCAACCCATTTCGAGAGAAAACAAAAAATTTAAATGATATATTAACAAAAAATATACCAAATATACTAAAATTAGTTTTTTGTATATATTTGAAAATAGCGGGTAAAAATCACAACACCGTTTTGGTCACACTGTCAACTAAACAAACAAAGCGCGGGCAGCTGCAAGTGAATTTTGCATATAAAATTGATTCTTTAATAACATCCTTGTTTTTCATTCGATCTCAACCAAATTCACAGGAATCATTGAGAATATAATTATTATTATGCATACCAAAATTCAATGCTCTAGGTCTATTATTACGGCTTTTACAGACTTTTGGGGGCGGAAAGGGGCGTGGCATCCAACTTTTGAAATAAACTTGATCTGCGTAGGACCTATAGGAGTACTGTCCCCAAATTTGGTAGCTCTAGCTCTTATAGTCTCTGAGATCCAGGTGTTCATACAGACGGACAGACGGACAGACGGACAGACGGACATGGCTGTATCGTCTCGGCTGTTGACACTGATCAAGAATACATATACTTTGTGGGGTCGGAGATGCCTCCTTCTGCCTGTTACATACATTTTCTGTTGGCACTAAGTTATAATACCCTTCTACCCTATGGGTAGCGGGTATAATTATAGAAGCCCACACAGTCAGGTGAACGAAATACAGAAGAAAGTCGGAAAATTGATCACCGAGGGAATAGTAGAACCATCTGTATCTGAGTATAATAGCCCATTATTACTTGTCCCTAAGAAAACATCTCCAGGTTCAAAAGAAAAGAAGTGGCGATTAGTGATTGACTATCGTCAAATAAACAAAAAACTACTTTCTGATAAATTTCCACTCCCAAGAATAGATGATATATTGGCTCAATTAGGACGAGCAAAATATTTTTCATGTCTTGACTTAATGTCAGGATTTCATCAAATTGAACTTGAAAAAAGTTCAAGATATATAACGTCATTTTCAACGAGCAATGGCTCGTATCGTTTCACACGATTACCTTTCCGATTAAAGATAGCGCCTAATTCATTTCAGAGAATGATGACTATTTCATTCTCTGGACTAGAACCTTCACAAGCATTCCTTTATATGGATGACTTAATAGTTATAGGTTGCTCCGAAAAACATATGCTCAAAAACCTAACAGATGTCTTTGAGAAATGTAGGAAATACAACCTAAAGTTACACCCAGAAAAATGCTCATTTTTTATGCACGAAGTGACTTTTCTCGGTCATAAATGCACAGATAAAGGAATACTCCCAGACGACAAGAAATATGACGTCATTAGGAATTACCCAACACCGCATAATGCAGACAGCGCTAGACGTTTCATAGCTTTTTGCAATTATTATAGACGTTTCATAAAGAATTTCGCCGACTATTCGCGGAACATAACAAGATTATGTAAAAAGAATGTTCCCTTTGAATGGACAGATGAATGCCAAAACGCATTCCAATACTTAAAAAGAAAACTTATGGAACCGACTTTATTGCAATATCCAGATTTTAGCAAAGAATTTTGTATAATCACTGATGCAAGTAAGCAAGCGTGCGGAGCGGTTTTAACTCAAAATCATAACGGACTCCAACTTCCAATTGCATACTTGCGTTAACTAAAGGAGAAAGCAATAAAAGCACAACTGAGCAGGAGTTAGCTGCAATACACTGGGCTGTAATACATTTTCGACCATACATTTATGGTAAACATTTTACAATAAAAACAGATCACAGACCATTAGTATATCTATTTTCAATGACTAATCCGAGTTCTAAACTGACACGAATGAGGTTAGAGTTAGAAGAATATGACTTTACTGTCGAATACTTGAAGGGAAAAGATAACTATTTAGCTGATGCGTTATCAAGAATAACCATCAAAGATCTACAAAATATAACTGGAAATATAAATAAAGTCACTACTAGATATCAAAGTAGACAGAAATTCCGCGCGGAAAACAAAAAAATTGAATTGCCTACGCATTCTACAGAAAAAGCTTCTAAGCCGAACGTATATGAAGTCATAAACAATGATGAAGTATGTAAAGTAGTGACCTTGCTAATAAAAAATATGCTATGTTTCTTTAAGCATGATAAAAAAGTTATTGCAAGATATGATGTTAGCGATTTATATACCAATGGAACTCTTGACTTAGGTCAGTTTTTCCAAAGGCTTGAAATGCAGGCCGGTATACATGAAGTCAGCCAACTCAAAATGGCACCGTGGGAAAATATCTTTGAACAAGTTTCAATTGATAATTTTAAAAATATCGGCAATAAAATATTGAAAACATTAAGAGTAGCGCTACTCAACCCGGTGACCCTTATAAAAAATAAAAATGAAAAAGAAGCTATATTGTCTACATTCCATGACGATCCATTTCAAGGAGGTCATACAGGCATTACAAAAACCTTGGCCAAGGTACGAAGACATTTGGAAAGGTATGACTCAAGATATTACTGAGTACATACGCAAATGTCAGAAATGCCAAAAAGCAAAAACAACTAAGCATACCAAGACCCCTTTAACAATAACCGAAACCCCTATAAATGCTTTTGAAAGGGTGATAGTGGACACTATTGGTCCATTACCTAAATCAGAAAATGGCAATGAATATGCAGTTACTCTAATATGTGATTTAACTAAATATTTAGTAGCCATAGCAGTTCCAAATAAGAGCGCGAACACTGTAGCTAAAGCAATTTTTGAATCTTTTATTCTGAAGTACGGTCCAATGAAGACGTTCATTACGGACATGGGAACAGAATATAAGAATTCAATTATAAATGACTTGTGCAAATATCTAAACATTAAAAATATAACATCTACAGCACACCACCACCAGACAGTTGAAGCAATAGAAAGAAGCCATAGAACTTCCAACGAATATATACGTTGGGATATATCGGCTGATAAGACCGACTGGGACGTATGGCTTCAATATTTCGTTTTTTGTTTCAACACGACCCCCTCAATGGCACATAATTATAGTATTGTCCATATGAGCTAGTATTTGGTAAAACAAATAATTTACCAAAAGAATTTAATAGTAAAGAAAGTATAGAAACTATATATAATGTAGATGAATATGCTAAAGTAAGTAAATATAGATTAGAAGTAGCATACAAAAGAGCTAGATTAATGCTAGAAGATCATAAGAAAAAGAATAAAATACAGTATGATCAGAAATTAAATAACATAGATATATCAGTAGGCAATAAAGTCTTATTACGAAATGAAACAGGTTATAAGCTAGATTATAAATATACTGGTCCATATAAAGTGATGGAAATAGGAGATAGAAATAACATTATTATAATGAGTAACAATATAGATTAGAAGTAGCATACAAAAGAGCTAGATTAATGCTAGAAGATCATAAGAAAAAGAATAAAATACAGTATGATCAGAAATTAAATAACATAGATATATCAGTAGGCAATAAAGTCTTATTACGAAATGAAACAGGTTATAAGCTAGATTATAAATATACTGGTCCATATAAAGTGATGGAAATAGGAGATAGAAATAACATTATTATAATGAGTAACAATAAAAAAAAAAAACAGTTCATAAGGATAGGATAAAAAAGTTTATTTCATAACTGTTTTTCTTATGGCGCCATACATACTTATATCCATATATATATAATTAGTTATTCGCGGTGCACGAACAGTAAAAAAAAATAAAACACAAGGATTTATTTTTGTTTACTTAATAGACTACTTTATTTTTATACCCGCTACCCATAGGGTAGAAGGGTATTATAACTTAGTGCCAACAGAAAATGTATGTAACAGGCAGAAGGAGGCATCTCCGACCCCACAAAGTATATATATTCTTGATCAGTGTCAACAGCCGAGACGATATAGCCATGTCCGTCTGTCCGTCTGTCCGTCTGTCCGTCTGTATGAACACCTGGATCTCAGAGACTATAAAAGCTAGAGCTACCAAATTTGGGGACAGTACTCCTATAGGTCCTACGCAGGTCAAGTTTATTTCAAAAGTTGGATGCCACGCCCCTTTCCGCCCCCAAAAGTCTGTAAAAGCCGTAATAATAGACCTAGAGCATTGAATTTTGATATGCATAATAATATTTATATTCTCAATGATTCCTGTGAATTTGGTTGAGATCGAATGAAAAACAAGGAAGTTATTAAAGAATCAATTTTCTATGCAAAAATTCACTTGCAGCTGCCCGCGCTTTGTTTGTTTAGTTGACAGTGTGACCAAAACGGTGTTGTGATTTTTACCCGCTATTTTCAAATATATACAAAAAACTAATTTTAGTATATTTGGTATATTTTTTGTTAATATATCATTTAAATTTTTTGTTTTCTCTCGAAATGGGTTGCGGGTATCATACGGTCGAGCACTCTCGACTGTAGCTTTCTTACTTGTTATTTATAAGTTCGCGGGCTACGCGTCTTAAGTGAGGAAAGTGTCTTTAAAAACTAAACTCACAATATGCTGAGCTCTAACATGAAAGTTCTTATTACGACTTAGGGCTAACATACGTGTGATGTTTTGTGTTTGTGTTAGTGCAGTAATGCTGAGTCCTCAAGTTGCAAATGGAAAATTTTAATGGACTTTGGATTTTTTGGAAGTGGCACGATCGCCAATGTAATAGGATCTTTTTGTTTGTGACAGTTGGTGCCGTTGCGACAAATGTTTATGTTTATGATATGATTTGTGGGAAAGAATTTGGAAGGGGAATAATTATGAGTGTTTGTCATGTACGAGAAATTATTCTGGTGGTGGATATATTACTCCCCCAACCTATAGAGGTTAGCTTGTCCTGAAGCGTTTAGTTCGGGGTACATAAGTGGGACTGGAATTACAATATTATCGGTTTCAGCATTAGCACTTATGTCTGTGTCATGTGTTCTTACAAATTTTTGTGTGTTTTAATTTTCTTATTCACTAAGTTGTATATAAGAATGAGGATTAAAATTAATACAATCATAATTATTGGATATTTATAATTATTGTTTTCTCTATTGTTATACATAATCATTTCTTTTATTTCAATGTGTGATAGTGGTTCTATTTTAGTTACATTGTATTCTGTAAACATAATAGTTGTAAATTGTTGCGCTCTATTTGAAATTTTAACATTTTTTAATTCAATGGTACAATTAAATATTTTTATTATTTTATCTTTTTCGATGTATATTTCTAAATCATTACAATTTTGATTTAGTTTGGTTCTGGTTAAGTTCCAGGTTATTATGATGTTTGGTTCTACTATTTGTATAAATTCTTGTTTACGATATTTATTAAAGGTGCAAACTGGAGTTTCATGTTTTATTATATTAGTTATGCATTGGTCATTTATTATCTTTTTAGAGATTGAATTCGAAACAAAGTTATTGTGTAAATAAAATTTTCCTTTAACACTTTCATTGATGATTTGTCCATTCTTATCTGGGTAAGGGATTACTTGGAAAGTTTTGGTTTCAAGATTACTCAATGGAATATGGGACATGATGAAAATTTCATTTGTAAGTGTACTGAACCAAGCAGAAGTTTTAATATTCATCAACTTTTCGTGATTAATGTGATCTATTTGATCGTGTGTAAGTAATTTTGGATTAAATATTCCTAAGCGAGTTAATTGTAGGCTTAGTTCGATGTCTTCTATATATTCGGTAAAATGTTCAATGTTAAAAATTAATGAATTTAATTGTTTTTCTTCTTCCAAAATTTTGCTTTGATTATTTATAATATTAATACCTTGATTAAATGTATTTATAAAATCATTAAGATTATTTGCCTGAATTGAATTATGGGCAATAATGTTAATTTGGTTTTCAAATTGTTTCTTATCTTCTTCATCTAACGTACCAAAAAGGAATTTAAGTGATGATCCTATGAAATCGAATAAACCTCGTTTAGTACGACTTGTTATTCTGATACCTGCCATTTGCTTTTCTAATTTATTCATTAAATATTTTATTTGGGGGTACTTGTTAAGGATATGGCTTTGAGTTAATAATAAATCAAAAGAGTTCTCTATTTGTGTTACGTTTATAGTTAAGCAATGATGTTCGAAGGATATTTGTAAATTAATTGTTCCTGACTCAAATAGGATGAATCCTTGATCATTTTGTTGGCGGCTTGTTGAGTGTTTACAGTTGTACAAATAGTTGACAATATGAGTAACATCAGCAATTTAGGATGTTTCATCATTCGGGCTGGAATTAACATATTTACTTTTGTTAATTATTTTTTTCTTTTTAAACTTCGATCTATAGTGTGTAACTTTTCTACCTCTATTAGTTTCTTCGTAATGTTTTTCATCAAGTTTTTTAATATTACCTGTCTTTTTGAAAGGATTTGTTGTTTTTGATTTAACCAATGGAGCTTGTCTAAATCGTGTATCTACTTCAAAATCACTTCTGTTTTTATTGAGGTTATTTATTTGATTTACTTTATTCTCTTGTGAGTTATATTCAGGGGTTCCTGCATAAATAAAAATATCTGCTGGAGTTCTATTAGTTGCCTTATGTTTTGTTTTATAATTATAAGTATATAATGTTGTTTCAAACTTTGTTATTTTATTCTCTATATTATCGTCGCTTCCTATTATTCTTAACTTTTATTTATAGTTTTATGAAACCTTTCTATATCTGATATTCCTGTTTTACTTGTTGTTATGTTAATTTTTATGCCTTCTTCTTGTAACCAAATTTGCAAAGCCACACTGATGAATGCTGAATCTTTGTCTGCTTTTATCTCTATGGGTTTTCCCATTTCATTGAAAACTTTTAGTAAAGCTCTTTTAGCTTCTAACCAATCTCTACTTTGAACTTCAACTAATGTTGTGAATTTAGAATAAACATCTATACAAGAAAGAAATTGTTTCTTATCTATCATATAAAAATCTATAACATATTTATCCCTAACATTAAGTACTTCGGGTGTTATCTCGAACGTGAGTTTTGTATCTCTATGTTCGGTTTTATCTATGTTGCAAATTTCACATTCATTAATTAGATTTTGTATTAGTTTTTGGTAATCAGGGTAATAATATTTTTCCTTAAACCAATTTATTGTTTTTTCTATACCTGGATGTAACAATTTTTTATGTGTTTTTAAAATTAATTCTTTAAACTCTGCAAAAGTTTGTAAGTCAATTAATTTTAAGCTTGTTTTCATTATTTTAGTTATATTACTTGGATTTATTATTTCTAAATAAGCTCTTTGGAAAATTGGAAAATCTATTTCATTGTGAAAATAGACAATACTCTTTTTCGAGCAAAGATATTCCTTTATCATATCTTTAGCATATTGATTATTCATTTCCTTATAAGAAATTTTTATGTTAAGTTTATGAAAATAGTGGTTTATTTCAACTTTATTATCGTCACCTTTTATGAATTCTATTTGCCTGTTAAAGTAGTTTAAAGGTCTTTCGGTTATTGGTATGTGATACTGACTGTCCTCTTGAGCACTATGTATAGTTGCTCCTGTGCTAATTGCATCTTCTCCTAAGAAATTCTCTTCTATTTTTATACGTGAAAGTGCATCTGCTACGTTATTTTCTTTTCCTGGTAAATACTTGATTTGATAATCGTATTCGTTTAATCGGATTTTCCATCTTTGTAATTTCATGTTTGGTTCTTTAATGTTACTGAGCCAAACTAGTGGTTTGTGATCGCTTAAGATCTGGAATTTTCTACCGAATAGGTAAGAACGGAAATATTTGGTTGCCCACACGATAGCTAATAGTTCTTTCTCTATAGCTGAATAGTTTGATTCGTGTTCGTTTAAAGTTCGACTTGCATAGCAAATGGGTTTGTGTTCCTGTGATAGAACGGCGCCTATAACGAAGTTGCTAGCATCTGTAGTCAATGAGAATGGTTTCTCGAAATTTGGATAAACTAGTATTGGATCGGACGTTATTAAAACTTTGAATTTTTCAAATGCTGACACATAAGTGGGATCTTTTATGTTTATGGTGTCGTTTTTCTTCAACTTTGTTGTCATGGGTTTTGCAATATTTGCGAAATTGGGTATAAATTTGCGATAAAATCCGCATACACCTAGGAATGATTTGATTTCTTTTGGTGTCTTTGGTATTGGGAATTCAACAATTGCCTTAATTTTGTTTGGATTTGGTTTTATACCTTGCGTGGTGATTACATGCCCGAGGAAATCAGTTTCCTTCTTCATGAATTCGCATTTGTCTAATTGTAATTTCAAATTTGCTTCCCGAAGTTTTGAGAAGACTTTCGAAATGGATGATATGTGCTCTTCCAATGAAGTGGAGTAGATAATAATATCATCTAAGTAAACTAGACAATCCTTGAAGATCAGATCTTCAAGTAGGTTATTCATACAGCGCTGGAAAGTCGCTGGAGCATTTTTAAGCCCAAAAGGCATACGAGTAAATTCGTAGTGACCATGCTTGGTTGAAAAGACAGTTTTTGCAATTGAATCGGGATCCATTTGGATTTGATGGAAACCCTTTGCAAGATCGATCGTAGTGAAGTATTGGCATTTGCCTAACTTGTCTAGGATCTCATCCATATTTGGTATGGGGAATTTGTCGTCAATGGTTATTTCATTGAGGTTTCGGTAGTCAATGACTAACCGGAATTTTTGTTTTCCTGAAGCGTCCATTTTTTTTTAAACAATCCAGATGGGTGAACAATAAGGGGATTTTGATTTTTTAATTATGCCCTGCTCTATCATTTCGTTGATTTGTTTATTGACTTCTTGATCGTAAGCCTGTGGGTATTTATAGGATCTTTTATATAATGGGTCTTCGTGTTTCGTTTGAATTGAATGCTTAATCGTACTAGTGAAAGTCAAATTTTCACCTTCCCGGTACTGAATATCGCGAAATTCATGTAAAACCTTTTTTAGTTTTTCTACCTCTTCTGTGTTAAGATGTTCAAGTCTGAACTCATTACACTCTTTTAATTCATCTTCGATTGCGAAGTTGAATGGCCTATCTTCGGTCAAGGGTGGATTTGCACAATCTTCTGTGTAAGCTTCTTCAGAATTTTCTTCTTTGTTTTGAAATGTTAATTTATATTCTCCTAATGTAACTGTGCCATTTTCGTAATAAATTTGGGATTTACTGGCTTTTAAGTATTCTCTTCCTATTAGCATATCATAATTTTCAGAGAAATTATGAATGTAAAATTTTTGTTTTGTAGGGCAAAGTCTGCTGGGACCAAAAAGTATACTTTCTGATAATTCGGTAGTGCCATTAATTGTTTGAACATTGATTGGATTTTTATGAATTGGAAAACTGAAAATATTTTGTTTTAAAAGGTTTATTGAAGAACCTGTATCAATGATACATTTTAGGTTTACTTCATTCATTTTGATTCTTATGTATGGTGTGTTTGCTCTGCATTTAGTTCTGAGGCACTTTGATGAAAATTTTCACCTTGCTCAATTTTGAACTGGCCACTTTGGCTTTCCCTTTGTCTTTTTACCGGTGGGTTAGGCCCACGGCTTGTTGAGGTGTCCCTCGAATAGTTATAAGGGTTTTGGGTTTGAGCTTCTTTTAGTTTTTTATTGAATTCTTGGTGAAAATTTTGATTATTCTGATTTGAATTTGAGTAATTGATTTGTGGTTTTGAATTGGACGACTCATCTGAATGAGAATTGTTTGAATAGTTTGCGTAAGATTTATTTTGATTCCTACGACTATTGTTTTCACTTTTATGGTTGTTCTGGGTCTCATAAGACTCATAAATACCTTCTGTTTGAGCAACGGCTTTTAGTTTGCTTATTGAAGTTATATCATGCCTTGCTAAGGTCATGTATATCCTGTCTGGTAATTTTCTGGTTATTACATGTTTTGTAGTAATTTTTAGAGCATTTCTGTATATTATTGCTGTGTTACCGTCAGTGTCTAGTGCTAACTTATTGCTAACAATATAGGATTTTCTCTCGAGCTCTTCGACGAACTTACGTATACTTCCATTCCAGTTGGTGTTGTATAGTCTTCTTAGTAATCTTCATAAGGTGTCTGTGTCCTGAATTCCTCGATTAGGGACGATCTCAGCGACATCCAACTGTTGGATTGCGTAATCTGGGATGTACGCAAGGCTTCTCCATCCAGTTGTCGTTCAATAGCACCGAAGATTACGCTGCTTTGGCGTACATCAGTTGTTGGGTACAGAGACAGAATAAAATCTATTCTCTTTATAAATGCCGACAAATTTTTCTGCTCCGTTATCAAACGCTGGCACGTGTTTGATTTGATTTATACACTGGTTTAAGTGTGCTTCTGTTAGTTCGGTTGCCATTTTTGATTTGTTATTAATTTGCACACGTGGTTCAGGTTTTTTTGAGTTTTTTATTATGACGGATTTTTTACAAGGTTTTTTGTATTACCGTTTTAATAACGCACTCGCGGATACGTTTTGTATAGTTCACAACTAGGACGCGTTCACCCAGGACAATGTTAAAGTCCTTCTAGCGGTTCACGACTGCTTTGTTGATTCAGTAACTAGTACGATGTATCCTACCGGCTGCGCCAATTAGTTATTCGCGGTGCACGAACAGTAAAAAAAAATAAAACACAAGGATTTATTTTTGTTTACTTAATAGACTTCTTTATTTTTATTTATAAGTTCGCGGGCTACGCGTCTTAAGTGAGGAAAGTGTCTTTAAAAACTAAACTCACAATATGCTGAGCTCTAACATGAAAGTTCTTATTACGACTTAGGGCTAACATACGTGTGATGTTTTGTGTTTGTGTTAGTGCAGTAATGCTGAGTCCTCAAGTTGCAAATGGAAAATTTTAATGGACTTTGGATTTTTTGGAAGTGGCACGATCGCCAATGTAATAGGATCTTTTTTGTTTGTGACAGTTGGTGCCGTTGCGACAAATGTTTATGTTTATGATATGATTTGTGGGAAAGAATTTGGAAGGGGAATAATTATGAGTGTTTGTCATGTACGAGAAATTATTCTGGTGGTGGATATATTACTATATATATATATATATATATATATATTAAATATTCCATAAGTATACATAATTAATTTTGAACACTTCATTTTTCTTTACCGTTATTAAGAATGATTTAAAAGAATAATATATAAAATTAAAAAAATATAAAAATAAAAATAAATATATTATAATAAGCATTAAAATAACTACATACAATTACGTTATTTTTCAAAAGGAGGGAGATGTAGTGTATGCACATATATGTTACGTACCTAACATATTACATACATATTGAGCGGCGACACTTTGTCAGCCGCATGTCATAACACATTGTCGGAATATCAACAAACGAAAAGGCATTAACCTTGTCACTCAGCGGCAGCGTGAATTGCCCTGCACAATTTCAAGTGCAGCGCACCGTTTGGCGCTGACCGTTTTAAAGCCGACTCAGCATGATTTCCATGCTGATCGCTTATATACATATGTGCATGCATAACATTCTCCAATACATAAAGTAACTTAACTTATAAGATATACATAAAACGGCTGCTCTGTCGTGCCTGACAGAGGCATGCAGCCTTAGGATAGAATAATTAAAGAACAGTTGAATAAAGACCGGAGTAATATATAAAAATAATAGAATTCTACGTAAGTGATCAAGTGATCTTCGAATTAAAATATAGAAATTGTTGTTCTTTGAGGCATGACAGCAAAGTTTAAGTTCATCCAATATAAAAATATGAATAGAATGAAATTGTAAATAGGAAATGATACAAAAATTTAACATATATACCGAGTTGTACACCAATACAATCAGTAATTAACAACATGCAGAATGCACCTTAAAACCAAAAAAAATATTTATTTTTTTTTTTGTTGCATTAAGGCATTGGTGCGTTGGCCATGTGTGGTTTTGCATGAGGATCATATCATGGTTATTTAGTTTCAAAGGGACATTTGGCATTGGAACAGCAGCACCAGCAAAAACCCCCCCATCCCGCTAGAGCTAGGAGTTAATTGGTCTCGCTCCGCTGGTATGTTGCTGATCGAGAATCCTGAGCAAATACCCTGTGTTTGCCAAAGTCAAAAGAAAATCAAGCAATCATGCTTCATAGAATTCTTCGTCTTTGCTAAAAACAATAATATCATCAATGTAAATGTAACAAATCTTTTAAGGCCATTGGGTATTGATAAAATGTTGAATATATTGGTGTGTCCGAGCTTTGGATATTTCCTTAAGAGCTGGCTTAGCTGAATTTTCTGCTGGCAAGTCAGGTTATCTGTTCTAGGAATGATTATGTTAATTGATTCGAATTTTTTTGCTTGATAGGGATGATTGTTCCATTCCTTAAGATCAGTTTTCCCTTTCCTAAGTTGAGAATGCCACCAAGTTTTTTTTAGACTGTCATTTCCTAATATTGCATCAAATGTTTGGAGGGTCGGTAAGAGGTAAAACTTTACTATTGATTTCGGGACATTGAACAGATTGCCATTTTATGGTGGGTAATTGGTATGTCTCCACCTACAGAGACAGCGTGAGATTTCGAACAAATTTGGTTGGATAGAATCCTCGCTCCTCACTTTACATTCAAAATAGGGTATTGAGTGTGTCGTCGTAGTTTGCCTGTTCATCATGATCGTTTATGATCTGTTCATAATCATTCATTGACGGTATTGGCTCTCCTGTGTCGGTGGTTTGTTGATCGGTCTCTGCCTGAATATTGAAATTTCGTTGTCGCTTATTAACTTCTGTAATTGGCATTGGTGGTCTCCTTCCTAGCCCAAATTGGGGTCTATTCATATAACTAATTTGTCTGGATTGAATGGTTTTGTCAATGTCCATTGGTTCGGGTCTTTGTTGTGGTTTACTTGCTGGTGGTTTGTGGTTTACTCGTGGTGGTTGGTACTGTGGGTTAATGTTCTGTCCAAATGGGTTAATTGGATTTGTAAAGATTGGTCTCTGTTGTGTTTGTCCAAAATTATTGAATCTGGGAATCAGGGAAGGGAATTGCTGTAAGCTATTTCTTGGTGAATATGGTGGTCTACTTTGGTGGGGTGCTGTTACTAATTTCCGAGGTAGATTTCTAAAACAGTTTTGTTTGCCATTCGCATGATTGGAACGGAATGAATGATTCTCTAACTTCAAACATAAATGCGTTGGCTCCTTTATGCCAAGAAGACGTGATAGATCACCACGCAGTCCTTTTACAAAGGACTGTACATTTTAGTCATGAGTTGTTCCGCTTCTGTACAGGTGTTTGTAGACCATTTGATGGATTCTTCAACTTTCTAATTAGGGGCTTGAATTATCGTAGTCATTTGATATTCCAATATAATAATGTCACGTTTGTCTGCGTAATGCAGTGTAAGGCATTTCGACTGTATTTGCATATGCTTCTAATATTCTATCTACACTTTTTTTCCATGAACCGAAATCAGATATATTTTCTGAAAATTCTGGTAGTGTTTTCACAATATCAGGCACTCTGCCTAAGGCAGCTAGATTTCCTTGATGTTCTGGATTAATTTTGTGTGCTTCTGCACTTGTAAAATCAAAAGTGTGATTTTGGGATTGTTGTATAAAGAATGTCAATGATTCATCTAGTACTTGTTGAATGAGAGGTGTTATTTGGGTTGTTGTATTCGTACCGAGTTGAGAAGGGTGTGTTGGTTCATTATTCTTCGGGACAAGAATCGCGGGTCTTAATAAATTGTTTGGAATGGACATTTTGGCAAGTTTTCAATTGAATTTCAGTTGAGGAGAATTTTAGAAATATTAAGTTGTTATGTTTTTACTTTTTAATTAATTGGGTGTGTTTTTGTGTAATGTCAATTGTGTTGATGTGAATGGACTTATATCGAATCATTTTATAATAATAAGTTGTGAATGATTAATTTTAATTTAATTTTTTTTTATTTATTTTCAAATTTAAATTGATTGTTTTTATTTATTTTAATTTGTGTAAAAACCAGTAGTTGGTTTTTCCCTTCTATTCTGGAGGGTCCATGTAGGGTTCGCAGAGTTGGGTTTTGTTATACTGCTTGTTGCGCGAAGAATTTATTTTATTAATCATTAAGTTCGCCACAGGAGTCGTTTATATGTCATCGTTTTAAGGTTTATGATAGTTCAGTTGATTTTCCAAAAAAAATTTTAACTTTATCATTTACACTTTTACCAGAATCTTAATTTTAATTTATTTAATTTTGTAACTTTGATTCACTTTTTTTATTTTGTTCACTTAAATTTTAATTTATCTGTGCTTTCTTTTCGTTTGTTCCCTTAAATTTTAATTTATCTTTGTGTTCTTTTGTTTTAGGTATGTTTGTTTTACTTATTCACTAGCTTACATTTTCAGTATGAGTTGATGCGGTTACTCCTTCTGGTGTCCCGGATTGCTTTCTACTAAGGCTCCTGCAGTACACACGGATGAAGGATGCTCTGCGGACTTGTCTGACAAAGCGCGCATGTGTGCTTTTGGTTTCTGGTTTTTGGTTACGAAGAGTTCTACCGATAAGCGGTTTGGTGGGCCAGCAGAGTTGAGAAGTCGGATTTGCAAGTAACTTCTGTGTCGATCTAACTTAATAAGATTTCCTCGTCGTGGTCCCTGCTCGGGCACCAAGTTAAGAATGATCTTCTTTATTGAAACTTCAAAATTGGCTGTGGGATTGCGGTAGCGGCGCTGGCGTTCTTAGCGGCTACGTCGGCGTATTTGTAGCGACGTTGGCGTAGGCGGATGCTTTGTGGCTGACGGCGATAATTTTGTGGATTCAGCATTTTATGTTATTTTTTTCGATCGATCGTCGGATGTTTAGACTGTCGAACTCGAGTGGTCAATATTGTGCAGCGAGCAGCTCGAAGTGAATTTTGCATATAAAATTGATTCTTTAATAACTTAATTGTTTTTCATTCGATCTAAACCAAATTCACAGGAATCATCGACAATATAATTATTATTATGCATACCAAAATTCAATGCTCTAGGTCCATTATTCCGCGGTGACATAGACAATTCAGCTGTCAAATTTTGGGCGGAATGATTCCGCTCTGAATCAGCTGGCATTCCGCTAAAACCTGATGCTGCCACCTAGTTTGAATCTGATATTCGAACTCTGGGTCAGCAATGCCAATATTTTTTAAGTAAAAGTACCGAACAAGGATTTTATTTGTATATATGTGAAACAAATAAACATTGAAAAAATCATTTTTTTGTGGTACATCAAGTTGTACTTCAAAAATCATTTATTTACGGTGCAATTCGTGAAAACATTTGTGGGCACTTGTCCTTTTGCCAGGTGGCATTGTAAGTTGAGAAAAGAGGAAGAACCAAAATAAACGTCTGCTTGGAAAAATGGATCAGATTCACATCTAAGAATCCTACGCTCTATGGTTTCTCTTTTTTATTTTCCGTCGCCGGAGCTTTTCGATAAGAAACAATCTCTCTAAAGGCATTTTTATTAAAATTCAAAAACTTTTTGTTGATTCTATTTAATTGTGTTGCCAAAAACAAAGAATTACCAGACAATTAGAGATTAATCTGGCAAGAGCTACCAGTCAACTACTAGAGTTGTCGAGTAACGTAGAGTGTTATTTGCGCCAACAATTTAAATGTTTTTTTTTGTTTATTACGTCTAAGAAACCAAATATTTTAATATTTGAATGAAATTGAAAACATTAAAGAAAACTTAAATACTTGGGAAATTTAATCTGGCAAGGTGTCAACCCTGAACAGCCAATTTAGAAAGGGTTTAGGAAACTGCTAAAAACCTTAAATTTTTCGAAGCTCTATGTCACCGCAGAAATTTTCCAGCGGAATTGCTCTCAGCGGAATCAATTCCGCTAGCGATTTCTGTGTCACCCCTGATAGATTGATAACTGACGTAATGTGTTAAATTCATTTTATTCATCCCGAGTAAAGCATGGCCATAAAAGTGGTAGCTTAAAGATACTATAAGTTGTTATATATAAGGGCACGAGACAACTCTTCATGTAGGTAGGGTGGGTAATGACGAGGAGCTCAATACCATTAGAGTTCCTAAAAACCAGCAACAAAGTATTCAGTGTTGAATTGGTTACGACTTCCATATTTCTCTATTTCTTTGTGTTAGTAAATCACATAAAAACGTGCACTTAATTATTATGATGGTTTACTCAGGAATACCATTAAGAGCGAGTAGGAAGAACCCCGACATACACCGGCAAGAACACTAGCTTTCACAGCTTTTAGGGGCGGAAAGGGGTGTGGCAAGAAAGAAAGAACGTGTCTTGTTCTACATTTATAAATATTGTGGGTGAAGGGGACATGGCATCTAACATTTGAAATAAACCTCATCTGCATAATGAATGCAGATACCTATGCACCAAATTTGTTGTCTATATCTTATAGACTCTGCGAGCACACTTGACTGTAGCTTTCTTACATGTTTTTATTCTCAGACAATTAGTAAAAGTGCATAGTTTTAAAAAGTAAAAAAAGATTGCCATTAAATTTAAATCTTTTTTGGCTCATAACTTCAAAATTTTAAAAGAAATTTGATCTGAGAAAACCATCTTACATTAATGATAAAAAACATACATTTCATTCGAAAAACTATTTCTGGAGGGAAAAATTCAGTTCAGTTCTCCGCATGAATATTTTTTATTAGAATGATGGAGAGAATATAAGTTGAGCTGAATAGGGTATATAAAAATATTGAATATATAAATAAATAACTTACCGAATTTTGTAGACGGGGCATTCGTAAATATTTTTTATGTCTTGTTTATCCTGAGTAACAGCTTTTATATATATGACTGGCATCGCAGGAAACAATTCTTTATTTAATCCATCGGTTATTGTACTCATTTTCATATCCCAACGTGCTCCTTCCATAAATAGGCCATTTACATAGGCTCCTTCGCGAGGAGCAGAACTAAAGGTAATGGAAATTTAAATTTCAAATCAAAATGATTATTTTAATATTTACGTGAATTCTTCTTTAAATTTTTTTGTAACGTCACAGTTAAGACACATTCTGTCCAAAGGCCACTCATTTTTACGAGCTGTCTGCTGCATAATAGCAGTAAGCAAAGATTGAGGATTAAAGAAGCCGGCTAGCCAAATGGATGAAGGAAGTCGGAAATCCGATACCCAACTTTCCAACTCTTTTAGTCGAAGCATAAGATCGCCAAACCATGACTGTAAACCTAGTAAGCTAGGATAAGCCAGTTTAGTCCATTGTTCTGGTACTTGATCCATATAAAGGCATATCATAAGATCCTCCATAACAGAAGATATAGTCAATTCTCCCTTAAGGCCAAGGTCCAGTTCATTAAGTGAGCGCCTAAGCTCAGCCATTAGAATGTTCATCCTTTCACATTCTTGGAAAGCCACTATTATATACGGATTGCGATCTTCAACACGTCCCATAAGTTCTATAATATTAAACGGCGTTGGTAACTTATCCAGCAAATCTTCGATAACACCTTTTATAATATCCTCTTGGGATACTGATTCACCTCCTCCTCCTGAGCCACTTGACATACGCGGCTGCAATTCAAAAACAATGCGAAAGAGACGCTCAGAGACTGTTGTTAAAAAGCCAATTTCTGCATTCAAATTTAATCCATAAAGGGAAGGACTCTCCGGCGGTAAGTTTTCATCAAGGTATTGGTGATACCCCGCATATTTCAGAATGCCTGGTGCAGCAAATCCTGGACAAAATTCCAGGTCTCCATCGATAAGCTGTGGTTGCATAAATTCTTCAAGATACGTCCTGCATAGCCGACGGTCCCAATCATCTGTTATGTGGCCCCCGTACATTATTTCCCCAAACAAATAACGTAGATCTTCCCAAGGAACACGAGTATTTGACTCTAAATAATTGAATAATACGTAAACTGAAATGGTCAAATCACCTACATTAAACGGGTAAGATCGATTCCACCCTTGTGGACCAAATTTACGGCGTTCTGCTACAACCGCATGAAAATAACAAAGCGAAAAAAGAATAGCCTTAAATTCAGTTTCCTTGGAGCACATCTCAAGTGTCTCATCAGTAAAATTATCAAGTGCCTTGTGGACATTGGCCATCATTCCAGTTGGAGGCTCGTTTGTTATCTTAATTGCAGATTCCAATATACCTTGTGGTAAAATGTGCATCAATGGATCACCTGCTGGCTCAGCGCTTAAAAAAAGTCTATACTTAGAATTAACATTCACAAGTGAAGCTTCCATTTTCTTTTCAAGAGTGGGAAGCCACCGTGCTACCAAGTGAATATTTTGCAGAATGACCCAATGCCCTTGTTGCGCCGCCGTTTCAATTGCTTTTTCTGCAATGATTTCTTGCCCTTGACCTAATGAGACACTATGAAAGTTCTCATAATCGAAACTGTATCCTAATACTTTTCCAATTTTCTCTACGTCTTTAAGCGGATCTACGCCTGGTGATAAAACAAAGAAAATATGTGTTTCTGGACTAGACTCCTTAAATGTTTTCGAAAATTCTATTGAGCGCGCGTCGATATATTTAGAGCCTAATTTTTCATCAATAAATCCCTTCATAGCATATGACATCCGATCCGGGCGAATACACCTCATAATGCAAAGTCTCTGTATGGCAGATTTGGCCTTCCATTCACCAGGCAATTTTTCATTTTCGGGGCTCTCCGAGTCAATAAATTTTACCCACCGTTTATGAGATCCCTCAATATCTTTTTCAAGACCTTTAAATGCTGGCAAATTATTTAACGCGCGTATACCACCCCAGCCGACGTTAGTGAGCCAAGTAAAGTTAGATGTCTGATTTGGCATATATGGAAAGCGCAGAAGAAAATCCAGTTCATTTGGTTCAACTTCTCCAATATTTACTAATATTTGAAGGCACATTTGAGTCAAAAAAATTAGTTTATCCTGCTCAAATAAGCCTCGAGACGTGTAAATATAACAACAATAGGTAATTGACTCCATTAAATTTTCAACACGGTCCTTAAGTTTATCCGCTGGAGTAGAGTTCAGCATAGCATTATAAAATACCACTGTAAATGCCTTTAAAGAAAACTGGTATATGGGATTAATTTTAAATAAATCATTAAGTATAAAATATATAATTGAAGCACGTTTAGCTGCTGGTCTGTATGCTTCACGGGCAGAGTCAATTTGCACTCCTGTAATTTTAGCTTCAGCAACCTTTACTTCTATATCATCTGCGGTTTTTTTGTTTTTTCTAGGTTCATTACCAAAGTAATATCCTCAAGAACATTGTCGCCCGCAGATGACAATCGAGCTAAGAGATCATCTTCCAAAAGTTTTAAAGTTATTTTAAAATGATTTTCTTGCTGCGTTAGTCGCGTGCGCATCGACTCTAAGTCTGGTCGCTCAACTTTAACAACCTCAGCCAATAATTGCTCTTCTAATCCATCCCGAGTTACTGTAAAGTTAATTAATGTTGTCTGAGCTTGCATTTCAGGCTTATAGTGTGGGTTAGCTAATTTTGTATGTAATATTAAACGAAAATTGGGATTAAAATCAATCTCACGATCCCCCATTTTCAAAATTGTTCCTTTTTTGATCAACATTCGACCAAGGAGGGGATTTAGCACAGCGTCTACATTTTCACCAATATTTTCTATAAGTAACACATTCCCATTACTAACAGCTCGTTCAACTAAATCCAGATAACCGCGTTGCGTAAGACGCAAAATTACGAGACCGGCTCCATATTTTGATTTCACCCACTTGATACCCTGCCTATTGCTCAATTAAGACATAAAATTAACAATAATGACATAAAACTTACAGTTGTGGATCAATCATAAGCGGATATCGCTGAGACTGAACCAATATTGCTGCATTTTCTGCTGACATTCTATCACTTGGCAATCCTTGGTTGTTCCATTCAGCAATTTGCGCATCATCACATATCATATCAAAGGGGTCTTCACCTTCAGTTGAAGGTATTGGTGGCTATAGAAATAGGAAAATATATATTAATAAATATATTTTATCTGAAATATATATATTTGATTTAAAATGTTTAATTTTTTATTTAGATTTAGTTGGTTATTTTTATCGCTAGTTAGAAGGAGGCATGAAGGATAGCCATTCATCATTCAATGTCAACAACCGAGACGAAATATGTAAGAATACCTGGATTTAAAAAACTAAAAAAGCTACAGCCTATGCCCGTTTGCCCCATTAAAAACGATTAACGATAGTTATTTAAAACTAATTGAGATTAAAAAAAATATATATATGTCGGGTCAGCCATGAGGTTAGAATCCATTTCTTTGACTAAACTTTTCTTTTGGCTACGCGCACAAAAACGAATTCCCTTGTGTCCGCTTACGGTGAACGTTCTAGACTACTCCTGCTTCGTGGCAGCGATTCTTGTGATGACAAAATCAACTGTTCTCATAATTTTCATCACTATTGCCATCTCGCTTACTCACACACGCTAAGCAATACAAGGGACCACGTACAGCGACAGATAGCCTTATCTCAGAATTATCTACGCTCAATCGTCTGAGTATAACTTAAGAAATAACGAAACTAAAGAAACGGACAACATATAACATAAGAAATAACGAAACTAAAGAAACGGACAATGAATTAGAGATGTCTGACGCGCAACGGCCGTTTAACTCAAGTAATATCATAGTGCCACGACACGGCTATCCTGACAATTTACACGTCCTCGTTTAGTCGTTTTTATCAAAGTGATTCAATTTTCATCTCTATTCAAGTCTTAAACTTTATTGTTCATGTCTTTCACATTTTGTGTACACCAAATTTAGCTTTACAAACAATTTTCTTCATAACAGACTCCCTTATACCTATTTTACAAACGTAGTTAATTTAATTTTCATAGTATTTTCAGTTCATATTTTCTTCATTAGTAACTAAATTATAAATGACTTAACATTACTTTCAATATGCCTCACTTGGGCCTTCCGCCAGTACACTATATTCGTCTCTTCAATTCATTAAATTCATCGTTTCTCTCAACGGATTACACATCGTCCTCTCTGACTGATAACACATCGTCCTCTCTGACGGATAACACATCGTCCTCTCGACGGATAACACATCATCTCGCTTAAATGGATTACTTTCTGTCCGAACTGGACTCATTGGCAGGCTTAACTCTTCATTTTCGATATCAAATTCATTTGGTATTTCACTATCTGGCATTTTTCGAATATCTTCGTGACAATACTTGAACAATCGTTTATTTTTTAGGGACTTTAACATGTACCTATAACCATCCAAGACTTCTGTTACTAAAAGCGGTCCTCTAAATTTTGAATCTAACTTAGTTTGGTCCCGCTCTTCATTTTTTAGTAACACGTAATCACCTACATTGTGTTTGACATTAGATGCCTTGTTTTTATCGAATCTAGATTTATCATAAGAGGCTAAGGATTTCATTCTATCGGTAGCGTTAGCTCTAATACTAGCTTAATCTATTTCTACTTCTGTTTCTAGCGGAGGAACTAATCCCAGGGCTAATGGGCTTGCCTCAGTTCCACGAGTAATTGTACAGTTTAATGCAAGCTGTACTTCACCAAGTGCGTCTTGCCAAGATAGCTGACTAGCTTCTACGGCAGTCAATAAATTCTTTAGAGTGCTCATCAGACGTTCAACTTGGCCATTGGCACGGCTTGCTCCTGTGGCAATTAAATGAAGTTTTATTTTTTAAGAGTTGAAAAACTCTAAAAATTTCGAACTAGCAAAATCAAATGTGTTGGCCAAGTCTACGGAGAACTCAGAGTTTAATTTAGTGACAATTTCTATTATTTCGGGATCTAAACGCTGTTCGGCGTGAAGCCAGTCGCTAGAAATCTCAGCTAAATTTACTCTCTTTTCGGGAATTTTAGATACGGCTGGATGCGATTCGGGAGGCAATGGGTTTCTGGACAAAAAGTCAACATGACCCATACGCTTTCCTTCTCTATATTGAATGTCAAAATTGAACGTTTGTAAATAGGCCCACCAACGATGTACCCTTGGAGTCAAATCTATTTTGGTACGAGAAGACTTCAACGAATTACAATCGGTAAACACAACGAAATTGCGACCAAGAAGGTAATGACGAAAATCTTTTATGGCCTGAACCACAGCTAAGGTTTCCAATTCATAAGAATGGGGGTGGTTTTTCTAAAATATTCTACAACACGAGATCTATTTTGTATTCGATGTATAAGCATGGCCCCATATCCAATTGAGCTTGCATCTGTATGCAACTCAATAGGGTATTGAGGGTCAAATATTACTACAACAGGGTCGTTTGTAAGAATGTCCACGATGTGTTTTCTAACTTTTTCCAATTCAGGATTCAAGTAGTACGCCATTTCAAGAAGATAGAGAATATAACGGTTTCATAACTTAACAGAAGTTGGGCACAAACTATCGGAAATATGAGGCCAGACCAATAAATTGACTAATGCCAGTGGCAGTTAGTGGCGGAGGCAATGAACCTAACGCAGATATTTTCCGTGAATTGGGCCGAACTTCCCCCGCCCGTATCTCATAGCCTAAATACTGAACTTCTGTTTTAAGGAAACTGCAATTATTAATGTTAAAAGTGAATCCAGCATTTGTAAGAATGCTTAAGGACGATGAGCGCTGCATGTGCTCTAGGGCAAAGACGGATGCGACCAAAGACGGTGAATAGGTGGATTGTGGAGCCAGAGCTGAAACATACTTTTAGGTCAACTCTAAATTAAATACAACAACAAATTTCATAATTACAATCCGAAATTTAATGAGTATTCATATATTATATCGGATCGTTCGATCCGGAATATGGTCCACAGGGACTACGTCAATTATTGCTTCTGGTCAAGGTGCTTCCAGATTCAGCAGTGTGTCTTTGAGGAATCTCAGGGATTCCTCGTTGGCACATGCTACCACTTTGACAACCCTTGATCCCATGGATGCCGTCAAACTCTGCCACGAACGGATTCTGTGGTCGAGTGATGGCATCAGAAATCCCCTGGTCGATTAACCCTTCCAGGATAAGCCAGTTATCGCTAGTGAGCTTCGCAATTTTTAACCTTTCCATTCCAGACTCCTTTGTTGGTGACACAACCATAATATCGTCCATATAAACGATTACGAAAGTATGAGCAAGATCACCCAGAGCGTTCATTACAGAACGCTGATAGACTGCTGGCGCGTTTTAAAGACCGAAAGGCATTGTTAAAAATTCAAATTGGCCATCTGGAGTCACAAATGCGGTATATTCTATTGATTTGGGGTGAATTGGGATTTGATGGAAGCCACTCGCCATATCTAAACACGAAAAAAAGTTAGCTCCACAAAGTCTAGCTATCTGGTCATTGATAAGCGGCAACGGGTATTTGTCTGAAACTGTATTTGAATTTAGTTCCCTGTAATCGACACAAAGGCAATCTGACCCGTTCTTCTTTTTGACGAGCAACATGGGGCTAGCAAAGGGGGAGCAACTAGGGCGTATGATATTACATTTAGTCAACTCGCTTAACTGATTTCTAACTGTTTCTCTCTCTTGAGGACTAAGCCTATAAGGGCGTCGCTGAACAGTTTTACTGGGGTCGATTAAACGTATCCTCATCTCGCCTGTGCTAACTCGTGTACTTGGAATTCCTTTAATAAATGCGGTCGAATAAGTTTCAATTAGTTTAATTAATTCATCTTTCTCGTTACCGACCAATTCGGTGTCTAAGTCGGATAAGTTAAATGTTGGCTTAGTTGAAGAACAAATGTTTACAGTTTTCGATTTTACGAGTTCAAACTTATCTGATGAAATAACAACATTGAGGCCCTGGCTCAGGATCTCTCGCCCGATTATGATATCATTTTTCAATTGCATATCTCTTACAACATGGAACAATATTTCAATTACATTTTCATTAATTTTAACTTGACTTAATATTTGCAACGTACTATATACACCGGTATCACCAATGACTTTCAACATTACAATATTATTGGTGCGTTTTCCAGATAATTTGTTGCTGATTGTCTCCTTAATTATCGAACATTCGGCGCCGGAGTCAAAGCAAATTGGATAGTGCTTACCCGATGTTCCATAATTGCGGTTGGTTCTGCAACAAAACATTGGTTGACACTCTTCTGCTGGATCTTTCCGGGTAAAGCTGATGTCCTGTTACTTGAGCAGTTGTTTGCGAAGTGCCCTGGTTGGCCACATTTGAAACACGTGAGACTTGACTTCTCGCGCTGTGGCTTCATCTCTCTCTCTTGACGCATTTCTTATCAAAAGAGAACGCCTTCAATTCGGATTGTAATTTACTTCGGGATTGCACGTTTGAAGTAAAAACAATTCGCTGCAAGCGGCTATCGATGTTCGCCAAGTGTGCAAGCACGGAATAAATGGCGATTTCTTCGTGGCTCCTATTTCGCCATTTCGTTGTCAATGACGTCATTAAACGACTTGCATAAACTGCGAGACATTAGTCATCGGACGGGCGGCTGTTTAGCAAATTGAAAAACATGGCCGCCACCGTCTCTTCTTCTTCGAAGCGCTGAAGAAACAATTCTCGAAACTCATTCCATTTCATGCCAGGATAGGAGATTTGTGTTAACCAATGCGAAGCGATCCCCTCCATGGAATTACTCAATGCCATAATAAGTTTACTACCTTCCAGGGCGTGCTCCGATAGTATTATGTCGGTAGTCGCGCACCATTTTAAGGCTTCTACTCCAGCAGTGTCAGGGTTGAATTTGGGCAAAGTGACGTCACGGCATTGTTGCTGCACTTGTGTCGTTGCCTGCATTGTTTTCAGGAGCTCGATCATATTCCGATTTTGTAAGTCAAGAACTTCACGCCACTGTTCTCCAGATAATGCAGGAGCCATTTCTTTGACTAAACTTTTCTTTTGGCTACGCGCACAAAAACGAATTCCCTTGTGTCCGCTTACGGTGAACGTTCTAGACTGCTCCTGTCTCGTGGCAGCGATTCTTGTGACGACAAAATCAACTCGCTTACTCACACACGCTAAGCAATACAAGGGACCACGTACAGCGACAGATAGCCTTATCTCAGAATTATCTACGCTCAATCGTCTGAGTATAACTTAAGAAATAACGAAACTAAAGATACGGACAACATATAACATAAGAAATAACGAAACTAAAGAAACGGACAATGAATTAGAGATGTGTGACGCGCAACGGCCGTTTAACTCAAGTAATATCATCGTGCCACGACATATATATATAACAAACTATTTTTGAAAATCGGATGTTCGCTTAGAAATACAAAAGTTCTTAAAACAAATATTTTGAAGGGCAAGAAACAAGAAGAAATTGCGTCAGTTTGTTTTTTTTTTTTAAATATTAGATATGTTTTTTTGCATTTTCTTAAACGAGTGCCCCGTGCAATTTTAGCTAAAGCTTTGTTGTTTGCTACCAACAAAAAACTGGCAATAACTAAAATACGAATTTGTGTTTCTGGCTACAAATGTGGAGCTAAAAATTACTGTCAACGGCAAGGGGAAACGTAAGTGGGCCGAAAGGGACATGGAAAATGTTTAAAACTAACTTGATCTGCGTGCAATCATAATTAGATTCTTCAAAAAATGTCATAGATCGTGTTCATACAGCCAGACATTGCTATATCGTCTCAGCTGTATGTAGTAAAGGAGGACATTAAGTTTTTTCTCTCCCAACAGAGACCTAGTGGCAGTGAATGTCCCAGCGGCCAGCTCAACCCCCAGGAGTCCTTGTACTGACAAAGCACTACCGTGCTAATGGAGTACCACTTATCATAGGCTGTGACGCTTATGGTCAGAGCAGTGTCTAGGATACCACAGACACTAATATGCGAGATGAGTACTTTCCTGACTTTGTACTATGTAACCCCCTTACAGTTCTTAACATCGGTTCTGAACCGACTTTAATTACAGAACAGATCTGAGAACAAAACAGATCATATAACATTTAGTAATGTAGAAGGCTCTAGGCAGATAGAGAACAATCCATCTTAGATCATAGGATCATCCTTTTGATTTGGGCGGGTATCTGACTTTTGCAAAATCCATTAAGAACCCCAAGAATACTGACTGGGTTAGGTATTAGTCGACTCATGGGATAGACATTAACAGGCTTAAAAACTGTAGAAGAGATCCTGTCGAGCAAACTTATGTATGCTTATCATACCAGTTGACCCAAAAGAACTGTTTTCTTTAATGGGGATAACCCCTGAAAACTCGGTTTGCTTAGAGTGACAGTGAGAAAGCTGTACAACACGGTTAAACAAAGTGGAATGTGGAATGCATACACCTCTAAACTTAATGAGTACATCAAAAAAATGCAGAGCTTTAAGTAAGCCTACTTTCATAATTTCTGGGATAATATAGAGCAAACTATTTTATCTATGCGAGTACTTAAGTATCTATCTAAATGCAAAAGGTATCCCACAATGCTGAAAGACAATAATACCTAAACCAAAAATTAGGTCGACAAGTTTTCTCCTAGAGAAGTTCCCAGTCGACCAAAACTTCGTGAAAAGTATATCAACGGAGACTAAAATACAAATTTTGTATATATTTTATCTAAAGCACACAATCGATTCGTTGACTTTTGTAATTCTCTCGCCACACGCTTCGGTTCGCAACAAAAAAATGCCATTTGATTAAGATTATTTTGCGGATGAGGCTCATTGCTTGGTCCAGATTATCAATGTTACGTCACGGGAGAGTATTAGAGAGTATTATTATTATTATTATTACTAATATTATTAAGGAGCCTATGATAAAGTGGCTTTTGTATACCTTTCAACTTTATAAAACACCATGTACGGAATGCATTCGCCCTATCTATCTACAGAAAGACTCCATTACCTTCTGCAATACTTGGTAAATAACTCACGGCTTGGAGGATGGCCAGGCGATGTTCATACAATTAGTAGTTCAAGAAATGCTAGACTTTCTAATGTTTCATTTATTACTTAGATAACATAATTTCTTTTTGCGTACCCTTCTGCACTATGCTAGCAGCATCCTTACTTACTACCCGGACTTTTGGTGCGTCGCCAACTTGCGACGTCTTCGTTCCTCTTTCTCAGCAGAAGTGACACGCCATTCGCAATCAAACCACACAAAACGCCTTCCCCCGAACTTTTCCAGAAGAGCTTTTGCTCTTCAAGATAGGACTTTTGATCTTCACCATAGAACTTGAATGGTGTTGGAAAGCGATCATAGTAGTGTTTGATACCGCATGAACGGGAAATGTGGTCATTATATTTGTATTTGAAATTGTCCGACGGCCACTAAGAGGCCGCCTCATACCCCTACCTGTTTTTTGTCTATTACTTACTAGCAATTCAGGTAGTGTGTCAGTGAGCTTCATGCGCTTAGAACTATCAAATTTAATAATTAAAAATTACATGCGCTCCTTGTGTAGTTACAACTAATACTCTAACAATAAACAATTCGCTTCGTGCGTACTTTCAACTAACTTACTGGAAAGGGTCAGCGTCGTCCTCGCACCGCATCAGGGCACACTAGATTTCGGAGGTGCCACACTATTCCGTAGGGGATGTTCCATTAAGCGCTTGTGGGATGGGCGCGGCGTCGGTAGTTGGGGCTCCTCTTCGGGACTTCCAGCGTGTCGCTTTCTATGATTCCTTTTGCGGCTGCGGACCACAATCAAGGACTACCTCCCCCGGAGGGAGAGGTTTCTGATGGCCTTCTGCCCCTTACGAGGGTTGTTGAACACACCAGGACGGAATCGAATGCTGATCGACCTCCGGTACCAGCGGCTCCGACTTCTCGGGGATCATCAGCTGTTCCTAGCGCGGGCAGCGAGGATAGAGTTCTCGGCTCCTCCACGTAGTAGTGGGGATTGGTCGAGTTGGGGCCTCGATGAAGATGGTCGTTGTATGGACCCGCGTGACCATGACGAATCCGTCGAGATGCACAGCGGATTGGCTAACGTGGGAATAGATGGTGTGACGGACTCGGCCGTAGTCGGGCCAATCTCGTCGAGAATCTTCTGCGTTCCCATCCTCCTTCTCCGCCGCACAACCGAGATGCTCTAAATTCGGCTCAAAATTATATTTTCCATTTGCGAAAATAACACAATCATTTACTATCCTCCCTACTTAGTTTGTACTTCTAATCTACGTAGTGCAGCTTACATACTATGGGTTATTATATAAACAAGTTATAAATTTAGTTATTCTAGACAACATTTAGTGAGTGTTAGCCGAGCTGGCAGCTTTGGTGGTGGCGGAAGCACGCCGGCTCACTTGTGACTCTAATCATGGTTCTGGAAACTCCTCCTCGTCTTCTGAATCTGCATTTCCTCGAAAGAAGGGATTCAGCTGGGTTCTCCTGAGGACAGTAAGGAGCGGTGTGCTGGGTCTCCACCCCTGGCAACTTTTACTTGTAAACTCCACGCCGTTGTCACAAACGAACCCCCTCGATACTCTGAAATGACCAGCGATTCTCTCTCTGAAGGCCGTCTTTAAGTGCTCGGCTGTTGCCGGAAAAGTGCTTTAGCCACGACATTCAGCTTCCCCTTCCGATAGCTAAGATCGAATTTAAATTGTTGAAGTTCTACAGCCCAGCGGGCAATCCTTAGGCAACTTACGTGTTGCTGCCCAAGATGTATTGAATATAATTCATATACAAATGTACGCATACTACATCTACCTTCTTTTAAAAAATAACGTAATTTTTGAAGTTATTTTAAGTATTAATGTTAAATGATTTTTTTTTTGTGTACTATTTTTATTTTTATATTTCAAAGTTTCTTCAAATCTATTTTTGTTGTGTTTTGTCTTTGTATTATATGTTCGAACAATTTTTCTTTGTTTATATAAAAGTTGTCAATTCAATTATTATACATTTTTAATCTATCCTTATGTACCTTTTACCTTTTTGTATCTCTTATTATTATATTGTCTTTATCTTCTATCTTTTCTACTGTATAAGGTCCTAGATATGTTTTAGCTAATTTATGTCCTGTTTCATATATCTACGTTTATTACTTTTTTATCATATAATTCCTTATTATTTCTCTTATTTTCTTTTAACATAATTCTAGCTCTTTTATATGCTACTTCTAGCCTATATTTACTTTTTTTTAGCGTAATCTTCTATGTTGTATATGGGTTCTATATTACCTATGCTATTAAAATGCTTCGGTAGATTACTAGTCTTACCAAATACTAATTCGTATAGACAATAATTATGTGCCATTGAGGGGGTCGTGTTGAAACAAAATACGAAATATTGAATCCATACGTCCCAATCAGTTTTATCAACCGATATATAAGATCGTATGTAATCATTAAAAGTTCTATGACTTCTTTCGATTGTTCTAACTGTCTGGTGGTGGTGAGTAGTTGATGTTATGTTATTTATTTGTAAATACTTGCACAAATCATTTACTATAGAATTTTTGTATTCTGTTCCCATGTCCGTAATGAACGTCTTCATTGGGCCGTACTTTAGAATAAAATTCTTAAAAATAGCCTTTGCTACTGTGTTAGCATTTTTGTTTGGAATTGGCATCGCGACTAGATATTTAGTCAGCTCACAAATTAATGTGACTGCATATTCATTTCCATTTTCAGACCTGGGTAGTGGACCAACGGTGTCTACCCTATCGAAAACATGTATTGGCGTATAAGTTATTGTTAAAGGAGTTTTTATTTTTCTTGTCATTTTTGATTTTTGGCATTTTGAACATTTTCGTATGTACTCAGTAATATCTCGAGTCATACCTTTCCAATAATAAAGTCTTTTGACCTTGGCCAGGGTTTTTGAGATGCCTGTGTGACCTCCTTGTATTGGATCATCATGGAATGTAGACAATAGAGTTTTTTTTTCATTTTTTTCTTTTATTTGGGTCACCGGGTGAAGTAGGGCTAATCTCAATGAAAATAAAATTTTATTGCCCATATTTTTTAAATTATCGATTGAAACGTGTTCAAAGATATATTCCACTTTGAGTTGGCAGATTTTGTTTATACCGGCTTGCGTTTCAAGCCTTTGGAAGAACTGACCTAAGTCGAGAATTCCATTGCTATACAAATCGTCAACATCATATTGTAGTAGTCGCTTCCCTGCAGAACTGAAGGTGTCGATTGGCCATGGGTAAGTGCTTACCTCGCCGATCACTACGTGGGTACTTACTAAAGTGACCCTATAGTAAACGAACGTCGAACCACCTAGTCGACTCGAGTTTGCGATTGGCCCTGGGTAAGTGCTTACCTCGTCGATCACTACATGGGTACTTACTACATTAACCCTATAGTAATCGAACGTCGAACCACCTAGTTAATAAATGTATGCGCATTAAAGTATAAGTACAAGATAACGGCAAGCATCGCTTTTGTTTTTGTTATTTTGTGGAAAGAGCATACACAAGATTAAAGACAAAACTTCGATTATGCTTTATATCGCTGTTTGTTTACGCGTCTTCGGTGCACCGCTTACAAAAACAATTGTACGCAGCTGTGTTTGCTAGCTGACGAAATTTTTGCAAGCATTTGAGTTGAGAAGTGTAAAGCGGATCGATCCATTAGTAGGTGAGTAACTAAAAATATTATATATTTATGTTTGTATTATATGTGTACTAATGTGTAAATATTAATTAATTAATAAAAGTACGACAAGCAGTTACAATAATGTATAGTGAACGTCAAAAATATTTTAGCCAATGATGTGGTCTTGGCTTATAAGTTGGATGGCGTTCAGGGAAAAGCGGCCCTAAGAAAAGAAGAACATTTTTATGGCGTTATGATCGGTGAGTATTTTAAAAGATAATTATTTAATAATCATTATCCACTTCAATCTATTAAACCTTTTTTTATCCTTTTTATTTCTAGATTCAATAACTGCAGTCGGCGGTATTGGCCCAGCTGAGGAACAACTAAGAAAGGCCCTGCAGCTCAAAAAAAAAAGAATTTTTTAAAACTCGAGCTGCCTAAAAGCTATGAAAGAGCAAAACCCGTTAAATTGAAGAAAAATTTAAATTAAATAAAAATTGTAATTGCAATTGTACATGTTTTTTAATTTATAATGGCAGGCCCATCCATGGCCATGCATGGGGTCCAATGTAAGCACTTATTTTACCGACCCTTCAATGGCGTCCAATGTAAGCACTTATTTTACCGACCCTTCAATAGGGTCCGATGTAAGCACTTATTTTACCGACCCTTCAAAGGGGTCTAACGAAGTAGTTCCTTTAAAGACCCTAATATGTGGCACTATTTCACTAGTTAGTGGGTAATCGAGGCGGTGGCGATTGACCCTATTTGCGGACATTTCATACAAAAATGGAAATTAAAAAACGCATGGCTAGACGCCACTTTGTAAGTAGTGGTGGTCTGCTGGTAAGTGCTTATTTCACCAGCAACGAACTAGCGCTCAGAACTGCAGGGAACGAACAAGCGCTCAGAACTGCAGGGATTGGACCAAAAGTTTTTTTTGTGCCTGAAAGTAGGCAACCGTTTATTTGGCTGGCCTGACGCGATTTAGACGGCACTACAGCGTACATTTAAGTTTATTTATTTATTCTAATTGTGTTTTTGTTTATTAGAAATGATACTGTTTTTGTAGTTTGTTCTAAGTTATAAGCATTTAGTTAGTATTTATATGTTAAATGTAGTCGTACATGTGTACATTTTGTTGCGAATACCAAAGAATTTAAGCAAATTGTCCTCTGAGGACAGAAAAGCAGCTTAAGTGTCACAAGTGTAAGGTTAAAGATCCAAATTTTAAATAACCAACTAAAGTGACAGTAAAATAAAAACCAGTCCAGGATATAACTAATGCAAAAGTTTGTGCCGTTTTACAAAATGGTAATATACCCTTTATTTTGTTGTAATACAGGCTTAAGATACTAATGTAGTTTATGTCTTTATGTTGGTTCTGAAATTTCAAACGCAGAACGGCACTTAGGTTATACCTATCAAGTGATATCTGGAAATGCTGTAAGTGAGCTTTTTGTTTTGAATTTACTTATACGTTAAATTGTATCTCGTTATGAATTTGAAATTTGGCGATTAAAGAAAATACCATTTTTAAGCAGATAGGCAATGGATCGCAACGTATATTACAATCCTAAGAAACATTTTCATAGTTAGAAAATGCAATCACTTAACTTTTAATAATTAAAAAAAAAATAGTAATATAGGCTAGGTATAACTATAATTTATTAAATATATTTTTTAGCTCTATTATTTGACCCAATTTACAATCGTTTAGTATTTTCGTCCTTTTTTTTTTGTTATGAATACTGTAATCGTTAAATTTTCTAATAAAATGTTTGTAACGTTAAGTATGTGCTAAGTTTTCTTTGTTTTGGAACCATGCGGCGCTTAGATGAGATAGGTTAGTTTACCTCGAACCTTATTGAAGGGATCCTTTTTATTTTTTTCATTTTTGGCAATTACAGGATCATGGTAGGGTGTGGCGTCTGGCACCGTGAAGTGCATATAAATAAAGTTCCAAGTCAAAGTTAGTTCCTGTCTTTCCTATCCCTATCCTCTCCTCTTTTCTAATAACTGTACGCGATTTTTTTTTAATAATGTAATAAAACTAAAGAAACAAGCAACGAGGAGTACAAATATATGCCCACACCCGTCCGACCAGAACCTAGCCGAAGCAATCGCGTACGCCTTCTTGTTGCATGACCACATGTTTCACAGAACGAACTATCCAGTTCATTGTTCACTACAGTTTATTATTTTATTTGGCGCCCAACCGCAGGTCCAACTTTTATTATTTGGCCTGAAAACATTGAAGATACATAACTACATACATATAGTGTTCGGGAACAAGTTAATGGGCTTATACAACTATTACTTGCCGCTAAACTTGATACATACGTATTTGAATTCCCTAATTTCCTATTTTCCTTGTCTTTCCTTGTTCTTACTTCGCCTTGCAGTGAGCAACCTTTCTCGATTAAGAGCTGCATGGTTCCAAATATTTTTTAATGATTCTTTGGTATTGATATTTTTAGATGATTCTTTGGTATTGATATATTGTTTTTGGTATTTTATTATTTATATTTTGTTTTGGGTTTTTGGTATTGTGTTATTTTGTTATTGGTATTTATCGTTAATATTAAACTGTTCTGAGTTTGAAGAATATACATTTATTATAGTTATTTGAGGTATCTTAATTTAGAATTAAACAATTAGTGAAATGCAGGGAGTATCTGAAGAAACGGTATGTTGCGTTTGCAGCAGGGAAGTAGAATATCCAGCGCAACTTCTTACGACCCGCTGCAATCATAATTTTTATCACGCGTGTTTCAATACTAGAACTGGAAACCGCAACATTTGTCCTATTTTTAAGACTTCACTAACCATGTCCAGTATTAATTTGGAAGATGAGCTAAGAGCAGCTCAGGCAGCTGGAATGCGAACGTGTTCGAAATCTAAAAGTAGAGCAAGTGCGCAAGAGCAGCCTAATACAGTCCAACCTGGACCCATTTAGTCATCTCCAGCTAGGCAAAATCAGTCGTTGGAGCAGTTGTTTGGTCTTCCAAACAGAGAAGATGGAAATAGGCCAAATCCAACGCCTGGCATGCATGATATGTTATGTCTTCCTGCACAGTCCCAACAAACACACGCTTTGCGCCCTGATAGACTAAGTCAGATAATTTATAATTGGAAGCTGCGCTTTTCTGGTCACTCGTCGATTACCATTGATGAATTCCTATATCGGGTTGAAGCTCAAACCAATCAAACGTTAGATGGCAATTTTGAGTTGATATCTCGGTATGCAAGCAATCTGTTTGATGGTACTGCGGCCGAATGGTTTTGGAGGTATCACCGAAGCGTGCCAAGCGTCCGTTGGGTTGACTTATGTATAGCCCTGAGATCACAATTTTCAGATGGGAGAACTGAGAGCAGTCATCTCGCAGCGCAAACAAAAGGTCAATGAATCATTTGATGATTGTTGTATCGTGCACCAGTAACAAGTACACGCAAACGAGTGTCGAAAGCGACGAGCACAGAGTAACTGAATTTTCAAGTTCAGTCCAAAATAACGCTGATGTGAAAAATATCCTAAATGTATCTCTACAAGAACAGCAAAAACAGATTAATTCTTCCGATAATTTTACGTCGAAATCTCGATATCAAAAACGAAGGGAATCTGCTCGTAAGCGACATATAGATTCACTACAGATACCTCACTTAGATAGGCAGCAGAATGGGTTAAGGTCGAAAATCAAATTGTTTCCGTCATTTTCTGAGGAACGTTTAGCAAGACCGATTGGCTTGCACATGACATCGATGTGACAGGGTCCCGGCCTTTGTAAAATCCCGGGTTAAACATAAACTCGGAAATAGTTTTTACGAACTAGAAGATAACCAAGGAAGATTTATTGGCAAATATCATGCTGAGGACATAAAACAATAAATATTATATTATGTCCAAGCGAGTATCACCCTTTGTTGTTTTCAAACACCTAAGTGTGATTTTGGCAGGGGGATTGTAGTAGTCGCTTGGACCAAAAGTTTTTTTGGTGCCTGAAAGTAGGCAACCGTTTGTTTGGCTGGCCTGACGCGATTTAGACGGCACTACAGCGTGCATTTAAGTTTATTTATTTATTCTAATTGTGTTTTTGTTTATTAGAAATGATATTTTTTTGTAGTTTGTTTTAAGTTATTAGCATTTAGTTCTTGTCCCTATTTATATGTTAAATGTAGTCGTACATGTGTAGATTTTGTAGCGAATACCAAAGAATTTAAGCGATTTGTCCTCTGATGACAGAAGAAGATTTTTTCTCCACCTCGTGTTGCAAAGTGTCACAAGTGTAAGGTTAAAGAGCCAAATTTAAATATCTAACTTAAGTGACAGTGCAGAAAATAAAATAAAATAAAAACCAGTCCAGAAGATAACTAAAGCTACAGTTTGTGCCGTTTTACCAAATGGTAATATACCCTTTATCTTGTTGTAATACAGGCTTCAGATACTAATGTAGTTTTCGTCTTTATGGTGGCTCTGGAATTTCAAATGCAGAACGGCACTAAGGTTATACCTATCAAGTGAAATCTGGTATGGTAATTAATACCAGCATAATAGCTGCCTAAGAGCTTTTGGGCTCGTCAGCTGACTGCAATTGTAAATTGCTATGTCCCCAGTGCATTGTTGTGCACTTTAAATTCACCGAGGGCGTTTACTCCACGCCTTGCGCAACCAAATTAAAGGAGGATCAGCCCTTGGGGGTCATCGCCACCCGCATCCACTGAGCCTGATCTGCCAAATCTAGCGGACAACTGGAGTTCAATAAGCAGGCCGAAATAGATGGATGCGTTCGTGTTCTGTGTGCATCATCGTGTTTAATGTGTCAGCTAGTTGTTTTTATAAACTGGCTGACCCGACATCAGAAGTGGGATCCGTGCCAGCTCCTGCATTATCTGGACACCAGTGGCGTGAAGTTCTTGACTTACAAAATCTGAATATCATCGAGCTCCTGAAAACAATGCAGGCAACGACACAAGTGCAGCAACAATTCCGTGACGTCACTTTGCCCAAATTCAACCCTGACACTGCTGGAGTAGAAGCCTTAAAATGGTGCGCGACTACCGACATAATACTATCGGAGCACGCCCTGGAAGGTAGTAAACTTATTATGGCATTGAGTAATTCCATGGAGGGGATCGCTTCGCATTGGTTAACACAAATCTTCTATCCTGGCATGAAATGGAATGAGTTTCGAGAATTGTTTCTTCAGCGCTTCGAAGAAGAAGAGACGGTGGCGGCCATGTTTTTCAATTTGCTAAACAGCCGCCCGGCCGATGACGAATGTCTCGCAGTTTATGCAAGTCGTTTAATGACGTCATTGACAACGAAATGGCGAAATAGGAGCCACGAAGAAATCGCCGTTTCTACCGTGCTTGCACACTTGGCGAATATCGATAGCCGCTTGCAGCGAATTGTTTTTACTTCAAACGTGCATTATTATCCAAATTATCTGGAAAACGCACCAATATTGTAATGTTGAAGGTATTGGTGATACCGGTATATACAGTGCATTGCAAATATTAAGTCAAGTTGAAATTAATGAAAATGTAATTGAAATATTGTTCCATGTTGTAAGAGATATGCAATTGAAAAATGATATCATAATCGGGCGAGAGATCCTGAGCCAGGGCCTTAATGTTGTTATTTCATCAGATAAGTTTGAACTCGTAAAATCTAGAACTGTAAACATTTGTTCTTCAACTAAGCCAATATTTAACTTATCCGACTTAGACACCGAATTGGTCGGTAACGAGAAAGATGAATTAATTAAACTAATTGAAACTTATTCGACAGCATTTATTAAAGGAATTCCAAGTACACGAGTTAGCACAGGCGAGATGAGAATACGTTTAATCGACCCCAGTAAAACTGTTTAGCGACGCCCTTATAGGCTTAGACCTAAAGAGAGAGAAACAGTTAGAAATCAGTTGAGCGATTTGACTAAATGTAATATCATACGCCCTAGTTGCTCCCCCTTTGCTAGCCCCATGTTGCTCGTCAAAAAGAAGAACGGGTCAGATCGCCTTTGTGTCGATTACAGGGAACTAAATCCAAATACAGTTTCAGACAAATCCCCGTTGCCGCTTATCAATGGCCAGATAGCTAGACTTTGTGGAGCTAACTTTTTTCGTGTTTAGATATGGCGAGTGGCTTCCATCAAATCCCAATTCACCCCGACTCAATAGAATATACCGCATTTGTGACTCCAGATGGCCAATTTGAATTTTTAACAATGCCTTTCGGTCTTAAAAACGCGCCAGCAGTCTTTCAGCGTACTGTAATGAACGCTCTGGGTGATCTTGCTCATACTTTTGTAATCGTTTATATAGACGTTATTATGGTTGTGTCACCAACAAAGGAGTCTGGAATGGAAAGGTTAAACATTTTTTTAAACATTCTTACAAATGCTGGATTCAATTTTAATATTAATAAGTGCAGTTTCCTTAAAACAGAAGTGCAGTATTTAGGCTATGAGATACGGGCGGGGGAAGTTCGGCCCAATTCACGTTAGGTTCATTGCCTCCGCCACTAACTGCCATTGGCATTAGACAATTTATTTGTCTGGACTCATATTTCCGAAAGTTTGTGCCCAACTTCTGTTAAGTTATGAAACCGTTATATTCTCTATCTTTTGGAAATGGAAGTATTACTTGGAATCCTGAATTGGATAAAGTTAGAAAACACATCGTGGACATTCTTACAAACGACCCTGTATTGGTAATATTTGACACTCAATACCCTATTGAGTTGCATACAGATGCAAGCTCCATTGGATATGGGGCGATGCTAATACATCGAATACAAAATAGATCTCATGTTGTAGAATATTTTAGTAAAACCACCTCTTTTGCGGAGTCTAAGTATCATTCTTATGAATTGGAAACCTTAGCTGTGGTTCAGGCCATAAAAGATTTTCGTCATTACCTTCTTGGTCGCAATTTCGTTGTGTTTACCGATTGTAATTCGTTGAAAGCTTCTCGTACCAAAATAGATTTGACTCCAAGGGTACATCGTTGGTGGGCCTATTTACAAACGTTCAATTTTGACATTCAATATAGAGAAGGAAAGCGTATGTCTCATGTTGACTTTTTGACCCATTGCCTCCCGATTCGCATCCAGCCGTATCTAAAATTCCCGAAAAGAGAGTAAATTTAGCTGAGATTTCTAGCGACTGGCTTCTCGCCGAACAGCGTTTAGATCCCGAAATAATAGAAATTGTCACTAAATTAAACTCTGATGAGTTCTCCGTAGACTTGGCCAACACATTTAATTTGCGCAAAGGAGTCTTGCATCGTAAGGTACAGCGGAATGGTGGAACACGTTGGTAATAAACCAAGTACACGAATCGATTATGCACCTTGGTTGGCAAAAGACACTTGACAAAGTTTATCAATATTACTGGTTTGCTAAAATGAACAATTACGTTCGTAAATTTGTCGCAAACTGTATAACTTGTCGGACTTCTAAATCTCCTTCTGGGAAAGTCCAAGCTGAGCTTCATCCTATCCCAAAGGTCAGTATACCCTGGCACACGGTTCACATTGGCATTACAGGAAAGCTAAGCGGAAAAAGCGATTTAAAAGAGTACGCCATTGTTCAGATCGATGCTTATACAAAAAAAGTTTATTTGCATCACGTTCAAAAGTTAGATGCTGTAAGTTGCATTAAGTCTGTGAAATCTGCCGTAACATTATTTGGAGTACCAAATCGCATCATAGCAGACCAGGGTAGGTGTTTTGCTAGTTCGAAATTTTTAGAGTTTTGCAACTCTTAACAAGTAAGAAAGCTACAGTCGAGAGTGCTCGACCGTATGATACCCGCAACCCATTTCGAGAAAACAAAAAATTTAAATGATATATTAACAAAATATATACCAAATATACTAAAATTAGTTTTTTGTATATATTTGAAAATAGCGGGTAAAAATCACAACACCGTTTTGGTCACACTGTCAACTAACCAAACAAAGCGCGGGCAGCTGCAAGT
This sequence comes from Drosophila ustulata, assembly GCA_035047365.1. Taxonomy (NCBI): domain Eukaryota; kingdom Metazoa; phylum Arthropoda; class Insecta; order Diptera; family Drosophilidae; genus Drosophila; species Drosophila ustulata. The sequence goes on from JAWNPT010000061.1 coordinate 142,182, forward strand.
GAATTTTGCATATAAAATTGATTCTTTAATAACTTCCGTGTTTTCAAGTCGATCTCAATCATTGAGAATATAATTATTATTATGCATACCAAAATTCAATGCTCTAGGTTCATTATTACGGCTTTTACAGTTTTCGGGGGCGGAAAGGGGCGTGGCAAAAATCTAAAATAAACTTGATCTGCGTAAGACCTACACGAATACTGTCACCAAATTTGATATCTCTGGGTCAATCACACACTTAAAACGTCCATATGCATTGGGAACAACAATTTTGATAAATAATTTCGCGAATAACTTTCGTTCTACTTATCCGATTTTTTTTTGGTTTGGTGTCTCTATGTCTTATAGTCTCTGAGATCCAGGTGTTCATACAGACAGACAGACGGACAGTCGGACAGACGGACAGACGGACATGGCTATATCGTCTCGGCTGTTGACACTGATCAAGAATATATATACTTTATGGGGTCGGAGATGCCTCCTTCTGCCTGTTACATACATTTCCTGTTGGCACTAAGTCATAATACCCTTCTACCCTATGGGTAGCGGGTATAAAAATAAAACTTCATTTAATTGCCACAATAGCAAGCCGTGCCAATAGCCAAGTTGAACGTCTGTTGACTGCCGTAGAAGCTAGTCAGCTATCTTGGCAAGACGCACTTGGTGAAGTACAGCTTGCATTAAATTGTACAATTACTCGTGCAACTGAGGCAAGCCCATTAGAAATGTTGATTGGAAAAGAGGCTCGACCCCTGGGATTAGTTCCTCCGCTAGAAACAGTAGTAGAAATAGATTTAGCTAGTATTAGAGCTAACGCTACCGATAGAATGAAATCCTTAGCCTCTTATGATAAATCTAGGTTCGATAAAAACAATGCATCTGTTGTCAAACACAATGTTGGTGATTACGTGTTACTAAAAAATGAAGAGCGGGACCAAACTAAGTTAGATTCAAAATTTAATGGACCGCTTTTAGTAACAGAAGTCTTGGATGGTGATAGGTACATGTTGAAGTCCCTAAAAAATAAACGCTTGTTCAAGTATTGTCACGAAGATATTCGAAAAATGCCAGATAGTGAAATACCAAATGAATTTAATATCGAAAAAGAAGAGTTAAGCCTGCCAATGAGTCCAGTTCGGACAGAAAGTAATTCATTTAAGCGAGATGATGTGTTATCCGTCAGAGAGGACGATGTGTTATCCGTCAGAGAGGACGATGTGTTATCCGTCAGAGAGGACGATGTGTTATCCGTCAGAGAGGACGATGTGTTATCCGTCAGAGAGGACGATGTGTAATCCGTTGAGAGAAACTATGAATTTAATGAATTGAAGAGACGAATATAGTGTACTGGCGGAAGGCCCAAGTGAGGCATATAGAAAGTAATGTTAAGTCAATTATAATCTAGTTTTTAATGAAGAAAATATGAACTGAAAATACTATGAAAATTAAATTAATTACGTTTGTAAAATAGTCTGTTATGAAGAAAATTGTTTGTAAAGCTAAACTTGGTGTACAAAGAAAAATGTGAAAGACATGAACAATAAAGTTTAAGACTTGAATAGAGATGAAAATTTAATCAGTTTGATAAAAACCGTGTCCGTGTCGTGACACGATGATATTACTTGAGTTAAACGGCCGTCACACATCTCTAATTCGTTGTCCTTTTCTACAGTTTCGTTATTTCTTATGTTATATGTTGTCCGTATCTTTAGTTTCGTTATTTCTTAAGTTATACTCAGACGATTGAGCGTAGATAATTCTGAGATAAGGCTATCTGTCGCTGTACGTGGTCCCTTGTGTTGCTTAGCGTGTGTGAGTAAGCGAGATGTTAATAGTGATGAAAATTATGAGTAGAGTTGATTTTGTCGTCACAAGAATCGCTGCCACGAGGCAGGAGCAGTCTAGAACGTTCACCGTAACCGGACGCAAGGAAATTCGTTTTTGTGCGCGTAGCCAAAAGAAACGTTTAGACAAAGAAATGGATTCTAACTTCATGGCTGACCCGACAAATACTTTAGTCATTCAATTTTGTATTAAAATGTTTGTAACGTTTAATATGTGCTAAGTTTTTCTTTGTTTGGGAAAGTTAGTTTACCTCGAACCTTATTGAAGGGATCCTTTTTATTTTTTTCTATTTTTGGCAATTACAGGATCATGGTAGGGTGTGGCGTCCAGCACCGTGAAGTGCATATAAATAAAGTTCCAAGTCAAAGTTAGTTCCTGTCTTTCCTATCCCTATCCTCTCCTCTTTTCTAATAACTGTACGCGATTTTTTTTGTAATAATGTAATAAAATTGCTGTATCGCCGAACGCTCAAGCCATTATTAGCAGTTGTAGGTGCAGACAGTTAAAAAAGTTTTTTTAATGTTTATTTCTGGAACAAGTTAATGAGCTTATACAACTATTACTTGCCGCTATTACATATGTATTGGAATTCCCTAATTTCCTATTTTCCTTTTCTTTCCTTGTTCTTACTTCGACTTGTAGTGAGCAACCTTTCTCGAATAAGAGTTGCATGGTTCCAAATTCGTTGTTATGGATATCTTGTTTCTAGTATTTTGTTATTAATATTTTGGATTTGATATTTTGTTTTTGATATTTTGTTAGTGATATTTTGTTTTCGGTGTTTTGTTTTTGGTATTTTGTTATTGGTATTTACCGTTAATATTAAACTGTTATGAGTTTGGAAGATGAGCAAAGGGCAGCTCAGGCAGCTGGAATGCGAACGCGTTCGAAATAAACAAGTAAGAAAGCTACAGTCGAGAGTGCTCGACCGTATGATACCCACAACCCATTTCGAGAGAAAACAAAAAATTTAAATGATATATTAACAAAAAATATACCAAATATACTAAAATTAGTTTTTTGTATATATTTGAAAATAGCGGGTAAAAATCACAACACCGTTTTGGTCACACTGTCAACTAAACAAACAAAGCGCGGGCAGCTGCAAGTGAATTTTGCATAGAAAATTGATTCTTTAATAACTTCCTTGTTTTTTATTCGATCTCAACCAAATTCACAGGAATCATTGAGAATATAAATATTATTATGCATATCAAAATTCAATGCTCTAGGTCTATTATTACGGCTTTTACAGACTTTTGGGGGCGGAAAGGGGCGTGGCATCCAACTTTTGAAATAAACTTGACCTGCGTAGGACCTATAGGAGTACTGTCCCTAAATTTGGTAGCTCTAGCTTTTATAGTCTCTGAGATCCAGGTGTTCATACAGACGGACAGACGGACAGACGGACAGACGGACATGGCTATATCGTCTCGGCTGTTGACACTGATCAAGAATATATATACTTTGTGGGGTCGGAGATGCCTCCTTCTGCCTGTTACATACATTTTCTGTTGGCACTAAGTTATAATACCCTTCTACCCTATGGGTAGCGGGTATAAAAAGTAGAGCAGCCTAATACAGCCCCCAGCACTGATACGCAGGGAACCATGTCAGCTGAAACTCAGCATTCCATTCATTCCAGCACTGGCTGCCGGCCCAACTCCGATCCCTGTTCAAGATCCAGCTAGTAGTGTCCAACAAAGTATTGCCGAAGCAATGGGAGCGGTACTAGCACAACAAACTCAGCTTCTGATTAACGCCATTGAAGCTGGGTTCCAAAAGCTGGCTCTTCAATCGGCTGGACAGGTTGGCACTGATAGAGTCCAACCTGGACCCATTCAGTCATCTCCAGCTAGACCACATCAGTCGGTTGAGCAGTTGTTTGGTCTTCCAAACAGAGAAGATGGAAATAGGCCAAATCCAACGCCTGGCATGCATGATATGTTATGTCTTCCTGCACAGTCCCAACAAACACACGCTTTGCGCCCTGATAGACTAAGTCAGATAATTTATAATTGGAAGCTGCGCTTTTCTGGTCACTCGTCGATTACCATTGATGAATTCCTATATCGGGTTGAAGCTCAAACCAATCAAACGTTAGATGGCAATTTTGAGTTGATATCTCGGTATGCAAGCAATCTGTTTGATGGTACTGCGGCCGAATGGTTTTGGAGGTATCACCGAAGCGTGCCAAGCGTCCGTTGGGTTGACTTATGTATAGCCCTGAGATCACAATTTTCAGATGGGAGAACTGAGAGCAGTCATCTCGCAGCGCAAACAAAAGGTCAATGAATCATTTGATGATTGTTGTATCGTGCACCAGTAACAAGTACACGCAAACGAGTGTCGAAAGCGACGAGCACAGAGTAACTGAATTTTCAAGTTCAGTCCAAAATAACGCTGATGTGAAAAATATCCTAAATGTATCTCTACAAGAACAGCAAAAACAGATTAATTCTTCCGATAATTTTACGTCGAAATCTCGATATCAAAAACGAAGGGAATCTGCTCGTAAGCGACATATAGATTCACTACAGATACCTCACTTAGATAGGCAGCAGAATGGGTTAAGGTCGAAAATCAAATTGTTTCCGTCATTTTCTGAGGACCGGTTAGCAAGACCGATTGGCTTGCACATGACATCGATGTGACAGGGTCCCGGCCTTTGTAAAATCCCGGGTTAAACATAAACTCGGAAATAGTTTTTACGAACTAGAAGATAACCAAGGAAGATTTATTGGCAAATATCATGCTGAGGACATAAAACAATAAATATTATATTATGTCCAAGCGAGTATCACCCTTTGTTGTTTTCAAACACCTAAGTGTGATTTTGGCAGGGGGGATTGTAGTAGTCGCTTGGACCAAAAGTTTTTTTTGGTGCCTGAAAGTAGGCAACCGTTTGTTTGGCTGGCCTGACGCGATTTAGACGGCACTACAGCGTGCATTTAAGTTTATTTATTTATTCTAATTGTGTTTTTGTTTATTAGAAATGATATTTTTTTGTAGTTTGTTTTAAGTTATTAGCATTTAGTTCTTGTCCCTATTTATATGTTAAATGTAGTCGTACATGTGTAGATTTTGTAGCGAATACCAAAGAATTTAAGCGATTTGTCCTCTGATGACAGAAGAAGATTTTTTCTCCACCTCGTGTTGCAAAGTGTCACAAGTGTAAGGTTAAAGAGCCAAATTTAAATATCTAACTTAAGTGACAGTGCAGAAAATAAAATAAAATAAAAACCAGTCCAGAAGATAACTAAAGCTACAGTTTGTGCCGTTTTACCAAATGGTAATATACCCTTTATCTTGTTGTAATACAGGCTTCAGATACTAATGTAGTTTTCGTCTTTATGGTGGCTCTGGAATTTCAAATGCAGAACGGCACTAAGGTTATACCTATCAAGTGAAATCTGGTATGGTAATTAATACCAGCATAATAGCTGCCTAAGAGCTTTTGGGCTCGTCAGCTGACTGCAATTGTAAATTGCTATGTCCCCAGTGCATTGTTGTGCACTTTAAATTCACCGAGGGCGTTTACTCCACGCCTTGCGCAACCAAATTAAAGGAGGATCAGCCCTTGGGGGTCATCGCCACCCGCATCCACTGAGCCTGATCTGCCAAATCTAGCGGACAACTGGAGTTCAATAAGCAGGCCGAAATAGATGGATGCGTTCGTGTTCTGTGTGCATCATCGTGTTTAATGTGTCAGCTAGTTGTTTTTATAAACTGGCTGACCCGACATCAGAAGTGGGATCCGTGCCAGCTCCTGCATTATCTGGACACCAGTGGCGTGAAGTTCTTGACTTACAAAATCTGAATATCATCGAGCTCCTGAAAACAATGCAGGCAACGACACAAGTGCAGCAACAATTCCGTGACGTCACTTTGCCCAAATTCAACCCTGACACTGCTGGAGTAGAAGCCTTAAAATGGTGCGCGACTACCGACATAATACTATCGGAGCACGCCCTGGAAGGTAGTAAACTTATTATGGCATTGAGTAATTCCATGGAGGGGATCGCTTCGCATTGGTTAACACAAATCTTCTATCCTGGCATGAAATGGAATGAGTTTCGAGAATTGTTTCTTCAGCGCTTCGAAGAAGAAGAGACGGTGGCGGCCCTGTTTTTCAATTTGCTAAACAGCCGCCCGGCCGATGACGAATGTCTCGCAGTTTATGCAAGTCGTTTAATGACGTCATTGACAACGAAATGGCGAAATAGGAGCCACGAAGAAATCGCCGTTTCTACCGTGCTTGCACACTTGGCGAATATCGATAGCCGCTTGCAGCGAATTGTTTTTACTTCAAACGTGCATTATTATCCAAATTATCTGGAAAACGCACCAATATTGTAATGTTGAAGGTATTGGTGATACCGGTATATACAGTGCATTGCAAATATTAAGTCAAGTTGAAATTAATGAAAATGTAATTGAAATATTGTTCCATGTTGTAAGAGATATGCAATTGAAAAATGATATCATAATCGGGCGAGAGATCCTGAGCCTTAATGTTGTTATTTCATCAGATAAGTTTGAACTCGTAAAATCTAGAACTGTAAACATTTGTTCTTCAACTAAGCCAATATTTAACTTATCCGACTTAGACACCGAATTGGTCGGTAACGAGAAAGATGAATTAATTAAACTAATTGAAACTTATTCGACAGCATTTATTAAAGGAATTCCAAGTACACGAGTTAGCACAGGCGAGATGAGAATACGTTTAATCGACCCCAGTAAAACTGTTTAGCGACGCCCTTATAGGCTTAGACCTAAAGAGAGAGAAACAGTTAGAAATCAGTTGAGCGATTTGACTAAATGTAATATCATACGCCCTAGTTGCTCCCCCTTTGCTAGCCCCATGTTGCTCGTCAAAAAGAAGAACGGGTCAGATCGCCTTTGTGTCGATTACAGGGAACTAAATCCAAATACAGTTTCAGACAAATCCCCGTTGCCGCTTATCAATGGCCAGATAGCTAGACTTTGTGGAGCTAACTTTTTTCGTGTTTAGATATGGCGAGTGGCTTCCATCAAATCCCAATTCACCCCGACTCAATAGAATATACCGCATTTGTGACTCCAGATGGCCAATTTGAATTTTTAACAATGCCTTTCGGTCTTAAAAACGCGCCAGCAGTCTTTCAGCGTACTGTAATGAACGCTCTGGGTGATCTTGCTCATACTTTTGTAATCGTTTATATAGACGTTATTATGGTTGTGTCACCAACCAAGGAGTCTGGAATGGAAAGGTTAAACATTTTTTTAAACATTCTTACAAATGCTGGATTCAATTTTAATATTAATAAGTGCAGTTTCCTTAAAACAGAAGTGCAGTATTTAGGCTATGAGATACGGGCGGGGGAAGTTCGGCCCAATTCACGTTAGGTTCATTGCCTCCGCCACTAACTGCCATTGGCATTAGACAATTTATTTGTCTGGACTCATATTTCCGAAAGTTTGTGCCCAACTTCTGTTAAGTTATGAAACCGTTATATTCTCTATCTTTTGGAAATGGAAGTATTACTTGGAATCCTGAATTGGATAAAGTTAGAAAACACATCGTGGACATTCTTACAAACGACCCTGTATTGGTAATATTTGACACTCAATACCCTATTGAGTTGCATACAGATGCAAGCTCCATTGCATATGGGGCGATGCTAATACATCGAATACAAAATAGATCTCATGTTGTAGAATATTTTAGTAAAACCACCTCTTTTGCGGAGTCTAAGTATCATTCTTATGAATTGGAAACCTTAGCTGTGGTTCAGGCCATAAAAGATTTTCGTCATTACCTTCTTGGTCGCAATTTCGTTGTGTTTACTGATTGTAATTCGTTGAAAGCTTCTCGTACCAAAATAGATTTGACTCCAAGGGTACATCGTTGGTGGGCCTATTTACAAACGTTCAATTTTGACATTCAATATAGAGAAGGAAAGCGTATGTCTCATGTTGACTTTTTGACCCATTGCCTCCCGATTCGCATCCAGCCGTATCTAAAATTCCCGAAAAGAGAGTAAATTTAGCTGAGATTTCTAGCGACTGGCTTCTCGCCGAACAGCGTTTAGATCCCGAAATAATAGAAATTGTCACTAAATTAAACTCTGATGAGTTCTCCGTAGACTTGGCCAACACATTTAATTTGCGCAAAGGAGTCTTGCATCGTAAGGTACAGCGGAATGGTGGAACACGTTGGTAATAAACCAAGTACACGAATCGATTATGCACCTTGGTTGGCAAAAGACACTTGACAAAGTTTATCAATATTACTGGTTTGCTAAAATGAACAATTACGTTCGTAAATTTGTCGCAAACTGTATAACTTGTAGGACTTCTAAATCTCCTTCTGGGAAAGTCCAAGCTGAGCTTCATCCTATCCCAAAGGTCAGTATACCCTGGCACACGGTTCACATTGGCATTACAGGAAAGCTAAGCGGAAAAAGCGATTTAAAAGAGTACGCCATTGTTCAGATCGATGCTTATACAAAAAAAGTTTATTTGCATCACGTTCAAAAGTTAGATGCTGTAAGTTGCATTAAGTCTGTGAAATCTGCCGTAACATTATTTGGAGTACCAAATCGCATCATAGCAGACCAGGGTAGGTGTTTTGCTAGTTCGAAATTTTTAGAGTTTTGCAACTCTTAACAAGTAAGAAAGCTACAGTCGAGAGTGCTCGACCGTATGATACCCGCAACCCATTTCGAGAAAACAAAAAATTTAAATGATATATTAACAAAATATATACCAAATATACTAAAATTAGTTTTTTGTATATATTTGAAAATAGCGGGTAAAAAATCACAACACCGTTTTGGTCACACTGTCAACTAAACAAACAAAGCGCGGGCAGCTGCAAGTGAATTTTGCATATAAAATTGATTCTTTAATAACTTCCGTGTTTTCAAGTCGATCTCAACCAAATTCACAGGAATCATTGAGAATATAATTATTATTATGCATACCAAAATTCAATGCTCTAGGTTCATTATTACGGCTTTTACAGTTTTCGGGGGCGGAAAGGGGCGTGGCAAAAATCTAAAATAAACTTGATCTGCGTAAGACCTACACGAATACTGTCACCAAATTTGATATCTCTAGGTCAATCACACACTTAAAACGTCCATATGCATTGGGAACAACAATTTTGATAAATAATTTCGCGAATAACTTTCGTTCTACTTATCCGATTTTTACCAAAATTACAGGGTATAGTAAGAGTGTCAAGCGCAGATGGCTTTCCAAATTACACATCATTACACAAAGAACTTTTGGAGTTATACGCGATTTACATAAAAAAAAACTTGACTTTTTCTAGATAAATGCTTATTGTGGGCGAAGGGGGCGTGGCATCCAACTTTTGAAATAAACTTGATCTGCGTAGGGTATGAAGGAACCTTTTTGCCAAATTTGGTGTCTCTATGTCTTATAGTCTCTGAGATCCAGGTGTTCATACAGACAGACAGACGGACAGACGGACAGACGGACAGACGGACATGGCTATATCGTCTCGGCTGTTGACACTGATCAAGAATATATATACTTTATGGGGTCGGAGATGCCTCCTTCTGCCTGTTACATACATTTCCTGTTGGCACTAAGTCATAATACCCTTCTACCCTATGGGTAGCGGGTATAAAAAATAAAACTTCATTTAATTGCCACAATAGCAAGCCGTGCCAATAGCCAAGTTGAACGTCTGTTGACTGCCGTAGAAGCTAGTCAGCTATCTTGGCAAGACGCACTTGGTGAAGTACAGCTTGCATTAAATTGTACAATTACTCGTGCAACTGAGGCAAGCCCATTAGAAATGTTGATTGGAAAAGAGGCTCGACCCCTGGGATTAGTTCCTCCGCTAGAAACAGTAGTAGAAATAGATTTAGCTAGTATTAGAGCTAACGCTACCGATAGAATGAAATCCTTAGCCTCTTATGATAAATCTAGGTTCGATAAAAACAATGCATCTGTTGTCAAACACAATGTTGGTGATTACGTGTTACTAAAAAATGAAGAGCGGGACCAAACTAAGTTAGATTCAAAATTTAATGGACCGCTTTTAGTAACAGAAGTCTTGGATGGTGATAGGTACATGTTGAAGTCCCTAAAAAATAAACGCTTGTTCAAGTATTGTCACGAAGATATTCGAAAAATGCCAGATAGTGAAATACCAAATGAATTTAATATCGAAAAAGAAGAGTTAAGCCTGCCAATGAGTCCAGTTCGGACAGAAAGTAATTCATTTAAGCGAGATGATGTGTTATCCGTCAGAGAGGACGATGTGTTATCCGTCAGAGAGGACGATGTGTTATCCGTCAGAGAGGACGATGTGTTATCCGTCAGAGAGGACGATGTGTTATCCGTCAGAGAGGACGATGTGTAATCCGTTGAGAGAAACTATGAATTTAATGAATTGAAGAGACGAATATAGTGTACTGGCGGAAGGCCCAAGTGAGGCATATAGAAAGTAATGTTAAGTCAATTATAATCTAGTTACTAATGAAGAAAATATGAACTGAAAATACTATGAAAATTAAATTAATTACGTTTGTAAAATAGTCTGTTATGAAGAAAATTGTTTGTAAAGCTAAACTTGGTGTACAAAGAAAAATGTGAAAGACATGAACAATAAAGTTTAAGACTTGAATAGAGATGAAAATTTAATCAGTTTGATAAAAACCGTGTCCGTGTCGTGACACGATGATATTACTTGAGTTAAACGGCCGTCACACATCTCTAATTCGTTGTCCTTTTCTACAGTTTCGTTATTTCTTATGTTATATGTTGTCCGTATCTTTAGTTTCGTTATTTCTTAAGTTATACTCAGACGATTGAGCGTAGATAATTCTGAGATAAGGCTATCTGTCGCTGTACGTGGTCCCTTGTGTTGCTTAGCGTGTGTGAGTAAGCGAGATGTTAATAGTGATGAAAATTATGAGTAGAGTTGATTTTGTCGTCACAAGAATCGCTGCCACGAGGCAGGAGCAGTCTAGAACGTTCACCGTAACCGGACGCAAGGAAATTCGTTTTTGTGCGCGTAGCCAAAAGAAACGTTTAGACAAAGAAATGGATTCTAACTTCATGGCTGACCCGACAAATACTTTAGTCATTCAATTTTGTATTAAAATGTTTGTAACGTTTAATATGTGCTAAGTTTTTCTTTGTTTGGGAAAGTTAGTTTACCTCGAACCTTATTGAAGGGATTCTTTTTATTTTTTTCTATTTTTGGCAATTACAGGATCATGGTAGGGTGTGGCGTCCAGCACCGTGAAGTGCATATAAATAAAGTTCCAAGTCAAAGTTAGTTCCTGTCTTTCCTATCCCTATCCTCTCCTCTTTTCTAATAACTGTACGCGATTTTTTTTGTAATAATGTAATAAAATTGCTGTATCGCCGAACGCTCAAGCCATTATTAGCAGTTGTAGGTGCAGACAGTTAAAAAAGTTTTTTTAATGTTTATTTCTGGAACAAGTTAATGAGCTTATACAACTATTACTTGCCGCTATTACATATGTATTGGAATTCCCTAATTTCCTATTTTCCTTTTCTTTCCTTGTTCTTACTTCGACTTGTAGTGAGCAACCTTTCTCGAATAAGAGTTGCATGGTTCCAAATTCGTTGTTATGGATATCTTGTTTCTAGTATTTTGTTATTAATATTTTGGATTTGATATTTTGTTTTTGATATTTTGTTAGTGATATTTTGTTTTCGGTGTTTTGTTTTTGGTATTTTGTTATTGGTATTTACCGTTAATATTAAACTGTTATGAGTTTGGAAGATGAGCAAAGGGCAGCTCAGGCAGCTGGAATGCGAACGCGTTCGAAATAAACAAGTAAGAAAGCTACAGTCGAGAGTGCTCGACCGTATGATACCCGCAACCCATTTCGAGAGAAAACAAAAAATTTAAATGATATATTAACAAAAAATATACCAAATATACTAAAATTAGTTTTTTGTATATATTTGAAAATAGCGGGTAAAAATCACAACACCGTTTTGGTCACACTGTCAACTAAACAAACAAAGCGCGGGCAGCTGCAAGTGAATTTTGCATAGAAAATTGATTCTTTAATAACTTCCTTGTTTTTTATTCGATCTCAACCAAATTCACAGGAATCATTGAGAATATAAATATTATTATGCATATCAAAATTCAATGCTCTAGGTCTATTATTACGGCTTTTACAGACTTTTGGGGGCGGAAAGGGGCGTGGCATCCAACTTTTGAAATAAACTTGACCTGCGTAGGACCTATAGGAGTACTGTCCCTAAATTTGGTAGCTCTAGCTTTTATAGTCTCTGAGATCCAGGTGTTCATACAGACGGACAGACGGACAGACGGACAGACGGACATGGCTATATCGTCTCGGCTGTTGACACTGATCAAGAATATATATACTTTGTGGGGTCGGAGATGCCTCCTTCTGCCTGTTACATACATTTTCTGTTGGCACTAAGTTATAATACCCTTCTACCCTATGGGTAGCGGGTATAAAAAGTAGAGCAGCCTAATACAGCCCCCAGCACTGATACGCAGGGAACCATGTCAGCTGAAACTCAGCATTCCATTCATTCCAGCACTGGCTGCCGGCCCAACTCCGATCCCTGTTCAAGATCCAGCTAGTAGTGTCCAACAAAGTATTGCCGAAGCAATGGGAGCGGTACTAGCACAACAAACTCAGCTTCTGATTAACGCCATTGAAGCTGGGTTCCAAAAGCTGGATCTTCAATCGGCTGGACAGGTTGGCACTGATAGAGTCCAACCTGGACCCATTCAGTCATCTCCAGCTAGACCACATCAGTCGGTTGAGCAGTTGTTTGGTCTTCCAAACAGAGAAGATGGAAATAGGCCAAATCCAACGCCTGGCATGCATGATATGTTATGCCTTCCTGTAGAGTCCCAACAAACACACGCTTTGCGCGTTGATAGAAAAAGTCAGATAATTTATAATTGAATGCTGCGCTTTTCTGGTCACTCGTCGATTACCATTGATGAATTCCTATATCGGGTTGAAGCTCTAACCAGCTCGGTTTGTTCTGCGGCCGAATGGTTTTGGAGGTATCACCGAAGCGTGCCAAGCGTCGGACAATGATGAAGAGAAAGCATTAGCTGTTGAAGCTGTGTCTTTATCTTGTTGGAATTGTCGTAAACCGGGGCATCCTTACCAGGATTGCAAAGCTGAACGCACAGTGTTTTGTTACGTATGTGGCCATTATATGCCATTTTGCTGAAAATGCACAAGCACGACTTCAAAAAACCGGGTTGTATCGTGAAATGTATTGTGAAAAATATCCTAAATGTATCTCTACAAGAACAGCAAAAACAGATTAATTCTTCCGATAATTTTACGTCGAAATCTCGACATCAAAAACGAAGGGAATCTGGTCGTAACCGACTTAAAGATGCGTTCGAATTTTCCTGCAATTACTCGAACTTACCGCGGCAGATAGGTAAATTCCTCAGAACTCATGCAAAAATTATTGGGCATGTGGCTGAAGTTTTATTTTCTAGCACATAAATGACACCACATAATTTATGGTTTATGGGTAAAATTCTGAGCTTCACGTATTCGGTTTTGTATATATCGAAAATATATATCGAAAGAGCGAACACGTCGTTGCTGGTGGTCCCGGGAAGCCAACGGAAGCGACTGATGTTGATGCTGCCACAATTTGTGCCACCGTTCGCTGTTGCTGCCACAGTGCCTGCTCATTGCAAATGCAGCGCGAGTTATACCTTTGATTGCTGCGCCTCCGTCCCCAGTACCCAATTAGCCCTCATTGAAACCGTTTCGTTTCTTTAAAAATAAAGTTCTGCTTAATAATCGAATGCTGTATTTCTTTATTCGTGGCCGGGGCCTACTCAAATATAACTGGCGCAGCCGGGTCTAACGAACAAAAATCACAACAAAAATATCTAATTAAAAAAGCTCGTGAAGCGTAAAGTAAAATATTTAGTGATTCAAGACAAACACTGTGAAGCATTACGGAGTAATAAAGTTATAACCGCAACCCATTTCGAGAGAAAACAAAAAATTTAAATGATATTTAACAACAAATATACCAAAAATATACTAAAACAAGTGTTTTGTTTGTATATATTTGAAAATTGCGGGTAAAAATCCACAACACAGACATGGTCACACTGTCAACTAAACAAACAAAGCGCGGGCAGCTGCAACTGAATTTTGCATATAAAATTGATTCTTTAATAACTTCCTCGTTTTTCATTCGATCTCAACCAAATTCACAGGAATCATTCAGACTATCATTGTTATTATGCATACCAAAATTCATACAGTTTTTGGAGGCGGAAAGGGGCGTGGCAAAAATCTAAAACAAACTTGATCTGCGTAAGACCTTCACGAATACTGTCACCAAATTTGATATCTCTAGGTCATTCACACACTTAAAACGTCCATATGCATTGGCCACAACAATGTTGATAAATAATTTAACGAATAACTTTTGTTCTACTTATCCGATTTTTACCAAAATTACAGGGTATATTAAAAGCGCAGATGGGTTACCAAATTACACATCATTACACAAAGAACTTTTGGAGTTATACGCGATTTACATAAAAAAAATGCTTATTGTGGGCGAAGGGGGCGTGGCATCCAACTTTTGAAATAAACTTTATCTGCGTAGGGTATGAAGGAACCTTTTTGCCAAATTTGGTGTCTCTATGTCTTATAGTCTCTGAGATCCAGGTGTTCATACAGACAGACGAAAAGACGGACAGACGGACATGGCTATATCGTCTCGGCTGTTGACGCTGATCAAGAATATATATACTTTATGGGGTCGGAGATGTCTCCTTCTGCCTGTTACATACATTTTCTGTTGGCACTAAGTTATAATACCCTTCTACCCTATGGGTAGCGGGTATAAAAACATTAGTGCCAAATAAATAACTAACATCGTGTGTAAACAAACAAAAGAAAATCAAAATGTCTACCGAAGAAGTCAAACAAATTTCAAAATGCATCCAAGCACTGACACATATAATGGCTTAACAGGAGACAAGGAATGGCGGAATTAATCCAACTACACGGGAGAGGAATGCGATTGAAAAAGAGACGAGATACTTACCAACATTTGAAGGAGAGGAAGGTACTTTACATGGATTTATTGCATCGGTGGACCAAGTGATGCAGGAATACGGAGAAGACACAGCAAACCAAGTCTTCAGTGTGATCTTCAATACAAAAATCCAGGGACAGGCTCGGACAGTGTTGAACATCAACACCCCGACTACGTGGGAACAGTGTAAGGAGAAGCTGAGACACCACTACAGACCCAGGATGGACCAGATGGGACTAACACGGAAAATCACCAATCTACGAGTAACCAACATACGGGATCTGGATACTAAAGTAAGACATATTGTAGAAGAAATAACCGATTTTGCTGTTTTTGAAAACAATGAGAACCTAGTTAATATACTAAGCAGTGTACTAATCCAGAGGATAAAAACATTAGCATTTAGCTCTTTGGCAGTTTCTTTAATGCCAATTACTACGGTACCAGAAATTAGAAATGAAATATCAAGATTTATTGGTCTTAATCATGGCAATTTAAACGATAAATTAGTGCTTAAAAGAAATTTTGAAAACAACAATTCAGACAATAGAAATACTGATCAAAATACGGAAAACAATAACGATTCAAAATTTAAAAAAAATAATACAAAAAGAAGCCAAAATACTAGACGATTCACTAACCCACAAAATCATTACCAAAACAACAGTCACCAATATCACAATAACAATAATAATCAATATCAAAACTACAACAATCAAAGACAAAACCAAAATTATACTAACAATCAAAATCAGAATTTTAAGAATAATAACCATCAGTATAGAAATCAAAGCCAAAACATAAGACAAAATGAGACAGCTCAAAAACAAGATTATCCTGAAGCAATGAGTGTAGACAACCTAGCAGACGAAGACAATACAAATACTACTAATGAGACAACCCAAGATTTTTTTACTCAGTAGCCTCGGATGAACGAACTATTTTAATAGAAGGAACAATTGAGGGATGTCGATTCTTATTCTTACTTGATACAGGATCCACAATTAGTATAGTAAAAACAAATAGAGTTAAGAAAGATGTTTACAGTATCATTGAAAAATACACAAAAACTATTCATACTATTAACACAAAACTTGAAAGAAATAATTTTTTGGTCATGACCAAAGCTCCAATGGAATTTCAACATTCCGAAAAGATGCGTTCAAGATGGGTGGCTTTACCCTTAGAAAAATCATATGATTTTTTATTGGGTATGGACTTCATCCAAAAATAATAATTAAACTGTTACTTGAAGTAAGTGAAATTGAAGATTTCAATACAACATAATTAAATAGAGAAGAAAACGAAATTGTAATTGTTGTACTATAAAGACGGTGACCAACTAACAAATACAAATTCAGTTGTCCACAATATAAAAACTATAACAGACCAACCAATAAACTCTAAAATTTATAGATGCCCGGCAAAATACGAAGAAGAAATTAAAAAACAAATTATAGAAATGGAAAAAAAAGGAATAATAAGAACAAGTAAGAAAGCTACAGTCGAGAGTGCTCGACCGTATGATACCCGCAACCCATTTCGAGAGAACAAAAAAAATTTTAATGATATTTTAACAACAAATATACCAAAAATATACTGAAACTTGTGTTTTGTATATATTTGAAAATAGCGGGAAGAAATCCACAACACCGACATGGTCACACTGTCAACTAAACAAACAAAGCGCGAGCAGCTGCAAGTGAATTTTGCATATAAAATTGATTCATTAATAACTTCCTTGTTTTTAACTCGATCTCAACCAAATTCACAGGAATCATTGAGAATATAATTATTATTATGCATACCAAAATTCAATGCTCTAGGTTCATTATTACGGCTTTTACAGTTTTCGGGGGCGGAAAGGGGAGTGGCAAAAATCTAAAATAAACTTGATCTGCGTAAGACCTACACGAATACTGTCACCAAATTTGATATCTCTAGGTCAATCACACACTTAAAACGTCCATATGCATTGGGAACAACAATTTTGATAAATAATTTCGCGAATAACTTTTGTTCTACTTATCCGATTTTTACCAAAATTACAGGGTATATTAAGAGTGTCAAGCGCAGATGGCTTACCCAATTACACATCATTACACAAAGAACTTTTGGAGTTATACGCGATTTACATAAAAACAAACTTGACTTTTTCTAGATAAATGCTTATTGTGGGCGAAGGGGGCGTGGCATCCAACTTTTGAAATAAACTTGATCTGCGTAGGGTATAAAGGAACATTTTTGCAAAATTTGGTGTCTCTATGTCTTATAGTCTCTGAGATCCAGGTGTTCATACAGACAGACAGACGGACAGACGGACAGACGGACATGGCTATACCGTCTCGGCTGTTGATGCTGATCAAGAATATATATACTTTATGGGGTCGGAGATGTCTCCTTCTGCCTGTTACATACATTTTCTATTGGCACTTAGTCATAATACCCTTCTACCCTATGGGTAGCGGGTATAAATATGAGAGACATTGAAATAACAAACAAAGAGTCACTGATTAATGAAATAGACCTGATTAAAGCAAAAATACAATCAATTAACCCATCTACTAGAGTGCAGAAAGGACTTTTAAATGGTGTAGGTACAATGTACAAATGGCTCTTTGGAGTCATGGACAATGAAGATAGGGAAGACATAATTGAACACCTTGATATCATAGACCAAAACAATCATGAACTAATTAACAACATGAAAAAACAAATATATATCAACACACATTTTAATGACACAATTAAAAAACTAGCAAACACAATAGTACAAGACAGAAATGTTATAAAAATATTTGCGGCAAAAATGAATATTCAAAGTAAAGAAATGATAAGTAAAATACTTTTAAATGATTAGATGCAAAAACTCAAAAACATTGAACAAAAAATTAATTACATACAAGAAAATTTAGCTTCAGCAAAAATTAACATATTTCTACCAGAACTTTTAACAAAAGAAGAAATAGATAAATTCCAAATAGACTTCTATAAAATCAAACATATCAGAATGGGAATCCTCAGTTATAGAAACAATGCTATTGTTATGGCAATAAAATTACCAAAAACCTTTGTAAAAG
Source organism: Drosophila ustulata (assembly GCA_035047365.1). Classification (NCBI taxonomy): domain Eukaryota; kingdom Metazoa; phylum Arthropoda; class Insecta; order Diptera; family Drosophilidae; genus Drosophila; species Drosophila ustulata. Next base: position 160,196 of record JAWNPT010000061.1, read on the forward strand.
CAGATATAAAATTAATAACGCCAATACCAAATTCCAAGCACATTCAGATAAACCAAGAAAACACACTGATTACCCAAATTAAAAACAAAACATATGAATACAAAGAAAATGTCACTTAGCGATAACTGTAAGTTTATATTTAACAATAAAACATTTCGAAAACTTAAAAGAAATAACAGAGTTAAAATATCAAAAGAAAATTGGTTATGGAATGGCAATAGCAATATCAATAATCACAATAATAATTGTATTTTATCTGTATATTAAATTAAAAAGAAAACATATCAATATTAAATTAAACAGAATTTAGGAGAATTCAAACGGTGGAGGAGTTATACCTTTGATAGCTGCGCCTCCGTCCCTAGTACCCAATTATAAACTATCAGCATTAACACTAAAGCCAGGCATCCAAAAAAACCAATTAAGAACTATTTTATAAACATAAGCATATTCAACTATTCTGCTTACGATGCAATCCACTCTAATGTGAAACCAATCAAGAACTCTTTTATAAACATAAGCATATCACATCACACTCACCACTTACGAATAGAAGCATTGATAAACATAACAAACCCAATGCCGCCCAAACCAGTAGCCATAATGTATACATAAACAAGAGACCAATAGCCTTATTCTGAATATTGCAAATATAAGATCACGATCAGCTCAGAAGAAGACAGTTGTAAACCAGCCCTCATTGAAACCGTTTCGTTTCTTCAACAATAAAGTTCTGCACTAATTTGCGGCCGTATGCCGAGGCTTGATGTGTGGCTTAATGGACACTGGTGCCTCTATCACTTGCGTTGGCAGCAATTTTGCTCAATTATTGTCAGAAATCAACAGTGATTTTAAATCTATACACAATTTGTTTTCGTGGTGAAACAAACCCGATATGTGTCTACATTGTGCCATCATTCAAGAGTTGTATCTGGGAATAGATTTTTGGAGAAGTTTTAACTTATTGCCGTTGTTTTTAATGAATAAAGCAACCATAAACATTTTGGCATCCTTGAATTTCGATGATCCACTACAGATACCTCTCTCAGATAGGCAGCAAAATGAGTTAAGGTCGACAATCAAATTGTTTCCGTCATTTTCTGAGGTTTAGGCAAAAAAGATTGGCTTGCACATGACATTGAAGTGACAGGATCACAACCTATTAAACAACGTCATTATGCATTGCCGCCGGCGAAAGAAAAACAAATGTACGATGTTAGCACTGGGCGTTATCGAAGAATCCGATAGTCTGTGGTCGTCCCCTGTCGTCATAGTACGTAAGCCAGGCAAAGTTCGGCTCTGTCTAGATAGTCGCAAAGTTAACGATATAACCATTAAAAATGCGTACCCTATATCCTATTTTAAGTAGGCTTCCAAAGGCGCAATTTATTTCAAGTATTGACTTGAAGGACGCGTATTGGCAAATTCCACTCACGCCAAGAGCTCGGGAGACGACCGCATTTACAGTGCCCGGAAGGCCCTTATATCACTTCAAAGTGATGCCGTTTGGGTTATCCAATGCTCCACAGACGATGTCGAAACTGATGGACAAAGTAATTCCGCCAAATCTGAGAAATGAGATATTCATTTATCTGAATGATTTATTGGTAATTTCGGAGACCTTTGAGAAACACGTCTTGGTGTTGAGATCATTGGCCGATAGGTTATCTCAAGCAAGGCTTACAATTAATGTGGAGAAAATTAAATTTTGCCTCAAGGAAGTAAAATACTAAGGTCATATCATTGGTCATGGTACCATTCGAACAGACCCAGAAAAAGTCACAGCCATTCGAGAGTTTCCAGTGCCTCGATCGGTCAAACAAGTGCGTAGATTTTTGGGAACCACGGGGTGGTATCAGAAAATTATTAAAAACTATGTTGAAATTGCTGCTCCTATTTCAGACACTCTTAAGCAGCGCTGAACATTTGTATGGCCAGATGAAGCTCAGAAGGCATTTGACAATTTAAAAGTACGGCACCAGTACTGCATAGCCCATTCGAAACCATTCGAGATCCATTGTGATGCTAGTCACTCTGGTGTTGGTGAGGTATTAATGCAGAAGGATGACGATGGTAATGATGTCTCTATTGCATATATGTCTCGCAAATTGAATCGTTGTCAGCGAAACTATTCAGTCACTGAGAAGGAGTGTTTGGCAGCGATCATGTGTGTGAAAAAGTTTCGAGCGTATGTGGAAGGGCATGAATTTTCCATTCATACCGATCATGCCCAATCATGTCCCAATCAGATTTAAGTTCAAGACTAGCACAATGGGCACTCAAGCTGCAAGGTTTTGCGTTTAAAATTTTTCACCGCATAGGTAGTCAAAATATAGTTCCTGAAGCCCTATCACGAGTGCACACTGAAAATTTATCAGCATACAGTGTAGAAACGTTGATAGATCTGCAATCTAAGCATTTCAAATCGAAAGATTACCAAGAGTGGATTGAAAAGATACGTACAAATCAGACCCAACTGCCCGACGTCAAAGTCGTTGATAATTATATTTATCGCCGTGCAGAGCACGCATCTGGCGAGCAGATAGCGGATGATGTATGTTGGAAGTTGTGGGTACCAAAGGACCTTGTATCAAAAGTTTTAAGAGAGAGTCATGAACATCCGTCAGCGTCCCATTGTGGAATAGGTAAAATGCTTGAAAACATTCGCCGATATTTGCATTGGCCAAATCTAGTGAATGACGTAAAAGACTTTGTCAACGGTTGTGTAGTTTGCAAAAAAAAAATATTTCACATGTTAAAACTACATCATTTTGATATATTCATATGAGTTATAAATTTCACATGTGAAATAAATTGCTTATGAAATATAAAATTAATATGTGAAAAAAATTTCATTTGAGAAAAAGTTTCATATGAAACCAGTAAGAAAGCTACAGTCGAGAGTGCTCGACCGTATGATACCCGCAACCCATTTCGAGAGAAAACAAAAAACTTAAATTATATTTTAACAAAATATATACCAAATATACTAAAACTAGTTTTTTGTATATATTTGAAAATATCGGGTAAAAATCCACAACACCGTTATGGTCACACTGTCAACTAAACAAAAAAGGCGCGGGCAGCTGCAAGTGAATTTTTCATATAAAACTGATTCTTTAATAACTTTTTTGTTTTTCATTCGATCTCAACCAAATTCACAGGAATCATTGAGAATATATATATTATTATGCATACCAAAATTCAATGCTCTAGGTTGATTATTACGGCTTTTACATATTTTGGGGGCGGAAAGGGGCGTGGCAAAAATCTAAACCAAACTTGATCTGCGTAAGACCTACACGAATACTGTCACCAAATTTAATATCTCTAGGTCATTCACACACTTAAAACGTCCATATGCATTGGGCACAACAATTTTGATAAATAATTTAACGAATAACTTTTGTTCAACTTATCCGATTTTTAGCGCAGATGGGTTACCAAATTACACATCATTACACAAAGAACTTTTGGAGTTATACGCAATTTACATAAAAAAAAACTTGACTTTTTCTAGATTAATGCTTATTGTGGGCGAAGGGGGCGTGGCATCCAACTTTTGAAATAAACTTGATGAAGGAACCTTTTTGCCAAATTTGGTGTCTCTATGTCTTATAGTCTCTGAGATCCAGGTGTTCATACGGACAGACAGACGGACAGACGGACAAACGGACAGACGGACATGGCTATATCGTCTCGGCTGTTGACACTGATCAAGAATATATATACTTTATGGGGTCGGAGATGCCTCCTTCTGCCTGTTACATACATTTCCTGTTGGCACTAAGTCATAATACCCTTCTACCCTATGGGTAGCGGGTATAAAAAGTTCACCTTTCGGAAAACTTGTCTCAAAACCTCTATGGAGGAGTGGTGTCGCGCAAGGCATGATATATGAAAAAAATTTCACATATGAAATATATCAAGATGATATAGTTTTAACATGTAAAACATTTTTATTGAGACACACTAGTAGAGTACAATCTCCCAATATATCATTATGTTGCATTAATTTAATAATAAAACATTTAACAGCATGTAAATGTTATATTTCTAAAGCAATTTATTTCAGATGTAAAATTTATAACTCTTATGAATATATCAAAATGATATAGTTTTAACATGTGAAACATTTTTTTTGAGACACACTTGTATTGAGTACAATCTTCCCATGTATCATTATGTGACATTAATTTAATAATAACACAATTAACTTCAATACTTTATCAATCCATATAATGACCTATGCCGGCACCATATTACTCCACGGTCATATGAATTTCATATGTGAAATTTTTTTCATATAACATGCCTTGCGCGACACCACTCCCCCATATAGGTTTTGTGACACGTTTTCCGAAAGGTGGCGTTTTTATACCCGCTACTCATAGGGTAGAAGGGTATTATAACTTAGTGCCAACAGAAAATGTATGTAACAGGCAGAAGGAGGCATCTCCGACCATCTCCGATCATTATGTTGCATTAATTTAATAATAAAACATTTAACAGCATGTAAAATATTAAATTTCTAAAGCAATTTATTTCAGATGTAAAATTTATAACTCTTATGAATATATCAAAATGATATAGTTTCAACATGTAAAACATTTTTATTGAGACACACTAGTATTGAGTACAATCTTCCAATATATCATTATGTTGCATTAATTTAATAATAAAACATTTAACTTCATTATTTTATCAATCCATATAATATGTGACCTATGCCGGAAACATATTACTCCACGGTCATATGAATTTCATGTGATATTTTTTTCATATAACATGCCTTGCGCGACACCATTCCTCTAAAGAGGTTTTGTGACACGTTTTCCGAAAGATAACCTTTTTTCATATGAAACTTTTCGACTCCACCCCTCTATAGAGGTTTTGTGACACGTTTTCCTTAAGGTGACCTTTTTTCATATGAAACTTTTCTAAAATAAAATTTTTTTTCAGATGTAAAACTTATAACTCTTATGAATATATCAAGATGATATAGTTTTAACATGTAAAACATTTTTATTGAGACACACTAGTAGAGTACAATCTTCCAATATATCATTATGTTGCATTAATTTAATAATAAAACATTTAACAGCATGTAAATGTTATATTTCTAAAGCAATTTATTTCAGATGTAAAATTTATAACTCTTATGAATATATCAAAATGATATAGTTTTAACATGTGAAACATTTTTTTTGAGACACACTTGTATTGAGTACAATCTTCCCATGTATCATTATGTGACATTAATTTAATAATAACACAATTAACTTCAATACTTTATCAATCCATATAATGACCTATGCCGGCACCATATTACTCCACGGTCATATGAATTTCATATGTGAAATTTTTTTCATATAACATGCCTTGCGCGACACCACTCCCCCATATAGGTTTTGTGACACGTTTTCCGAAAGGTGGCGTTTTTATACCCGCTACTCATAGGGTAGAAGGGTATTATAACTTAGTGCCAACAGAAAATGTATGTAACAGGCAGAAGGAGGCATCTCCGACCCCATAAAGTATATATATTCTTGATCAGTGTCAACAGCCGAGACGATATAGCCATGTCCGTCTGTCCGTCTGTACTAACACCTAGATCTCAGAGACTATAAAAGTTAGAGCTACCAAATTTTGGGACAGTACTCTTATAGGTCCTACGCCAATCAAATTTATTTCAAAAGTTGGATGCCACGAACCTTTCCGCCCCCAAAAGACTGTAATGAACCTAGAGCATTGAATTTTGGTATGCATAATAATAATTGTATTCTCAATGATTTCTGTGAATTTGGTTGAGATCGAGTGATAAACAAGGAAGTTATTAAAGAATCCGTTTTATATGAAAAATGCACTTGCTGATGCTCGCGCTTTGTTTGGTTAGTTGACAGTGTGACCATGTCGGAATTTAATGGATTTCTTAAAAATATGTATATTAAAAAAAAAAAATTTCAGTTTTTTCTGTGGTATATTTTTTGTTAAAATATCATTTAAGCTTTTTGTTTTCTCTCAATTTATCTTTAGTTTTATTAAAATGTTGCTGTAGGAGAAACAATAATAATAATAATTATAACAGTGTGTTATGTCTTGTCCCAGTGTGCCGAGTAGCAGAACTGAAGAGTATATTCTGCTGTAGGCAAGACAATAAGTGCAATGCTCAATGAGTGTGGACCAGTGTGTCTAATAGCGGAAAGTTGACGACAGTATATGTATGTATGTAGATGATGCTGCCGAAACTGCACTGCTGGATCGACCACCACTCAACAGCAATTTGGATAATATGTATGTACATATGTACATACATATGTGCATGTACTTATTGCCGTGTATGTCTGTGTATATATGTTTGTCAGAATAACGGCACCAACGGAGCGAGTGTATATGCGGGAGTAGACGGAATACAACAATTGATATATTATTAGAGTTATTGCTAGTAGCCAATGTAGGGTATGTGTGAGTGCGCATACAGCTAGGTAAGTTTTTGGAAGCAATGATACGTTACTGTACCCAGACAATTGTATGTATGTATGTATGTAGTTCTGAACTGTAACTCAGTTACAGTATGCAGGCACTCGTATGTATGTAATTAATTTGGAGCTGTAACAATGTTACAGTATGCGAGCAATATGTACATACATATGTATGTAAGTATATTTGCACTGCAAATATTAAGAATTTTGGCGTACAAGGCCTGAAACGTAACAAGTGACAAATGAATGTATGTAGGAGGCTGTGCAGAGTACTCTGCACTAAGCAATAACGGACAGAAAACACTTGGGATGCTCTTCTAATCGAAAATATTTTTTTCGTTTTTTGCGGACTCTACACAAGTGTTAGTAAGTATTAAGGTGGAACGGGCTGTACTTATCTGGCAAAACGTAGGGGGCGAGCGGTTAATTGAATATCCGGCTCGAAGGACCAATGTTAATGTAGGGGGCCGTCAAAGTCTTCTCTGCCGCGTTCGTCGTGGTTGTTGTTGTTGTTTTTGTTGTTGTTGTTGTGGGCCGCCGTTATCTGCTTGGGAATCAAAAGAAACGCGGACTTCTATTCACTGCACTTGTATATTTTCAACTGATCTGATTCACATTTTAATTTCATCTTAAGCCTAGCTTAACCTACACGGCCTCTCTTCACCATAGTGGTGGATTGAGAGGCGTGGTGGAGAGCACGCACGCCAGGGATGCGCGCCTAGCCGGAAGATGGCTGTGTGGCCTGAACATTCTTCGTCAATGTTAATGTAGGGGGCCGTCAAAGTCTTCTCTGCCGCGTTCGTCGTGGTTGAGGTTGTTGTTGTTGTTGTTGTGGGCCGCCGTTATCTGCTTGGGAATCAAAAGAAACGCGGACTTCTATTCACTGCAGTTGTATATTTTCAACTGATCTGATTCACATTTTAATTTCATTTTAAGCCTAGCTTAACCTACACCGCCTCTCTTCACCATAGTGGTGGATTGAGAGGCGTGGTGGAGAGCACGCACGCCAGGGATGCGCGCCTAGCCGGAAAATGGCTGTGTGGCCTGAACATTCTCCCCCCCTTTGCCTGAAAGGGCAAGGAGCTAGTGGGAGGGGGGAGCGTTAGTGCTTACAAAGCACATGAACCGGAGAGGGTCCACCCAAAAATGGTACGTTGTGCCACTGGTAGCCCACGCTGGTTGGTTATGATACCCTCCTTAATAATGTGGGCGTAGGCGTCGGCTCCAAGTACCAGCGAGATCTATGCCGGCACCATATTACTCCACGGTAATATGGCATCTCCGACCCCATAAAGTATATATATTCTTGATCAGTGTCAACAGCCGAGACGATATAGCCATGTCCGTCTGTCCGTCTGTACTAACACCTAGATCTCAGAGACTATAAAAGTTAGAGCTACCAAATTTTGGGACAGTACTCTTATAGGTCCTACGCCGATCAAATTTATTTCAAAAGTTGGATGCCACGAACCTTTCCGCTCCCAAAAGACTGTAAAATCCGTAATAATGAACCTAGAGCATTGAATTTTGGTATGCATAATAATAATTGTATTCTCAATGATTTGGTTGAGATCGAATGAAAAACAAGGAAGTTATTAAAGAATCAGTTTTATATGAAAAATTCACTTGCTGATGCTCGCGCTTTGTTTGTTTAGTTGACAGTGTGACCATGTCGGAATTTAATGGATTTCTTAAAAATGTGTCTATAAAAAAAAAACAAATTTCAGTACTTTCTGTGGTATATTTTTTGTTAAAATATCATTTAAGCTTTTTGTTTTCTCTCGAAATGGGTTGCGGGTATCATACGGCCGAGCACTCTCGACTGTAGCTTTCTTACTTGTTTTATATGAAACTTTTCTCAAATAAAATGTTTTTTGCAGGTAAATTTTATATTTCTTAAGCAATTTATTTCACATGTGAAATTTATAACTCCTTTGAATATATTCATATGATACAGTTTCAACATGTAAAACATTTTTTTTTGAGACACACTTGTATTGAGTACAATCTTCCCATGTATCATTATGTGACATTAATTTAATAATAACACAATTAACTTCAATACTTTATCAATCCATATAATGACCTATGCCGGCACCATATTACTCCACGGTCATATGAATTTCATATGTGAAATTTTTTTCATATAACATGCCTTGCGCGACACCACTCCCCCATATAGGTTTTGTGACACGTTTTCCGAAAGGTGGCGTTTTTATACCCGCTACTCATAGGGTAGAAGGGTATTATAACTTAGTGCCAACAGAAAATGTATGTAACAGGCAGAAGGAGGCATCTCCGACCCCATAAAGTATATATATTCTTGATCAGTGTCAACAGCCGAGACGATATAGCCATGTCCGTCTGTCCGTCTGTACTAACACCTAGATCTCAGAGACTATAAAAGTTAGAGCTACCAAATTTTGGGACAGTACTCTTATAGGTCCTACGCCAATCAAATTTATTTCAAAAGTTGGATGCCACGAACCTTTCCGCCCCCAAAAGACTGTAATGAACCTAGAGCATTGAATTTTGGTATGCATAATAATAATTGTATTCTCAATGATTTCTGTGAATTTGGTTGAGATCGAGTGATAAACAAGGAAGTTATTAAAGAATCCGTTTTATATGAAAAATTCACTTGCTGATGCTCGCGCTTTGTTTGGTTAGTTGACAGTGTGACCATGTCGGAATTTAATGGATTTCTTAAAAATATGTATATTACAAAAAAAAAAATTTCAGTTTTTTCTGTGGTATATTTTTTGTTAAAATATCATTTAAGCTTTTTGTTTTCTCTCAATTTATCTTTAGTTTTATTAAAATGTTGCTGTAGGAGAAACAATAATAATAATAATTATAACAGTGTGTTATGTCTTGTCCCAGTGTGCCGAGTAGCAGAACTGAAGAGTATATTCTGCTGTAGGCAAGACAATAAGTGCAATGCTCAATGAGTGTGGACCAGTGTGTCTAATAGCGGAAAGTTGACGACAGTATATGTATGTATGTAGATGATGCTGCCGAAACTGCACTGCTGGATCGACCACCACTCAACAGCAATTTGGATAATATGTATGTACATATGTACATACATATGTGCATGTACTTATTGCCGTGTATGTCTGTGTATATATGTTTGTCAGAATAACGGCACCAACGGAGCGAGTGTATATGCGGGAGTAGACGGAATACAACAATTGATATATTATTAGAGTTATTGCTAGTAGCCAATGTAGGGTATGTGTGAGTGCGCATACAGCTAGGTAAGTTTTTGGAAGCAATGATACGTTACTGTACCCAGACAATTGTATGTATGTATGTATGTAGTTCTGAACTGTAACTCAGTTACAGTATGCAGGCACTCGTATGTATGTAATTAATTTGGAGCTGTAACACTGTTACAGTATGCGAGCAATATGTACATACATATGTATGTAAGTATATTTGCACTGCAAATATTAAGAATTTTGGCGTACAAGGCCTGAAACGTAACAAGTGACAAATGAATGTATGTAGGAGGCTGTGCAGAGTACTCTGCACTAAGCAATAACGGACAGAAAACACTTGGGATGCTCTTCTAATCGAAAATATTTTTTTCGTTTTTTGCGGACTCCACACAAGTGTTAGTAAGTATTAAGGTGGAACGGGCTGTACTTATCTGGCAAAACGTAGGGGGCGAGCGGTTAATTGAATATCCGGCTCGAAGGACCAATGTTAATGTAGGGGGCCGTCAAAGTCTTCTCTGCCGCGTTCGTCGTGGTTGAGGTTGTTGTTGTTGTTGTTGTTGTTGTTGTTGTGGGCCGCCGTTATCTGCTTGGGAATCAAAAGAAACGCGGACTTCTATTCACTGCACTTGTATATTTTCAACTGATCTGATTCACATTTTAATTTCATCTTAAGCCTAGCTTAACCTACACGGCCTCTCTTCACCATAGTGGTGGATTGAGAGGCGTGGTGGAGAGCACGCACGCCAGGGATGCGCGCCTAGCCGGAAGATGGCTGTGTGGCCTGAACATTCTTCGTCAATGTTAATGTAGGGGGCCGTCAAAGTCTTCTCTGCCGCGTTCGTCGTGGTTGAGGTTGTTGTTGTTGTTGTTGTGGGCCGCCGTTATCTGCTTGGGAATCAAAAGAAACGCGGACTTCTATTCACTGCAGTTGTATATTTTCAACTGATCTGATTCACATTTTAATTTCATTTTAAGCCTAGCTTAACCTACACGGCCTCTCTTCACCATAGTGGTGGATTGAGAGGCGTGGTGGAGAGCACGCACGCCAGGGATGCGCGCCTAGCCGGAAGATGGCTGTGTGGCCTGAACATTCTCCCCCCTTTGCCTGAAAGGGCAAGGAGCTAGTGGGAGGGGGGAGCGTTAGTGCTTACAAAGCACATGAACCGGAGAGGGTCCACCCAAAAATGGTACGTTGTGCAACTGGTAGCCCACGCTGGTTGGTAATGATACCCTCCTTAATAATGTGGGCGTAGGCGTCGGCTCCAAGTACCAGCGAGATAGCCGATGGTCGGTCGAACGACCCATCGGCTAAGTCGATGTCCGCATAATGATGACACCGTGTGACGTCTGGACGTCGACCACTCGGACTCGATCGTCATCCCCTGGATAGGCACGTAAAACACGGCCAAGGCGCCACTCGTTGACAGGCATCGTCTCTTCCTTGACAATAACCATATCGCCGATTTGTAGGTTAACGTTTGGGACTTGCCACTTGTTACGCTTATGGAGCTCTTTTAGATATTCTTCTTTCCAGCGGGTACAGAATTGCTGACTCAGAGCCTTGATCTTTTGCCAACGATTGATAATCGATGTGGCAGGTTCTAGGATAGTTGGCTCATTAATGGAAAGAAGCGGTCTGCCAATGAGGAAATGGCCAGCAGGTCGGTTGGATCTTCTGACATTGGTGAGATCGGTCTGGAATTCAGACACGATTCGACTCTGCTCAAGAGCGTAGCCAGTTCTTCGAATGTGTACCGTGTAGTAGAGGTCGCTTTGAAGAATAGAGTCTTGAAGCTCTTCACTCCTGCTTCCCAGAGCCCACCCATATGTGGCGCTCCTGGTGGATTAAAATGCCAAGTTAACGCACAGTGGCTGAATTTGTGGGAGACGAGACTCCTAATTGACTCTAGAAAATCTCGGGTGAGGGTTCTGGAAGCACCCACAAAAGTTTTGCCGTTATCGGAATACATGTGGCTAGGACACCCTCTTCTCGCTATAAAACGCGAAAACGCTGCAAGGAACTTGTCTGCCGTGAGGTCGGAAGTGGGTTCCAGATGTATGGCCTTCGAAAACAAACGAAAACTCACACATATCCCTTCGTAATGAGACAAGCCCGCCCGGTGTAGTTCTATACTTCGAAAGGACCAGCGAAGTCTACACCTGTATGATGGAAGGCGTTGGAAAAGCTTGCTCTTTCAGTCGGAAGAGGGCCCATTAGTTGTGTCTGAAGTTTCTTGCGGTGCACGATGCAGACTTTGCAAGAGTTTACAACTGATTTGGCTAGGGTCTTCAGCTTTGGAATCCAGTACTTCGCTCTGATCAATCGGATCGTTAACTGATTGCCTCCATGTAAGGAAATGGAGTGAGTGAAGTGGATAAGAAGACGAGAGAAACGACAACTGTATGGAAGTATAATAGGATGACGCTCGTCATAAGTCAAGGATTCGGATACATTCACCCGGCCACAAGAGCGGATAACGCCCTTCTGATCAAGAAATGGGTTCAGGTTGAGTATACTGCTGGACCTTGGAATCGGTTTCTTCTCCAGCAGGTAGCCATACTCTTTCGCATATTCTTGCCGTTGGGTCTGTAGGACGAGCTTAGCTCGGCGCAGCTTAGCTCGAGCGGAAGACTCGTGCCTGGCTGACGACACCGTTGTATGAAACGTCGTATGTAGGCTACCACACGAAGCGCTCTATCGAACGGGTGCCTGTGCCATGTGACACTTGACGACCCGTTGTTCAGGAATGACTTCGGGGATGTCGCAGCGAGGAACTGGCCACTGGTCTTCCGAGACCATGCCACCACATAGAGCTGTCGATCAGCTCTTGGGAGGTTACGCCTCGACTAGCCAGGTCCGTGGGATTGTCTTCAGATCGGACATGTAACCATCTGCTAGCCGATCCTGGGGAGTGCGTAATCTTTGCAACCCGCATCGCCACAAACGTCGTCCATTTGCAGGCTGGCTTACTAAGCCATGCCAACACAATGGTGGAGTCGGTCCAGTAATACAAATCTGCGACACTGATTGGGAGATGTGGGATGACTGCGGTCGAGAGCTCGGCCAGTAAGACTGCGCCGCAAAGCTCAAGTCGAGGCAGTCACCCCGTTTTGACCGGTGCCACTCGCGTCTTGGCTGTCAGTAGACTGACCCACACTTTGTCATCCACTTCGACGCGGACGTAGAAAGCAGCAGCATACGCTTGCTGCGATGCGTCGCAGAACCCGTGGAATTGGGTCTTGACGTTTGGGTGGAAGTGAACCCATCGTGGAACTCGAATCTTTTCGAGGAGTGGGTAGTCTTTCAGGAACTCTTGCCACATGTTGAGGAGGGGGTCAGGCAACTGCTCATCCCATGATAGATCTTGGAGCCACAGCTTTTGCATGAAGATCTTGGCGCGGATCACGAAAGGCGCTAGCCATCCTGCCGGGTCAAACAAACGTGCCATTTGGGACAGCACTTCACGTTTGGAAAGGCTTGATGACACCGGAATGTTAGATGGAACGAAGAAGAACTCATCAGCGGCCGCGTGCCAACGAACGCCCAGCGTCTTGGCAACGCTCGCTTCCTCAATTTCCAGGAAGTCGTCTCTCAAGAGATGAATTTTAGGAATGTCACTAAGGATGTCTTTGTTGTTGGCAGTCCATTTTCGCAATGGAAAACCTGCCGAGGAAAGAGCCTGCTGTAATTCGTGAATGGCCTTACTCGCTTCCTTCTTCGTGTGAGCCCCGGCTAGCACATCATCCACGTACATATAGCGCGCGATGATATTGCTATCTAATGGAAATCGGGTGCTCACATCTCCAGCTAATTGCTGTAGGACTCGAAGTGCTAGAAATGGCGCGCAATTGACTCCAAATGTGACAGTGCTGAGCTCGTAGTCACAGATGTCACCTTAGGGTCACGGAATAGAATCCTTTGGAACGGAGTGTCCTTTGGGTGAACCAGAATTTGCCGGTACATCTTGGTGATGTCGGCATTAAAGACATATTGGAAAATACGTCATTTTAAGATCTGAATGGTCAGGTCAGACTGTAGGATCGGACCAGGATGAAGGACGTCGTTTAGACTGAGTCCATTCGTGGATTTGCAGGAAGCATTAAAGACAACACGAACCTTTGTCGTCGTGCTGTCAGGTTTAATGACTGCATGGTGTGGCAAGTAGAAGTTTTTGCCCGGAGCATGGGGTGATACTAGCCTCATGTGGCCTAAGTCCAAGTATTCTTGGATAACGGAATCGTACTCGTTCTTTAGCTCTGGCGTACGACGTAAGCGGATCTCTCATTCTTGAGATACTGCGCTAAAGCAATTGACCTTGAATGACCCAATTCAATGCTATTGGAATTTCGGAATGGAAGTGTGACCGTGTATCTACCGTCTTCTTGTCTGATGGTAGATTGCACAAAATTCTGCTCACAAATACTGTCGGCGTCGTCCGGCACTCTTGACGGCAGATCCTCCACCTCCCAGAACTTTGTGAGCAGTTCATCCAGTGCTAGAACTTCTTTTTGTGCTAAGCGTGTAGTGAAAGACGCAATGGATTTTCTCGCACTGGCCGGAACAGGGCCGGTTAGGATCCAGCCGAAAATTGTCTCCTGCCCAATTAGCGTCCCACAAATGTGAGATTTAACGCCATTCAGCAAGATCGACGGAAGGACGTCCGCTCCGATCAGCACGTCGATCTGGGAGCTCTTTGAAAATTATGGATCTGCTAACAACACACCTTGAGTGTTAGTGGCGAAGAAATTCTGTACGTTCGATTGTTGCTGTCGAAATGGCGTCACTGCAATGAAGCAGCGTATTGTGACGCGCCTTGCAGGTGTAGCAGCTATGAGTGCTAGGACACTCGCGAAGCTGGTGCCCCCTTGGAAAGCAATTGAGGCACAACTTTTTCTGCTTGATGTAGTTCGACCTTTCGGGAACTGACATCTGTAAGAAACGGGGACACAACCGTATAGGGTGATTCTCCTTGGAGCAGAGATCACAGGTCCTACCCTTCGGAGCCACTTTTGCTTCGAAAGAGTGGACTTTCTTTTGAGTGGTCGGATGACTCTTGACCGCAGATGGTCTCGCAGAGATTCCAGCTTGAGAAGCTGGCTTCACATCTTCGATGGCCTCTAAAGTACGGTACCTTTCGCTAAGGAAGAGATTCATTTCGCACCAAAGCGGAATCTCGGACTTGTTGGCGAGCGACTGCTCCCACAGTGCCAACGTCAAACGCGGCAATTTGGAAGAGCACAAGAAAATCAATAGGCAATCCCAATTTGTCGGTCCAAATATTCGAGTGCTCTAGAGCTGTTAGGCAGCCTTGGATGGTGCTTTGCAACTCTTTAAGAGCAGCTCCAGACTCGGACTGGATTTCGGACAGGCTGAAAAGGATTTTCAACTGACTATTGACTAGGAGCCTCTTGTTTTCAAATCTCTCGCTTAAAGCCGCCCAGGCAGATGCGAAACCATCATTGGTAAGAGGAGACTTTGCAACAATTGCTTTCGCATCGCCATCGGTTTTAGCGTTGAGATGAAACAATTTCTCAACAGGAGTCAGTCTTGGATTGTCGATATATATTGCCGTAAACAAATCGCGAAAGGTCGGCCACCCTCCTTAATAATGTGGGCGTAGGCGTCGGCTCCAAGTACCAGCGAGATAGCCGATGGTCGGTCGAACGACCCATCGGCTAAGTCGATGTCCGCATAATGATGACACCGTGTGACGTCTGGACGTCGACCACTCGGACTCGATCGTCATCCCCTGGATAGGCACGTAAAACACGGCCAAGGCGCCACTCGTTGACAGGCATCGTCTCTTCCTTGACAATAACCATATCGCCGATTTGTAGGTTAACGTTTGGGACTTGCCACTTGTTACGCTTATGGAGCTCTTTTAGATATTCTTCTTTCCAGCGGGTACAGAATTGCTGACTCAGAGCCTTGATCTTTTGCCAACGATTGATAATCGATGTGGCAGGTTCTAGGATAGTTGGCTCATTAATGGAAAGAAGCGGTCTGCCAATGAGGAAATGGCCAGCAGGTCGGTTGGATCTTCTGACATTGGTGAGATCGGTCTGGAATTCAGACACGATTCGACTCTGCTCAAGAGCGTAGCCAGTTCTTCGAATGTGTACCGTGTAGTAGAGGTCGCTTTGAAGAATAGAGTCTTGAAGCTCTTCACTCCTGCTTCCCAGAGCCCACCCATATGTGGCGCTCCTGGTGGATTAAAATGCCAAGTTAACGCACAGTGGCTGAATTTGTGGGAGACGAGACTCCTAATTGACTCTAGAAAATCTCGGGTGAGGGTTCTGGAAGCACCCACAAAAGTTTTGCCGTTATCGGAATACATGTGGCTAGGACACCCTCTTCTCGCTATAAAACGCGAAAACGCTGCAAGGAACTTGTCTGCCGTGAGGTCGGAAGTGGGTTCCAGATGTATGGCCTTCGAAAACAAACGAAAACTCACACATATCCCTTCGTAATGAGACAAGCCCGCCCGGTGTAGTTCTATACTTCGAAAGGACCAGCGAAGTCTACACCTGTATGATGGAAGGCGTTGGAAAAGCTTGCTCTTTCAGTCGGAAGAGGGCCCATTAGTTGTGTCTGAAGTTTCTTGCGGTGCACGATGCAGACTTTGCAAGAGTTTACAACTGATTTGGCTAGGGTCTTCAGCTTTGGAATCCAGTACTTCGCTCTGATCAATCGGATCGTTAACTGATTGCCTCCATGTAAGGAAATGGAGTGAGTGAAGTGGATAAGAAGACGAGAGAAACGACAACTGTATGGAAGTATAATAGGATGACGCTCGTCATAAGTCAAGGATTCGGATACATTCACCCGGCCACAAGAGCGGATAACGCCCTTCTGATCAAGAAATGGGTTCAGGTTGAGTATACTGCTGGACCTTGGAATCGGTTTCTTCTCCAGCAGGTAGCCATACTCTTTCGCATATTCTTGCCGTTGGGTCTGTAGGACGAGCTTAGCTCGGCGCAGCTTAGCTCGAGCGGAAGACTCGTGCCTGGCTGACGACACCGTTGTATGAAACGTCGTATGTAGGCTACCACACGAAGCGCTCTATCGAAACGGGTGCCTGTGCCATGTGACACTTGACGACCCGTTGTTCAGGAATGACTTCGGGGATGTCGCAGCGAGGAACTGGCCACTGGTCTTCCGAGACCATGCCACCACATAGAGCTGTCGATCAGCTCTTGGGAGGTTACGCCTCGACTAGCCAGGTCCGTGGGATTGTCTTCAGATCGGACATGTAACCATCTGCTAGCCGATCCTGGGGAGTGCGTAATCTTTGCAACCCGCATCGCCACAAACGTCGTCCATTTGCAGGCTGGCTTACTAAGCCATGCCAACACAATGGTGGAGTCGGTCCAGTAATACAAATCTGCGACACTGATTGGGAGATGTGGGATGACTGCGGTCGAGAGCTCGGCCAGTAAGACTGCGCCGCAAAGCTCAAGTCGAGGCAGTCACCCCGTTTTGACCGGTGCCACTCGCGTCTTGGCTGTCAGTAGACTGACCCACACTTTGTCATCCACTTCGACGCGGACGTAGAGAGCAGCAGCATACGCTTGCTGCGATGCGTCGCAGAACCCGTGGAATTGGGTCTTGACGTTTGGGTGGAAGTGAACCCATCGTGGAACTCGAATCTTTTCGAGGAGTGGGTAGTCTTTCAGGAACTCTTGCCACATGTTGAGGAGGGGGTCAGGCAACTGCTCATCCCATGATAGATCTTGGAGCCACAGCTTTTGCATGAAGATCTTGGCGCGGATCACGAAAGGCGCTAGCCATCCTGCCGGGTCAAACAAACGTGCCATTTGGGACAGCACTTCACGTTTGGAAAGGCTTGATGACACCGGAATGTTAGATGGAACGAAGAAGAACTCATCAGCGGCCGCGTGCCAACGAACGCCCAGCGTCTTGGCAACGCTCGCTTCCTCAATTTCCAGGAAGTCGTCTCTCAAGAGATGAATTTTAGGAATGTCACTAAGGATGTCTTTGTTGTTGGCAGTCCATTTTCGCAATGGAAAACCTGCCGAGGAAAGAGCCTGCTGTAATTCGTGAATGGCCTTACTCGCTTCCTTCTTCGTGTGAGCCCCGGCTAGCACATCATCCACGTACATATAGCGCGCGATGATATTGCTATCTAATGGAAATCGGGTGCTCACATCTCCAGCTAATTGCTGTAGGACTCGAAGTGCTAGAAATGGCGCGCAATTGACTCCAAATGTGACAGTGCTGAGCTCGTAGTCACAGATGTCACCTTAGGGTCACGGAATAGAATCCTTTGGAACGGAGTGTCCTTTGGGTGAACCAGAATTTGCCGGTACATCTTGGTGATGTCGGCATTAAAGACATATTGGAAAATACGTCATTTTAAGATCTGAATGGTCAGGTCAGACTGTAGGATCGGACCAGGATGAAGGACGTCGTTTAGACTGAGTCCATTCGTGGATTTGCAGGAAGCATTAAAGACAACACGAACCTTTGTCGTCGTGCTGTCAGGTTTAATGACTGCATGGTGTGGCAAGTAGAAGTTTTTGCCCGGAGCATGGGGTGATACTAGCCTCATGTGGCCTAAGTCCAAGTATTCTTGGATAACGGAATCGTACTCGTTCTTTAGCTCTGGCGTACGACGTAAGCGGATCTCTCATTCTTGAGATACTGCGCTAAAGCAATTGACCTTGAATGACCCAATTCAATGCTATTGGAATTTCGGAATGGAAGTGTGACCGTGTATCTACCGTCTTCTTGTCTGATGGTAGATTGCACAAAATTCTGCTCACAAATACTGTCGGCGTCGTCCGGCACTCTTGACGGCAGATCCTCCACCTCCCAGAACTTTGTGAGCAGTTCATCCAGTGCTAGAACTTCTTTTTGTGCTAAGCGTGTAGTGAAAGACGCAATGGATTTTCTCGCACTGGCCGGAACAGGGCCGGTTAGGATCCAGCCGAAAATTGTCTCCTGCCCAATTAGCGTCCCACAAATGTGAGATTTAACGCCATTCAGCAAGATCGACGGAAGGACGTCCGCTCCGATCAGCACGTCGATCTGGGAGCTCTTTGAAAATTATGGATCTGCTAACAACACACCTTGAGTGTTAGTGGCGAAGAAATTCTGTACGTTCGATTGTTAGCTGTCGAAATGGCGTCACTGCAATGAAGCAGCGTATTGTGACGCGCCTTGCAGGTGTAGCAGCTATGAGTGCTAGGACACTCGCGAAGCTGGTGCCCCCTTGGAAAGCAATTGAGGCACAACTTTTTCTGCTTGATGTAGTTCGACCTTTCGGGAACTGACATCTGTAAGAAACGGGGACACAACCGTATAGGGTGATTCTCCTTGGAGCAGAGATCACAGGTCCTACCCTTCGGAGCCACTTTTGCTTCGAAAGAGTGGACTTTCTTTTGAGTGGTCGGATGACTCTTGACCGCAGATGGTCTCGCAGAGATTCCAGCTTGAGAAGCTGGCTTCACATCTTCGATGGCCTCTAAAGTACGGTACCTTTCGCTAAGGAAGAGATTCATTTCGCACCAAAGCGGAATCTCGGACTTGTTGGCGAGCGACTGCTCCCACAGTGCCAACGTCAAACGCGGCAATTTGGAAGAGCACAAGAAAATCAATAGGCAATCCCAATTTGTCGGTCCAAATATTCGAGTGCTCTAGAGCTGTTAGGCAGCCTTGGATGGTGCTTTGCAACTCTTTAAGAGCAGCTCCAGACTCGGACTGGATTTCGGACAGGCTGAAAAGGATTTTCAACTGACTATTGACTAGGAGCCTCTTGTTTTCAAATCTCTCGCTTAAAGCCGCCCAGGCAGATGCGAAACCATCATTGGTAAGAGGAGACTTTGCAACAATTGCTTTCGCATCGCCATCGGTTTTAGCGTTGAGATGAAACAATTTCTCAACAGGAGTCAGTCTTGGATTGTCGATATATATTGCCGTAAACAAATCGCGAAAGGTCGGCCACCGTAAGTAATCGCCGTGGAACACTTCGGTGTCGCACGGAGGCAACCGACACCCTCCAAATGGGATGTTGGCCATAGCCTGCTGAGGAGCAGCAGCTGCTGGACTGGCTCGCTCAATTTGTTCGTTGAGACGAACTGCACAGCGTTCATAGACTGAGTAGCAAGTGTCATATTTGGCTTGCATTACCTCTTTGTCCTGGAAGTTAGCTTCACCTTGACAAAGAGCCTTAGTGCATCGTTCACACTCGGACTCGACCTTTGCCCACAGCGAGCA
Source organism: Drosophila ustulata (assembly GCA_035047365.1). Taxonomy (NCBI): domain Eukaryota; kingdom Metazoa; phylum Arthropoda; class Insecta; order Diptera; family Drosophilidae; genus Drosophila; species Drosophila ustulata. The sequence continues at coordinate 180,142 of JAWNPT010000061.1, forward strand.
AACTTGATCGAGTCGCACTTTAAGTGTGAAAAGCGATGAGTCAGGAACAGACTGGATTCTCGTCTCAAATTGACACAGCTTGTCGGAAACGGCGAGGAATTCTTGCAGAGCCATCTGTATAGTTTTGATGATCTGTTGACCTACTGCTCTTGTCCGTTTAGGACTACTCAGCTGAATTAATGGTGACTTGCGGCTGGTGGTTGCGGAGGGAAGCGGCGATGCTGTCTTTTTTACAGTCGCAGGAGCGCTTCCACGAGAGAGTGAATTGGTTGGAGACCCTGCCTTGGCTTGAGAAGGGTTAACAAGGAGATGTTTTTTCTCTTTGTCGCTACCGATTGGCATGCTAGGCTCTCACAGAGCCGAAGTAAAACCGAAAATACCAAAAAAATACCACAGCACGAATTTTGTGAAGTGACACTTGGAATTGAAGCACAGAGGAAGCGTATTAGGAGTTTTTTAAAAAATATACCAAAAATATACCGCAGGGCAAATTTGAATGTGAAGTGGTACTTGGAATTAAAGTACCGCGGAAGCGTATTTGGCTATTAACAAAAAAAATATCAAAAAATATACCGCAGGGCAAATTTGAATGTGATTGGGTACTTGGAATTAAAGTACCGCGGAAGCGTATTTGGCTATTAACAAAAAAAATACCAAAAAAAACCAAAAAATACCAAAAAATACCAAAAAAATACCGCAGGGAAAATTTGAATGTGATTGGGTACTTGGAATTAAAGTACCGCGGAAGCGTATTTGGCTATTAACAAAAAAAATAAAAAAAAAAATAACACGGAAAGGTGTTTCCGATATGTTGTTCCTGGGGATGAACAGGATTACAAGGATTGGACTGTAGCAACAAATAATAAAAAAAATAATAAATAAAATAAAAAATAAAAAAACTGGCAGAAAATAAAGGTTTTTGCTGTGGAATGAAAATATATACTAGAATACTACTATCCAGAAAACAGGGGGTTTATTTTTTTTTATATATATTTATCTTTAGTTTCATTAAAATGTTGCTGTAGGAGAAACAATAATAATAATAATTATAACAGTGTGTTATGTCTTGTCCCAGTGTGCCGAGTAGCAGAACTGAAGAGTATATTCTGCTGTAGGCAAGACAATAAGTGCAATGCTCAATGAGTGTGGACCAGTGTGTCTAATAGCGGAAAGTTGACGACAGTATATGTATGTATGTAGATGATGCTGCCGAAACTGCACTGCTGGATCGACCACCACTCAACAGCAATTTGGATAATATGTATGTACATATGTACATACATATGTGCATGTACTTATTGCCGTGTATGTCTGTGTATATATGTTTGTCAGAATAACGGCACCAACGGAGCGAGTGTATATACGGGAGTAGACGGAATACAACAATTGATATATTATTAGAGTTATTGTTAGTAGCCAATGTAGGGTATGTGTGAGTGCGCATACAGCTAGGTAAGTTTTTGGAAGCAATGATACGTTACTGTACCCAGACAATTGTATGTATGTATGTATGTAGTTCTGAACTGTAACTCAGTTACAGTATGCAGGCACTCGTATGTATGTAATTAATTTGGAGCTGTAACAATGTTACAGTATGCGAGCAATATGTACATACATATGTATGTAAGTATATTTGCACTGCAAATATTAAGAATTTTGGCGTACAAGGCCTGAAACGTAACAAGTGACAAATGAATGTATGTAGGAGGCTGTGCAGAGTACTCTGCACTAAGCAATAACGGACAGAAAACACTTGGGATGCTCTTCTAATCGAAAATATTTTTTTCGTTTTTTGCGGACTCCACACAAGTGTTAGTATTTTTAGTATTAAGGTGGAACGGGCTGTACTTATCTGGCAAAACGTAGGGGGCGAGCGGTTAATTGAATATCCGGCTCGAAGGACCAATGTTAATGTAGGGGGCCGTCAAAGTCTTCTCTGCCGCGTTCGTCGTGGTTGAGGTTGTTGTTGTTGTTGTTGTTGTTGTTGTTGTGGGCCGCCGTTATCTGCTTGGGAATCAAAAGAAACGCGGACTTCTATTCACTGCACTTGTATATTTTCAACTGATCTGATTCACATTTTAATTTCATCTTAAGCCTAGCTTAACCTACACGGCCTCTCTTCACCATAGTGGTGGATTGAGAGGCGTGGTGGAGAGCACGCACGCCAGGGATGCGCGCCTAGCCGGAAGATGGCTGTGTGGCCTGAACATTCTTCGTCAATGTTAATGTAAGGGGCCGTCAAAGTCTTCTCTGCCGCGTTCGTCGTGGTTGAGGTTGTTGTTGTTGTTGTTGTGGGCCGCCGTTATCTGCTTGGGAATCAAAAGAAACGCGGACTTCTATTCACTGCAGTTGTATATTTTCAACTGATCTGATTCACATTTTAATTTCATTTTAAGCCTAGCTTAACCTACACGGCCTCTCTTCACCATAGTGGTGGATTGAGAGGCGTGGTGGAGAGCACGCACGCCAGGGATGCGCGCCTAGCCGGAAGATGGCTGTGTGGCCTGAACATTCTCCCCCCCCTTTGCCTGAAAGGGCAAGGAGCTAGTGGGAGGGGGAGCGTTAGTGCTTACAAAGCACATGAACCGGAGAGGGTCCACCCAAAAATGGTACGTTGTGCCACTGGTAGCCCACGCTGGTTGGTTATGATACCCTCCTTAATAATGTGGGCGTAGGCGTCGGCTCCAAGTACCAGCGAGATAGCCGATGGTCGGTCGAACGACCCATCGGCTAAGTCGATGTCCGCATAATGTTCGCGTACGCTCGAGTCAACCGCCCGGATTGGCGTTGAGAGCCTGAGCTCATCTTTGATTTGGAGAGGACTAAATGGTCCTGTTCCGGAGACCGGACCCACGCTCACACAGCCTACCCTTCCTTCACCCACCGTGATAGACGGCACTTGCATGGCGGCTGCAAATGAGGCGTCAATGGCACTAAGAGGGGCTCCGGGATCAATGAGCGCCCTCGTCTGGAAGGATTTCTCCGTGCCCCTAATTTGCACAGTCGCCGTTGGGAGCAAGTTGGTGCTCCTGTTCTGGAGGAGGGCAGCTAATGCGAGCGGGTCGGAGATAACGGATGGTGGAGCAGCCGTTGTAGGGTTGCCATAGTGGAGTTGGTTGGACGTCCTGCGCGGAGACATCGGATGATGCGGACGGGGCACGCGCCGGTGCTCGATGGCGACGTTTTGTCGCTGGACGCCTGCGCACTGACTCGTGCATATGGAGCAGAGTATGATGTGCCTGTTGGCACACGCGACACCGGTCGCCGCTGGCGTAGGACTGCCCTGAGTGCTGATGCGCCAAGCAGTTTGCACAGTACTTGTTTACAAGTACCTCACGCAGACGCTTCTCAGCACTCAGGCGCAGGAAACGTGAACAACGTTTCAAAGGGTGGATACCCCGGCAGACTCGGCAGCGGAAGGATTGAGTTCCTCGCGAACGTCTGCTTTCCAGCGCACGTGCGTTGCTTGGTGCCATGGTGATTAGGAGGGAATGTAGATCTGGAACGAAACTAATCGGAAATGGAAACTACCGGTTAATAACGTCCATATGACACGCCATGACATGAAACACAGATTGGAGGACTGGACAACTAGATACTGGACGTCTAGGAACAGACGGGATTGGAAAGACCGATAGGAAGTAGTAATAACTTTACTACTGGGCGCTTGATGACACCGTGTGACGTCTGGACGTCGACCACTCGGACTCGATCGTCATCCCCTGGATAGGCACGTAAAACACGGCCAAGGCGCCACTCGTTGACAGGCATCGTCTCTTCCTTGACAATAACCATATCGCCGATTTGTAGGTTAACGTTTGGGACTTGCCACTTGTTACGCTTATGGAGCTCTTTTAGATATTCTTCTTTCCAGCGGGTACAGAATTGCTGACTCAGAGCCTTGATCTTTTGCCAACGATTGATAATCGATGTGGCAGGTTCTAGTATAGTTGGCTCATTAATGGAAAGAAGCGGTCTGCCAATGAGGAAATGGCCAGGAGTCAATGCCAGCAGGTCGGTTGGATCTTCTGACATTAGTGAGATCGGTCTGGAATTCAGACACGATTCGACTCTGCTCAAGAGCGTAGCCAGTTCTTCGAATGTGTACCGTGTAGTAGAGGTCGCTTTGAAGAATAGAGTCTTGAAGCTCTTCACTCCTGCTTCCCAGAGCCCACCCATATGTGGCGCTCCTGGTGGATTAAAATGCCAAGTTAACGCACAGTGGCTGAATTTGTGGGAGACGAGACTCCTAATTGACTCTAGAAAATCTCGGGTGAGGGTTCTGGAAGCACCCACAAAAGTTTTGCCGTTATCGGAATACATGTGGCTAGGACACCCTCTTCTCGCTATAAAACGCGAAAACGCTACAAGGAACTTGTCTGCCGTGAGGTCGGAAGTGGGGTCCAGATGTATGGCCTTCGAAAACAAACGAAAACTCACACATATCCCTTCGTAATGAGACAAGCCCGCCCGGTGTAGTTCTATACTTCGAAAGGACCAGCGAAGTCTACACCTGTATGATGGAAGGCGTTGGAAAAGCTTGCTCTTTCAGTCGGAAGAGGGCCCATTAGTTGTGTCTGAAGTTTCTTGCGGTGCACGATGCAGACTTTGCAAGAGTTTACAACTGATTTGGCTAGGGTCTTCAGCTTTGGAATCCAGTACTTCGCTCTGATCAATCGGATCATGATTGCCTCCATGTAAGGAAATGGAGTGAGTGAAGTGGATAAGAAGACGAGAGAAACGACAACTGTATGGAAGTATAATAGGATGACGCTCGTCATAAGTCAAGGATTCGGATACATTCACCCGGCCACAAGAGCGGATAACGCCCTTCTGATCAAGAAATGGGTTCAGGTTGAGTATACTGCTGGACCTTGGAATCGGTTTCTTCTCCAGCAGGTAGCCATACTCTTTCGCATATTCTTGCCGTTGGGTCTGTAGGACGAGCGTTTGAAAGCTCGGCGCAGCTTAGCTCGAGCGGAAGACTCGTGCCTGGCTGACGACACCGTTGTATGAAACGTCGTATGTAGGCTACCACACGAAGCGCTCTATCGAATTGGAGAAGCGTTCGAGGAGATAAACGGGTGCCTGTGCCATGTGACACTTGACTACCCGTTGTTCAGGAATGACTTCGGGGATGTCGCAGCGAGGAACTGGCCACTGGTCTTCCGAAATAACAGACCATGCCACCACATAGAGCTGTCGATCAGCTCTTGGGAGGTTACGCCTCGACTAGCCAGGTCCGTGGGATTGTCTTCAGATCGGACATGTAACCATCTGCTAGCCGATCCTGGGGAGTGCGTAATCTTTGCAACCCGCATCGCCACAAACGTCGTCCATTTGCAGGCTGGCTTACTAAGCCATGCCAACACAATGGTGGAGTCGGTCCAGTAATACAAATCTGCGACACTGATTGGGAGATGTGGGATGACTGCGGTCGAGAGCTCGGCCAGTAAGACTGCGCCGCAAAGCTCAAGTCGAGGCAGTCACCCCGTTTTGACCGGTGCCACTCGCGTCTTGGCTGTCAGTAGACTGACCCACACTTTGTCATCCACTTCGACGCGGACGTAGAGAGCAGCAGCATACGCTTGCTGCGATGCGTCGCAGAACCCGTGGAATTGGGTCTTGACGTTTGGGTGGAAGTGAACCCATCGTGGAACTCGAATCTTTTCGAGGAGTGGGTAGTCTTTCAGGAACTCTTGCCACATGTTGAGGAGGGGGTCAGGCAACTGCTCATCCCATGATAGATCTTGGAGCCACAGCTTTTGCATGAAGATCTTGGCGCGGATCACGAAAGGCGCTAGCCATCCTGCCGGGTCAAACAAACGTGCCATTTGGGACAGCACTTCACGTTTGGAAAGGCTTGATGACACCGGAATGTTAGATGGAACGAAGAAGAACTCATCAGCGGCCGCGTGCCAACGAACGCCCAGCGTCTTGGCAACGCTCGCTTCCTCAATTTCCAGGAAGTCGTCTCTCAAGAGATGAATTTTAGGAATGTCACTAAGGATGTCTTTGTTGTTGGCAGTCCATTTTCGCAATGGAAAACCTGCCGAGGAAAGAGCCTGCTGTAATTCGTGAATGGCCTTACTCGCTTCCTTCTTCGTGTGAGCCCCGGCTAGCACATCATCCACGTACATATAGCGCGCGATGATATTGCTATCTAATGGAAATCGGGTGCTCACATCTCCAGCTAATTGCTGTAGGACTCGAAGTGCTAGAAATGGCGCGCAATTGACTCCAAATGTGACAGTGCTGAGCTCGTAGTCACAGATGTCACCTTAGGGTCACGGAATAGAATCCTTTGGAACGGAGTGTCCTTTGGGTGAACCAGAATTTGCCGGTACATCTTGGTGATGTCGGCATTAAAGACATATTGGAAAATACGTCATTTTAAGATCTGAATGGTCAGGTCAGACTGTAGGATCGGACCAGGATGAAGGACGTCGTTTAGACTGAGTCCATTCGTGGATTTGCAGGAAGCATTAAAGACAACACGAACCTTTGTCGTCGTGCTGTCAGGTTTAATGACTGCATGGTGTGGCAAGTAGAAGTTTTTGCCCGGAGCATGGGGTGATACTAGCCTCATGTGGCCTAAGTCCAAGTATTCTTGGATAACGGAATCGTACTCGTTCTTTAGCTCTGGCGTACGACGTAAGCGGATCTCTCATTCTTGAGATACTGCGCTAAAGCAATTGACCTTGAATGACCCAATTCAATGCTATTGGAATTTCGGAATGGAAGTGTGACCGTGTATCTACCGTCTTCTTGTCTGATGGTAGATTGCACAAAATTCTGCTCACAAATACTGTCGGCGTCGTCCGGCACTCTTGACGGCAGATCCTCCACCTCCCAGAACTTTGTGAGCAGTTCATCCAGTGCTAGAACTTCTTTTTGTGCTAAGCGTGTAGTGAAAGACGCAATGGATTTTCTCGCACTGGCCGGAACAGGGCCGGTTAGGATCCAGCCGAAAATTGTCTCCTGCCCAATTAGCGTCCCACAAATGTGAGATTTAACGCCATTCAGCAAGATCGACGGAAGGACGTCCGCTCCGATCAGCACGTCGATCTGGGAGCTCTTTGAAAATTATGGATCTGTATATGAATGTTTGGCAGATCTTGAGGAAAATCGCAATAGAGAGGACGGAAGGTTACCAGCTAATTTGGAAATAGGGGAAGTTATGATCGAGGGGAAAATTGGTGTTGGGAGGGGGTTTTGGATGGCTAACAACACACCTTGAGTGTTAGTGGCGAAGAAATTCTGTACGTTCGATTGTTAGAAATGGAGTGGATGTATTGGAGGGGGGCTGTCGAAATGGCGTCACTGCAATGAAGCAGCGTATTGTGACGCGCCTTGCAGGTGTAGCAGCTATGAGTGCTAGGACACTCGCGAAGCTGGTGCCCCCTTGGAAAGCAATTGAGGCACAACTTTTTCTGCTTGATGTAGTTCGACCTTTCGGGAACTGACATCTGTAAGAAACGGGGACACAACCGTATAGGGTGATTCTCCTTGGAGCAGAGATCACAGGTCCTACCCTTCGGAGCCACTTTTGCTTCGAAAGAGTGGACTTTCTTTTGAGTGGTCGGATGACTCTTGACCGCAGATGGTCTCGCAGAGATTCCAGCTTGAGAAGCTGGCTTCACATCTTCGATGGCCTCTAAAGTACGGTACCTTTCGCTAAGGAAGAGATTCATTTCGCACCAAAGCGGAATCTCGGACTTGTTGGCGAGCGACTGCTCCCACAGTGCCAACGTCAAACGCGGCAATTTGGAAGAGCACAAGAAAATCAATAGGCAATCCCAATTTGTCGGTCCAAATATTCGAGTGCTCTAGAGCTGTTAGGCAGCCTTGGATGGTGCTTTGCAACTCTTTAAGAGCAGCTCCAGACTCGGACTGGATTTCGGACAGGCTGAAAAGGATTTTCAACTGACTATTGACTAGGAGCCTCTTGTTTTCAAATCTCTCGCTTAAAGCCGCCCAGGCAGATGCGAAACCATCATTGGTAAGAGGAGACTTTGCAACAATTGCTTTCGCATCGCCATCGGTTTTAGCGTTGAGATGAAACAATTTCTCAACAGGAGTCAGTCTTGGATTGTCGATATATATTGCCGTAAACAAATCGCGAAAGGTCGGCCACCGTAAGTAATCGCCGTGGAACACTTCGGTGTCGCACGGAGGCAACCGACACCCTCCAAATGGGATGTTGGCCATAGCCTGCTGAGGAGCAGCAGCTGCTGGACTGGCTCGCTCAATTTGTTCGTTGAGACGAACTGCACAGCGTTCATAGACTGAGTAGCAAGTGTCATATTTGGCTTGCATTACCTCTTTGTCCTGGAAGTTAGCTTCACCTTGACAAAGAGCCTTAGTGCATCGTTCACACTCGGACTCGACCTTTGCCCACAGCGAGCAAACTTGATCGAGTCGCACTTTAAGTGTGAAAAGCGATGTGTCAGGAGCAGACTGGATTCTCGTCTCAAATTGACACAGCTTGTCGGAAACGGCGAGGAATTCTTGCAGAGCCATCTGTATAGTTTTGATGATCTGTTGACCTACTGCTCTTGTCCGTTTAGGACTACTCAGCTGAATTAATGGTGACTTGCGGCTGGTGGTTGCGGAGGGAAGCGGCGATGCTGTCTTTTTTACAGTCGCAGGAGCGCTTCCACGAGAGAGTGAATTGGTTGGAGACCCTGCCTTGGCTTGAGTAGGGTTAACAAGGAGATGTTTTTTCTCTTTGTCGCTACCGATTGGCATGCTAGGCTCTCACAGAGCCGAAGTAAAACCGAAAATACCAAAAAAATACCACAGCACGAATTTTGTGAAGTGACACTTGGAATTGAAGCACAGAGGAAGCGTATTAGGAGTTTTTTAAAAAATATACCAAAAATATACCAAAAAATATACCGCAGGGCAAATTTGAATGTGAAGTGGTACTTGGAATTAAAGTACCGCGGAAGCGTATTTGGCTATTAACAAAAAAAATATCAAAAAATATACCGCAGGGCAAATTTGAATGTGATTGGGTACTTGGAATTAAAGTACCGCGGAAGCGTATTTGGCTATTAACAAAAAAAATACCAAAAAAAAACAAAAAATACCAAAAAATACCAAAAAAATACCGCAGGGAAAATTTGAATGTGATTGGGTACTTGGAATTAAAGTACCGCGGAAGCGTATTTGGCTATTAACAAAAAAAATAAAAAAAATAACACGGAAAGGTGTTTCCGATATGTTGTTCCTGGGGATGAACAGGATTACAAGGATTGGACTGTAGCAACAAATAATAAAAAAAATAATAAATAAAATAAAAAATAAAAAAACTGGCAGAAAATATTTTTGCTGTGGAATGAAAATATATACTAGAATACTACTATCCAGAAAACAGGGGGTTTATTTTTTTTATATATATTTATCTTTAGTTTCATTAAAATGTTGCTGTAGGAGAAACAATAATAATAATAATTATAACAGTGTGTTATGTCTTGTCCCAGTGTGCCGAGTAGCAGAACTGAAGAGTATATTCTGCTGTAGGCAAGACAATAAGTGCAATGCTCAATGAGTGTGGACCAGTGTGTCTAATAGCGGAAAGTTGACGACAGTATATGTATGTATGTAGATGATGCTGCCGAAACTGCACTGCTGGATCGACCACCACTCAACAGCAATTTGGATAATATGTATGTACATATGTACATACATATGTGCATGTACTTATTGCCGTGTATGTCTGTGTATATATGTTTGTCAGAATAACGGCACCAACGGAGCGAGTGTATATACGGGAGTAGACGGAATACAACAATTGATATATTATTAGAGTTATTGTTAGTAGCCAATGTAGGGTATGTGTGAGTGCGCATACAGCTAGGTAAGTTTTTGGAAGCAATGATACGTTACTGTACCCAGACAATTGTATGTATGTATGTATGTAGTTCTGAACTGTAACTCAGTTACAGTATGCAGGCACTCGTATGTATGTAATTTATTTGGAGCTGTAACAATGTTACAGTATGCGAGCAATATGTACATACATATGTATGTAAGTATATTTGCACTGCAAATATTAAGAATTTTGGCGTACAAGGCCTGAAACGTAACAAGTGACAAATGAACGTATGTAGGAGGCTGTGCAGAGTACTCTGCACTAAGCAATAACGGACAGGAAACACTTGGGATGCTCTTCTAATAGAAAATATTTTTTTCGTTTTTTGCGGACTCCACACAAGTGTTAGTATTTTTAGTATTAAGGTGGAACGGGCTGTACTTATCTGGCAAAACGTAGGGGGCGAGCGGTTAATTGAATATCCGGCTCGAAGGACCAATGTTAATGTAGGGGGCCGTCAAAGTCTTCTCTGCCAGCGTTCGTCGTGGTTGAGGTTGTTGTTGTTGTTGTTGTTGTTGTTGTTGTGGACCGCCGTTATCTGCTTGGGAATCAAAAGAAACGCGGACTTCTATTCACTGCACTTGTTTATTTTCAACTGATCTGAGTTCACATTTTAATCTCATCTTAAGCCTAGCTTAACCTACACGGCCTCTCTTCACCATAGTGGTGGATTGAGAGGCGTGGTGGAGAGCACGCACGCCAGGGATGCGCGCCTAGCCGGAAGATGGCTGTGTGGCCTGAACATTCTTCGTCAATGTTAATGTAAGGGGCCGTCAAAGTCTTCTCTGCCGCGTTCGTCGTGGTTGAGGTTGTTGTTGTTGTTGTTGTGGGCCGCCGTTATCTGCTTGAGAATCAAAAGAAACGCGGACTTCTATTCACTGCAGTTGTATATTTTCAACTGATCTGATTCACATTTTAATTTCATTTTAAGCCTAGCTTAACCTACACGGCCTCTCTTCACCATAGTGGTGGATTGAGAGGCGTGGTGGAGAGCACGCACGCCAGGGATGCGCGCCTAGCCGGAAGATGGCTGTGTGGCCTGAACATTCTCCCCCCTTTGCCTGAAAGGGCAAGGAGCTAGTGGGAGGGGGAGCGTTAGTGCTTACAAAGCACATGAACCGGAGAGGGTCCACCCAAAAATGGTACGTTGTGCCACTGGTAGCCCACGCTGGTTGGTTATGATACCCTCCTTAATAATGTGGGCGTAGGCGTCGGCTCCAAGTACCAGCGAGATAGCCGATGGTCGGTCGAACGACCCATCGGCTAAGTCGATGTCCACATAATGTTCGCGTACGCTCGAGTCAACCGCCCGGATTGGCGTTGAGAGCCTGAGCTCATCTTTGATTTGGTCCTGTTCCGGAGACCGGACCCACGCTCACACAGCCTACCCTTCCTTCACCCACCGTGATAGACGGCACTTGCATGGCGGCTGCAAATGAGGCGTCAATGGCACTAAGAGGGGCTCCGGGATCAATGAGCGCCCTCGTCTGGAAGGATTTCTCCGTGCCCCTAATTTGCACAGTCGCCGTTGGGAGCAAGTTGGTGCTCCTGTTCTGGAGGAGGGCAGCTAATGCGAGCGGGTCGGAGATAACGGATGGTGGAGCAGCCGGATTGCCATAGTGGAGTTGGTTGGACGTCCTGCGCGGAGACATCGGATGATGCGGACGGGGCACGCGCCGGTGCTCGATGGCGACGTTTTGTCGCTGGACGCCTGCGCACTGACTCGTGCATATGGAGCAGAGTATGATGTGCCTGTTGGCACACGCGACACCGGTCGCCGCTGGCGTAGGACTGCCCTGAGTGCTGATGCGCCAAGCAGTTTGCACAGTACTTGTTTACAAGTACCTCACGCAGACGCTTCTCAGCACTCAGGCGCAGGAAACGTGAACAACGTTTCAAAGGGTGGATACCCCGGCAGACTCGGCAGCGGAAGGATTGAGTTCCTCGCGAACGTCTGCTTTCCAGCGCACGTGCGTTGCTTGGTGCCATGGTGATTAGGAGGGAATGTAGATCTGGAACGAAACTAATCGGAAATGGAAACTACCGGTTAATAACGTCCATATGACACGCCATGACATGAAACACAGATTGGAGGACTGGACAACTAGATACTGGACGTCTAGGAACAGACGGGATTGGAAAGACCGATAGGAAGTAGTAATAACTTTACTACTGGGCGCTTGATGACACCGTGTGACGTCTGGACGTCGACCACTCGGACTCGATCGTCATCCCCTGGATAGGCACGTAAAACACGGCCAAGGCGCCACTCGTTGACAGGCATCGTCTCTTCCTTGACAATAACCATATCGCCGATTTGTAGGTTAACGTTTGGGACTTGCCACTTGTTACGCTTATGGAGCTCTTTTAGATATTCTTCTTTCCAGCGGGTACAGAATTGCTGACTCAGAGCCTTGATCTTTTGCCAACGATTGATAATCGATGTGGCAGGTTCTAGGATAGTTGGCTCATTAATGGAAAGAAGCGGTCTGCCAATGAGGAAATGGCCAGGAGTCAATGCCAGCAGGTCGGTTGGATCTTCTGACATTGGTGAGATCGGTCTGGAATTCAGACACGATTCGACTCTGCTCAAGAGCGTAGCCAGTTCTTCGAATGTGTACCGTGTAGTAGAGGTCGCTTTGAAGAATAGAGTCTTGAAACTCTTCACTCCTGCTTCCCAGAGCCCACCCATATGTGGCGCTCCTGGTGGATTAAAATGCCAAGTTAACGCACAGTGGCTGAATTTGTGGGAGACGAGACTCCTAATTGACTCTAGAAAATCTCGAGTGAGGGTTCTGGAAGCACCCACAAAAGTTTTGCCGTTGTCGGAATACATGTGGCTAGGACACCCTCTTCTCGGTATAAAACGCGAAAACGCTGCAAGGAACTTGTCTGCCGTGAGGTCGGAAGTGGGTTCCAGATGTATGGCCTTCGTACTGAAACAAACGAAAACACACACATATCCCTTCGTAATGAGACAAGCCCGCCCGGTGTAGTTCTTTACTTCGAAAGGACCAGCGAAGTCTCACCTGTATGATGGAAGGCGTTGGAAAAGCTTGCTCTTTCAGTCGGGAGAGTGCCCATTAGTTGTGTTTGAAGTTTCTTGCGGTGCACGATGCAGACTTTGCAAGAGTTTACAACTGATTTGGCTAGGGTCTTCAGCTTTGGAATCCAGTACTTCGCTCTGATCAATCGGATCATTAACTGATTGCCTCCATGTAAGGAAATGGAGTGAGTGAAGTGGATAAGAAGACGAGAGAAACGACAACTGTATGGAAGTATAATAGGATGACGCTCGTCATAAGTCAAGGATTCGGATGCATTCACCCGGCCACAAGAGCGGGTAACGCCCTTCTGATCAAGAAATGGTTCAGGTTGAGTATACTGCTGGACCTTGGAATCGGTTTCTTCTCCAGCAGGTAGCCATACTCTTTCGCATATTCTTGCCGTTGGGTCTGTAGGACGAGAAGCGTTTGAACCTCCGCCAGTTCGGCGCAGCTTAGCTCGAGCGGAAGACTCGTGCCTGGCTGACGACACCGTTGTATGAATCGTCGTATGTAGGCTACCACACGAAGCGCTCTATCGAACTTGGAGAAGCGTTCGAGCAGATCACAAGCGGGTGCCTGTGCCATGTGACACTTGACGACCCGTTGTTCAGGAATGACTTCGGGGATGTCGCAGCGAGGAACTGGCCACTGGTCTTCCGAGAACTTTAACCACTCGGGACCATGCCACCACATAGAGCTGTCGATCAGCTCTTGGGAGGTTACGCCTCGACTAGCCAGGTCCGCGGGATTGTCTTCAGATCGGACATGTGACCATCTGCTAGCCGATCCTGGGGAGTGCGTAATCTTTGCAACCCGACTCGCCACAAACGTCGTCCATTTGCAGGCTGGCTTACTAAGCCATGCCAACACAATGGTGGAGTCGGTCCAGTAATACAAATCTGCGTCACTGATTGGGAGATGTGGGATGACTGCGGTCGAGAGCTCGGCCAGTAAGACTGCGCCGCAAAGCTCAAGTCGAGGCAGTGACACCGTTTTGACCGGTGCCACTCGCGTCTTGGCTGTCAGTAGACTGACCCACACTTTGTCATCCACTTCGACGCGGACGTAGAGAGCAGCACCATACGCTTGCTGCGATGCGTCGCAGAACCCGTGGTATTGGGTCTTGACGTTTGGGTGGAAGTGAACCCATCGTGGAACTCGAATCTTTTCGAGGAGTGGGTAGTCTTTCAGGAACTCTTGCCACATGTTGAGGAGGGGGTCAGGCAACTGCTCATCCCATGATAGATCTTGGAGCCACAGCTTTTGCATGAAGATCTTGGCGCGGATCACGAAAGGCGCTAGCCATCCTGCCGGGTCAAACAAACGTGCGATTTGGGACAGCACTTCACGTTTGGAAAGGCTTGATGACACCGGAATGTTAGATGGAACGAAGAAGAACTCATCAGCGGCCGCGTGCCAACGAACGCCCAGCGTCTTGGCAACGCTCGCTTCCTCAATTTCCAGGAAGTCGTCTCTCAAGAGATGAATTTTAGGAATGTCACTAAGGATGTCTTTGTTGTTGGCAGTCCATTTTCGCAATGGAAAACCTGCCGAGGAAAGAGCCTGCTGTAATTCGTGAATGGCCTTACTCGCTTCCTTCTTCGTGTGAGCCCCGGCTAGCACATCATCCACGTACATATAGCGCGCGATGATATTGCTATCTAATGGAAATCGGGTGCTCACATCTCCAGCTAATTGCTGTAGGACTCGAAGTGCTAGAAATGGCGCGCAATTGACTCCAAATGTGACAGTGCTGAGCTCGTAGTCACAGATGTCACCTTTAGGGTCACGGAATAGAATTCTTTGGAACGGAGTGTCCTTTGGGTGAACCAGGATTTGCCGGTACATCTTGGTGATGTCGGCATTAAAGACATATTGGAAAATACGTCATTTTAAGATCTGAATGGTCAGGTCAGACTGTAGGATCGGACCAGGATGAAGGACGTCGTTGAGACTGAGTCCATTCGTGGATTTGCAGGAAGCATTAAAGACAACACGAACCTTTGTCGTCGTGCTGTCAGGTTTAATGACTGCATGGTGTGGCAAGTAGAAGTTTTTGCCCGGAGCATGGGGTGATACTAGCCTCATGTGGCCTAAGTCCTAGTATTCTTGGATAACGGAATCGTACTCGTTCTTTAGCTCTGGCGTACGACGTAAGCGGATCTCATTCTTGAGATACTGCGCTAAAGCAATTGACCTTGAATGACCCAATTCAATGCTATTGGGATTTCGGAATGGAAGTGTGACCGTGTATCTACCGTCTTCTTGTCTGATGGTAGATTGCACAAAATTCTGCTCTTGACGGCAGATCCTCCACCTCCCAGAACTTTGTGAGCAGTTCATCCAGTGCTAGAACTTCTTTTTGTGCTAAGCGTGTAGTGAAAGACGCAATGGATTTTCTCGCACTGGCCGGAACAGGGCCGGTTAGGATCCAGCCGAAAATTGTCTCCTGCCCAATTAGCGTCCCACAAATGTGAGATTTAACGCCATTCAGCAAGATCGACGGAAGGACGTCCGCTCCGATCAGCACGTCGATCTGGGAGCTCTTTGAAAATGATGGATCTGCCAACTGAATGTTTGGCAGATCTTGCAGGACACAATCGCCAATAGAGCAGGACGGAAGGTTACCAGCTAACTTTGGTAACACATATGCGGAAGTCTCAATCTGCATCCTCGGCCGACTCATCGGCGCTATGTAGAAATGACACAATTTACGTGTCTGTGCTGAGACGGCCTGGTTCAAACCCGATACTTCCGCTTGGACATTTTTGAATGGCAACTTGATTCTGTCAAACAGACGTTTGGAAATGAACGTTGCTTCGGAACCAGAATCGATCAACGCACGGGCAGGATAGTTAATCCCCAAATGCGCTATGTTGATCATCGCCGTGCCTAACAACACACCTTGAGTGTTAGTGGCGAAGAAATTCTGTACGTTCGATTGTTGCAGAGATGGAGTGGACTGTATTGGAAACTGCGAGTTGGGACTGGCAGCTGTCGAAATGGCGTCACTGCGATGAAGCAGCGTATTGTGACGCGCCTTGCAGGTGTAGCAGCTATGAGTGCTAGGACACTCGCGAAGCTGGTGCCCCCTTGGAAAGCAATTGAGGCACAACTTTTTCTGCTTGATATAGTTCGACCTTTCGGGAACTGACATCTGTAAGAAACGGGGACACAGCCGTATAGGGTGATTCTCCTTGGAGCAGAGATCACAGGTCCTACCCTTCGGAGCCACTTTTGCTTCGAAAGAGTGGACTTTCTTTTGAGTGGTCGGATGACTCTTGACCGCAGATGGTCTCGCAGAGATTCCAGCTTGAGAAGCTGGCTTCACATCTTCGATTGCCTCCTAAAGTCCGGTACCTTTCGCTAAGGAAGAGATTCATTTCGCACCAAAGCGGAATCTCGGACTTGTTGGCGAGCGACTGCTCCCACAGTGCCAACGTCAAACGCGGCAATTTGGAAGAGCACAAGAAAATCAATAGGCAATCCCAATTGTCGGTCGAAATATTCGAGTGCTCTAGAGCTGTTATGCAGCCTTGGATGGTGCTTTGCAACGTTTTCACTTGCTACTCAGTCTATGAACGCTGTGCAGCTCGTCTCAACGAACAAATTGAGCGAGCCAGTCCAGCAGCTGCTGCTCCTCAGCAGGCTATGGCCAACATCCCATTTGGAGGGTGTCGGTTGCCTCCGTGCGACACCGAAGTGTTCCACGGCGATTACTTACGGTGGCCGACCTTTCGCGATTTGTTTACGGCAATATATATCGACAATCCAAGACTGACTCCTGTTGAGAAATTGTTTCATCTCAACGCTAAAACCGATGGCGATGCGAAAGCAATTGTTGCAAAGTCTCCTCTTACCAATGATGGTTTCGCATCTGCCTGGGCGGCTTTAAGCGAGAGATTTGAAAACAAGAGGCTCCTAGTCAATAGTCAGTTGAAAATCCTTTTCAGCCTGTCCGAAGCAAAAGTGGCTCCGAAGGGTAGGACCTGTGATCTCTGCTCCAAGGAGAATCACCCTATACGGTTGTGTCCCCGTTTCTTACAGATATCAGTTCCCGAAAGGTCGAACTACATCAAGCAGAAAAAGTTGTGCCTCAATTGCTTTCCAAGGGGGCACCAGCTTCGCGAGTGTCCTAGCACTGCTACACCTGCAAGGCGCGTCACAATACGCTGCTTCATTGCAGTGACGCCATTTCGACAGCTGCCAGTCCCAACTCGCAGTTTCCAATACAGTCCACTCCATCTCTGCAACAATCGAACGTACAGAATTTCTTCGCCACTAACACTCAAGGTGTGTTGTTAGGCACGGCGATGATCAACATAGCGCATTTGGGGATTAACTATCCTGCCCGTGCTTTGATCGATTCTGGTTCCGAAGCAACGTTCATTTCCAAACGTCTGTTTGACAGAATCAAGTTGCCATTCAAAAATGTCCAAGCGGAAGTATCGGGTTTGAACCAGGCCGTCTCAGCACAGACACGTAAATTGTGTCATTTCTACATAGCGCCGATGAGTCGGCCGAGGATGCAGATTGAGACTTCCGCATATGTGTTACCAAAGTTAGCTGGTAACCTTCCGTCCTGCTCTATTGGCGATTGTGTCCTGCAAGATCTGCCAAACATTCAGTTAGCAGATCCATAATTTTCAAAGAGCTCCCAGATCGACGTGCTGATCGGAGCGGACGTCCTTCCGTCGATCTTGCTGAATGGCGTTAAATCTCACATTTGTGGGACGCTAATTGGGCAGGAGACAATTTTCGGCTGGATCCTAACCGGCCCTGTTCCGGCCAGTGCGAGAAAATCCATTGCGTCTTTCACTACACGCTTAGCACAAAAAGAAGTTCTAGCACTGGATGAACTGCTCACAAAGTTCTGGGAGGTGGAGGATCTGCCGTCAAGAGTGCCGGACGAAGCCGACAGTATTTGTGAGCAGAATTTTGTGCAATCTACCATCAGACAAGAAGACGGTAGATACACGGTCACACTTCCATTCCGAAATCCCAATAGCATTGAATTGGGTCATTCAAGGTCAATTGCTTTAGCGCAGTATCTCAAGAATGAGATCCGCTTACGTCGTACGCCAGAGCTAAAGAACGAGTACGATTCCGTTATCCAAGAATACTAGGACTTGGGCCACATGAGGCTAGTATCACCCCATGCTCCGGGCAAAAACTTCTACTTGCCACACCATGCAGTCATTAAACCTGACAGCACGACGACAAAGGTTCGTGTTGTCTTTAATGCTTCCTGCAAATCCACGAATGGACTCAGTCTAAACGACGTCCTTCATCCTGGTCCGATCCTACAGTCTGACCTGACCATTCAGATCTTAAAATGACGTATTTTCCAATATGTCTTTAATGCCGACATCACCAAGATGTACCGGCAAATTCTGGTTCACCCAAAGGACACTCCGTTCCAAGGGACTCTATTCCGTGACCCTAAAGGTGACATCTGTGACTACGAGCTCAGCACTGTCACATTTGGAGTCAATTGCGCTCCATTTCTAGCACTTCGAGTCCTACAGCAATTAGCTGGAGATGTGAGCACCCGATTTCCATTAGATAGCAATATCATCGCGCGCTATATGTACGTGGATGATGTGCTAGCCGGGGCTCACACGAAGAAGGAAGCGAGTAAGGCCATTCACGAATTACAGCAGGCTCTTTCCTCGGCAGGTTTTCCATTGCGAAAATGGACTGCCAACAACAAAGACATCCTTAGTGACATTCCTAAAATTCATCTCTTGAGAGACGACTTCCTGGAAATTGAGGAAGCGAGCGTTGCCAAGACGCTGGGCGTTCGTTGGCACGCGGCCGCTGATGAGTTCTTCTTCGTTCCATCTAACATTCCGGTGTCATCAAGCCTTTCCAAACGTGAAGTGCTGTCCCAAATCGCACGTTTGTTTGACCCGGCAGGATGGCTAGCGCCTTTCGTGATCCGCGCCAAGATCTTCATGCAAAAGCTGTGGCTCCAAGATCTATCATGGGATGAGCAGTTGCCTGACCCCCTCCTCAACATGTGGCAAGAGTTCCTGAAAGACTACCCACTCCTCGAAAAGATTCGAGTTCCACGATGGGTTCACTTCCACCCAAACGTCAAGACCCAATACCACGGGTTCTGCGACGCATCGCAGCAAGCGTATGCTGCTGCTCTCTACGTCCGCGTCGAAGTGGATGACAAAGTGTGGGTCAGTCTACTGACAGCCAAGACGCGAGTGGCACCGGCCAAAACGGTGTCACTGCCTCGACTTGAGCTTTGCGGCGCAGTCTTACTGGCCGAGCTCTCGACCGCAGTCATCCCACATCTCCCAATCAGTGACGCAGATTTGTATTACTGGACCGACTCCACCATTGTGTTGGCATGGCTTAGTAAGCCAGCCTGCAAATGGACGACGTTTGTGGCGAATCGGGTTGCAAAGATTACGCACTCCCCAGGATCGGCTAGCAGATGGTCACATGTCCGATCTGAAGACAATCCCACGGACCTGGCTAGTCGAGGCGTAACCTCCCAAGAGCTGATCGACAGCTCTATGTGGTGGCATGGTCCCGAGTGGTTAAAGTTCTCGGAAGACCAGTGGCCAGTTCCTCGCTGCGATATCCCCGAAGTCATTCCTGAACAACGGGTCGTCAAGTGTCACATGGCACAGGCACCCGCTTGTGATCTCCTCGAACGCTTCTCCAAGTTCGATAGAGCGCTTCGTGTGGTAGCCTACATACGACGTTTCATACAACGGTGTCGTCAGCCAGGCACGAGTCTTCCGCTCGAGCTAAGCTGCGCCGAACTGGCGGAGGTTCAAACGCTTCTCGTCCTACAGACCCAACGGCAAGAATATGCGAAAGAGTATGGCTACCTGCTGGAGAAGAAACCGATTCCAAGGTCCAGCAGTATACTCAACCTGAACCCATTTCTTGATCAGAAGGGCGTTATCCGCTCTTGTGGCCGGGTGAATGCATCCGAATCCTTGACTTATGACGAGCGTCATCCTATTATACTTCCATACAGTTGTCGTTTCTCTCGTCTTCTTATCCACTTCACTCACTCCATTTCCTTACATGGAGGCAATCAGTTAATGATCCGATTGATCAGAGCGAAGTACTGGATTCCAAAGCTGAAGACCCTAGCCAAATCAGTTGTAAACTCTTGCAAAGTCTGCATCGTGCACCGCAAGAAACTTCAGACACAACTAATGGGCACTCTCCCGACTGAAAGAGCAAGCTATTCCAACGCCTTCCATCATACAGGTGTAGACTTCGCTGGTCCTTTCGAAGTAAAGAACTACACCGGGCGGGCTTGTCTCATTACGAAGGGATATGCGTGTGTTTTCGTTTGTTTCAGTACGAAGGCCATACATCTGGAACCCACTTCCGACCTCACGGCAGACAAGTTCCTTGCAGCGTTTTCGCGTTTTATAGCGAGAAGAGGGTGTCCTAGCCACATGTATTCCGACAACGGCAAAACTTTTGTGGGTGCTTCCAGAACCGTCACCCGAGATTTTCTAGAGTCAATTAGGAGTCTCGTCTCCCACAAATTCAGCCACTGTGCGTTAACTTGGCATTTTAATCCACCAGGAGCGCCACATATGGGTGGGCTCTGGGAAGCAGGAGTGAAGAGCTTCAAGACTCTATTCTTCAAAGCGACCTCTACTACACGGTACACATTCGAAGAACTGGCTACGCTCTTGAGCAGAGTCGAATCGTGTCTGAATTCCAGACCGATCTCACCAATGTCAGAAGATCCAACCGACCCGCTGGCATTGACTCCTGGCCATTTCCTCATTGGCAGACCGCTTCTTTCCATTAATGAGCCAACTATCCTAGAACCTGCCACATCGATTATCAATCGTTGGCAAAAGATCAAGGCTCTGAGTCAGCAATTCTGTACCCGCTGGAAAGAAGAATATCTAAAAGAGCTCCATAAGCGTAACAAGTGGCAAGTCCCAAACGATAACCTACAATTTGGCGATATGGTTATTGTCAAGGAAGAGACGATGCCTGTCAACGAGTGGCGCCTTGGCCGTGTTTTACGTGCCTATCCAGGGGATGACGATCGAGTCCGAGTGGTCGACGTCCAGACGTCACACGGTGTCATCAAGCGCCCAGTAGTACAGTTATTACTACTTCCTATCGGTCTTTCCAATCCCGTCTGTTCCTAGACGTCCAGTATCTAGTTGTCCAGTCCTCCAATCTGTGTTTCATGTCATGGCGTGTCATATGGACGTTATTAACCGGTAGTTTCCATTTCCGATTAGTTTCGTTCCAGATCTACATTCCCTCCTAATCACCATGGCACTCAAGCAACGCACGTGCGCTGGAAAGCAGACGTTCGCGAGGAACTCAATCCTTCCGCTGCCGAATCTGCCGGGGTATCCACCCTTTGAAACGTTGTTCACGTTTCCTGCGCCTGAGTGCTGAGAAGCGTCTGCGTGCAGTACTTGTAAACGAGTACTGTGCAAACTGCTTGGCGCATCAGCACTCAGGGCAGTCGTTCGACCGACCATCGGCTATCTCGCTGGTACTTGGAGCCGACGCCTACGCCCACATTATTAAGGAGGGTATCATAACCAACCAGCGTGGGCTACCAGTGGCACAACGTCACCATTTTTGGGTGGACCCTCTCCGGTTCATGTGCTTTGTAAGCACTAACGCTCCCCCCTCCCACTAGCTCCTTGCCCTTTCAGGCAAAGGGGGGAGAATGTTCAGGCCACACAGCCATCTTCCGGCTAGGCGCGTATCCCTGGCGTGCGTGCTCTCCACCACGCCTCTCAATCCACCACTATGGTGAAGAGAGGCCGTGTAGGTTAAGCTAGGCTTAAGATGAAATTAAAATGTGAATCAGATCAGTTGAAAATATACAAGTGCAGTGAATAGAAGTCCGCGTTTCTTTTGATTCCCAAGCAGATAACGGCGGCCCACAACAACAACAACAACAACCTCAACCACGACGAACGCGGCAGAGAAGACTTTGTATTGAGTACAATCTTTCTATGTATCATTATGTGACATTAATTTAATAATAAAACAAGTAAGAAAGCTACAGTCGAGAGTGCTCGACCGTATGATACCCGCAACCCATTTCGAGAGAACAAAAAAAATTTTAATGATATTTTAACAACAAATATACCAAAAATATACTGAAACTTGTGTTTTGTATATATTTGAAAATAGCGGGAAGAAATCCACAACACCGACATGGTCACACTGTCAACTAAATAAACAAAGCGCGAGCAGCTGCAAGTGAATTTTGCATATAAAATTGATTCATTAATAACTTCCTTGTTTTTAACTCGATCTCAACCAAATTCACAGGAATCATTGAGAATATAATTATTATTATGCATACCAAAATTCAATGCTCTAGGTTCATTATTACGGCTTTCACAGTTTTCGGGGGCGGAAAGGGGCGTGGCAAAAATCTAAAATAAACTTGATCTGCGTAAGACCTACACGAATACTGTCACCAAATTTGATATCTCTAGGTCAATCACACACTTAAAACGTCCATATGCATTGGGAACAACAATTTTGATAAATAATTTCGCGAATAACTTTTGTTCTACTTATCCGATTTTTACCAAAATTACAGGGTATATTAAGAGTGTCAAGCGCAGATGGCTTACCAAATTACACATCATTACACAAAGAACTTTTGGAGTTATACGCGATTTACATAAAAACAATTAACTTCAATACTTTATCAATCCATATAATGACCTATGCCGGCACCATATTACTCCACGGTCATATGAATTTCATGTGACATTTTTATTCCCGCTACCCATAGGGTAGAAGGGTATTATGACTTAGTGCCAACAGAAAATGTATGTAACAGGCAGAAGGAGACATCTCCGACCCCATAAAGTATATATATTCTTGATCAGCATCAACAGCCGAGACGATATAGCCATGTCCGTCTGTCCGTCTGTCCGTCTGTCCGTCTGTCTGTCTGTATGAACACCTGGATCTCAGAGACTATAAGACATAGAGACACCAAATTTGCCAAAAATGTTCCTTCATACCCTACGCAGATCAAGTTTATTTCAAAAGTTGGATGCCACGCCCCTTCGCCTATAATAAGCATTTATCTAGAAAAAGTCAAGTTTTTTTTTATGTAAATCGCGTATAACTCCAAAAGTTCTTTGTGTAATGATGTGTAATTTGGTAAGCCATCTGCGCTTGACACTCTTAATATACCCTGTAATTTTGGTAAAAATCGGATAAGTAGAACAAAAGTTATTCGCGAAATTATTTATCAAAATTGTTGTTCCCAATGCATATGGACGTTTTAAGTGTGTGATTGACCTAGAGATATCAAATTTGGTGACAGTATTCGTGTACGTCTTACGCAGATCAAGTTTATTTTAGATTTTTGCCACGCCCCTTTCCGCCCCCGAAAACTGTAAAAGCCGTAATAATGAACCTAGAGCATTGGTATGCATAATAATAATTATATTCTCAATGATTCCTGTGAATTTGGTTGAGATCGAATGAAAAACAAGGAAGTTATTAAAGAATCAATTTTGTATGCAAAATTCACTTGCAGCTGCCCGCGCTTTGTTTGTTTAGTTGACAGTGTGACCATAACGGTGTTGTGGATTTTTATTCGCTATTTTCAAATATATACAAAAAAACAAGTTTTAGTATATTTGGTATATTTTTTGTTAAAATATCATTTAAGTTTTTTGTTTTCTCTCGAAATGGGTTGCGGGTATCATACGGTCGAGCACTCTCGACTGTAGCTTTTTTACTTGTTTCATATGAAACTTTTCGACTCCACCCCTCTATAGAGGTTTTGTGACACGTTTTCCTTAAGGTGACCTTTTTTCATATGAAACTTTTCTAAAATAAAATTTTTTTTGCATGTAAATGTCATATTTCTAAAGCAATTTATTTCAGATGTAAAATTTATAACTCTTATGAATATATCAAGATGATATAGTTTTAACATGTGAAACATTTTTGAGACACACTTGTATTGAGTACAATCTTCCCATGTATCATTATGTGGCATTATTTTAATAATAAAACAATTAACTTCAATACTTTATCAATCCATATAATGACCTATGCCGGCACCATATTACTCCACGGTCATATGAATTTCATATGTAAAATTTTTTTCATATAACATGCCTTGCGCGACACCACTCCCCATAGAGGTTTTGTGACACGTTTTCCGAAAGGTGGCGTTTTTATACCCGCTACCCATAGGGTAGAAGGGTATTATAACTTAGTGCCAACAGAAAATGTATGTAACAGGCAGAAGGAGGCATCTCCGACCCCATAAAGTATATATATTCTTGATCAGTGTCAACAGCCGAGACGATATAGCCATGTCCGTCTGTCCGTCTGTCTGTCCGCATGAACACCTAGATCTCAGAGACTATAAAAGTTAGAGCTACCAAATTTTGGGACAGTACTCTTATAGGTCCTACGCCGATCAAATTTATTTGAAAAGTTGGATGCCACGAACCTTTCCGCCCCCAAAAGACTGTAAAATCCGTAATAATGAACCTAGAGCATTGAATTTTGGTATGCATACTAATAATTGTATTCTCAATGATTTCTGTGAATTTGGTTGAGATCGAATGAAAAACAAGGAAGTTATTAAAGAATCCGTTTTATATGGAAAATTCACTTGCTGATGCTCGCGCTTTGTTTGTTTAGTTGACAGTGTGACCATGTCGGAATTTAATGGATTTCTTAAAAATATGTTTATTAAAAAAAAACAAATTTCAGTATTTTCTGTGGTATATTTTTTGTTAAAATATCATTTTAAGCTTTTTGTTTTCTGTCGAAATGCGTTGCGGGTATCATACGGTCGAGCACTCTCGACTGTAGCTTTCTTACTTGTTTTATATGAAACTTTTCTCAAATAAAATCTTTTTTGCAGGTAAATTTTTTATTTCTTAAGCAATTTATTTCACATGTGAAATTTAAACCTCCTTTAAATATATTCATATGATACAGTTTCAACATGTAAAACATTTTTATTGAGACACACTAGTATTGAGTACAATCTTCCAATATATCATTATGTTGCATTAATTTACTAATAAAACATTTAACAGCATGTAAATGTTATATTTCTAAAGCAATTTATTTCACATGTGAAATGTATAACTCCTTTGAATATATTCATATGATACAGTTTCAACATGTAAAACATTTTTATTGAGACACACTTGTATTGAGTACAATCTTTCCATGTATCATTATGTGACATTAATTTAATAATAAAACAATTAACTTCAATACTTTATCAATCCATATAATGACCTATGCCGGCACCATATTACTCCACGGTCATATGAATTTCATAAGTGACATTTTTTTCATATAACATGCCTTGCGCGACACCACTCCTCTAAAGAGGTTTTGTGACACGTTTTCCTTAAGGTGACCTTTTTTCTCTTTTTAAATAAACTTTTTTTTTTTGCATGTAAATTTTATATTTCTTAAGCAATTTATTTCACATGTGAAATTTATAACTCCTTTGAATATATTCATATGATATAGTTTCAACATGTAAAACATTTTTATTGAGACACACTAGTATTGAGTACAATCTTCCAATATATCATTATGTTGCATTAATTTAATAATAAAACATTTAACAGCATGTAAATGTTAAATTTCTAAAGCAATTTATTTCAGATGTAAAATTTATAACTCTTATGAATATATCAAAATGATATAGTTTCAACATGTAAAACATTTTTATTGAGACACACTAGTATTGAGTACAATCTTCCAATATATCATTATGTTGCATTAATTTAATAATAAAACATTTAACAGCATGTAAATGTTATATTTCTAAAGCAATTTATTTCCGTGTGAAATGTATAACTCCTTTGAATATATTCATATGATACAGTTTCAACATGTAAAACATTTTTATTGAGACACACTTGTATTGAGTACAATCTTTCCATGTATCATTATGTGACATTAATTTAATAATAAAACAATTAACTTCAATACTTTATCAATCTATATAGTGACCTATGCCGGCACCATATTACTCCACGGTCATATGAATTTCATAAGTGACATTTTTTTCATATAACATGCCTTCCGCGACACCACTCCTCTAAAGAGGTTTTGTGACACGTTTTCCTTAAGGTGACCTTTTCTCTCTTCTTAAATAAACTTTTTTTTTGCATGTAAATTTTATATTTCTTAAGCAATTTATTTCACATGTGAAATTTATAACTCCTTTGAATATATTCATATGATATAGTTTCAACATGTAAAACATTTTTATTGAGACACACTAGTATTGAGTACAATCTTCCAATATATCATTATGTTGCATTAATTTAATAATAAAACATTTAACAGCATGTAAATGTTAAATTTCTAAAGCAATTTATTTCAGATGTAAAATTTATAACTCTTATGAATATATCAAAATGATAAAGTTTCAACATGTAAAACATTTTTATTGAGACACACTAGTATTGAGTACAATCTTCCAATATATCATTATGTTGCATTAATTTAATAATAAAACATTTAACAGCATGTAAATGTTAAATTTCTAAAGCAATTTATTTCAAATGTAAAATTTATAACACATATGAAATTTAAACCTCCTTTAAATATATTCATATGATATAGTTTCAACGTGTAAAACATTTTTATTGAGACACACTAGTATTGAGTACAATCTTCCAATATATCATTATGTTGCATTAATTTAATAATAAAACATTTAACAGCATGTAAATGTTATATTTCTAAAGCAATTTATTTCACATGTGAAATGTATAACTCCTTTGAATATATTCATATGATACAGTTTCAACATGTAAAACATTTTTATTGAGACACACTTGTATTGAGTACAATCTTTCCATGTATCATTATGTGACATTAATTTAATAATAAAACAATTAACTTCAATACTTTATCAATCCATATAATGACCTATGCCGGCACCATATTACTCCACGGTCATATGAATTTCATAAGTGACATTTTTTCATATAACATGCCTTGCGCGACACCACTCCTCTAAAGAGGTTTTGTGACACGTTTTCCTTAAGGTGACCTTTTTTTCTCTTCTTAAATAAACTTTTTTTTTTGCATGTAAATTTTATATTTCTTAAGCAATTTATTTCACATGTGAAATTTATAACTCCTTTGAATATATTCATATGATATAGTTTCAACATGTAAAACATTTTTATTGAGACACACTAGTATTGAGTACAATCTTCCAATATATCATTATGTTGCATTAATTTAATAATAAAACATTTAACAGCATGTAAATGTTAAATTTCTAAAGCAATTTATTTCAGATGTAAAATTTATAACTCTTATGAATATATCAAAATGATAAAGTTTCAACATGTAAAACATTTTTATTGAGACACACTAGTATTGAGTACAATCTTCCAATATATCATTATGTTGCATTAATTTAATAATAAAACATTTAACAGCATGTAAATGTTAAATTTCTAAAGCAATTTATTTCAAATGTAAAATTTATAACTCTTATGAATATATCAAAATGATATAGTTTCAACATGTAAATCATTTTTATTGAGACACACTAGTATTGAGTACAATCTTCCAATATATCATTATGTTGCATTAATTTAATAATAAAACATTTAACTTCATTATTTTATCAATCCATATAATATGTGACCTATGCCGGAAACATATTACTCGACGGTCATATGAATTTCATATGTGACATTTTTTTCATATAACATGCCTTGCGCGACACCATTCCTCTAAAGAGGTTTTGTGACACGTTTTCCGAAAGATAACCTTTTTTCATATGAAACTTTTCGACTCCACCCCTCTATAGAGGTTTTGTGACACGTTTTCCTTAAGGTGACCTTTTTTCATATGAAACTTTTCTAAAATAAAATTTTTTTTGCATGTAAATGTCATATTTCTAAAGCAATTTATTTCAGATGTAAAATTTATAACTCTTATGAATATATCAAGATGATATAGTTTTAACATGTGAAACATTTTTGAGACACACTTGTATTGAGTACAATCTTCCCATGTATCATTATGTGGCATTAATTTAATAATAAAACAATTAACTTCAATACTTTATCAATCCATATAATGACCTATGCCGGCACCATATTACTCCACGGTCATATGAATTTCATATGTGAAATTTTTTTCATATAACATGGCTTGCGCGACACCACTCCCCCATAGAGGTTTTGTGACACGTTTTCCGAAAGGTGGCGCTACCCATAGGGTAGAAGGGTATTATAACTTAGTGCCAACAGAAAATGTATGTAACAGGCAGAAGGAGGCATCTCCGACCCCATAAAGTATATATATTCTTGATCAGTGTCAACAGCCGAGACGATATAGCCATGTCCGTCTGTCCGTCTGTACTAACACCTAGATCTCAGAGACTATAAAAGTTAGAGCTACCAAATTTTGGGACAGTATTCTTATAGGTCCTACGCCGATCAAATTTATTTCAAAAGTTGGATGCCACGAACCTTTCCGCCCCCAAAAGACTGTAAAATCCGTAATAATGAACCTAGAGCATTGAATTTTGGTATGCATAATAATAATTGTATTCTCAATGATTTCTGTGAATTTGGTTGAGATCAAATGAAAAACAAGGAAGTTATTAAAGAATAAGTTTTATATGAAAAAATCACTTGCTGATGCTCGCGCTTTGTTTGTTTAGTTGATAGTGTGACCATGTCGGAATTTAATGGATTTCTTAAAAATATGTATATAAAAAAAAAAAAACAAATTTCAGTATTTTCTGTGGTTTTTTTTTTGTTTAAATACCATTTAAGCTTTTTGTTTTCTCTCGAAATGGGTTGCAGGTATCATACGGTCGAGCACTCTCGACTGTAGCTTTCTTACATGTTTTATATGAAACTTTTCTCAAATAAAATCTTTTTTGGAGGTAAATTTTATATTTCTTAAGCAATTTATTTCACATGTGAAATTTAAACCTCCTTTAAATATATTCATATGATATAGTTTCAACATGTAAAACATTTTTATTGAGACACACTAGTATTGAGTACAATCTTCCAATATATCATTATGTTGCATTAATTTTGGTATGCATAATAATAATTGTATTCTCAATGATTTCTGTGAATTTGGTTGAGATCGAATGAAAAACAAGGAAGTTATTAAAGAATCCGTTTTATATGAAAAATTCACTTGCTGATGCTCGCGCTTTGTTTGTTTAGTTGACAGTGTGACCATGTCGGAATTTAATGGATTTCTTAAAAATATGTATATTAAAAAAAAACAAATTTCAGTTTTTTCTGTGGTATATTTTTTGTTAAAATATCATTTAAGCTTTTTGTTTTCTCTCGAAATGGGTTGCGGGTATCATACGGTCGAGCACTCTCGACTGTAGCTTTCTTACTTGTTTTATATGAAACTTTTCTCAAATAAAATCTTTTTTGGAGGTAAATTTTATATTTCTTAAGCAATTTATTTCACATGTGAAATTTAAACCTCCTTTAAATATATTCATATGATATAGTTTCAACATGTAAAACATTTTTATTGAGACACACTAGTATTGAGTACAATCTTCCAATATATCATTATGTTGCATTAATTTAATAATAAAACATTTAACAGCATGTAAATGTTATATTTCTAAAGCAATTTATTTCACCTGTGAAATTTATAACTCCTTTGAATATATTCATAGGATATAGTTTCAACATATAAAACATTTTTATTGAGACACACTTGTACTGAGTACAATCTTTCCATGTATCATTATGTGACATTAATTTAATAATAAAACAATTAACTTCAATACTTTATCAATCCATATAATGACCTATGCCGGCACCATATTACTCCACGGTCATATGAATTTCATAAGTGACATTTTTTTCATATAACATGCCTTGCGCGACACCACTCCTCTAAAGAGGTTTTGTGACACGTTTTCCTTAAGGTGACCTTTTTTCTCTTCTTAAATAAACTTTTTTTTTTTTGCATGTAAATTTTATATTTCTTAAGCAATTTATTTCACATGTGAAATTTATAACTCCTTTGAATATATTCATATGATATAGTTTCAACATGTAAAACATTTTTATTGAGACACACTAGTATTGAGTACAATCTTCCAATATATCATTATGTTGCATTAATTTAATAATAAAACATTTAACAGCATGTAAATGTTAAATTTCTAAAGCAATTTATTTCAGATGTAAAATTTATAACTCTTATGAATATATCAAAATGATATAGTTTCAACATGTAAAACATTTTTATTGAGACACACTAGTATTGAGTACAATCTTCCAATATATCATTATGTTGCATTAATTTAATAATAAAACATTTAACTTCATTATTTTATCAATCCATATAATATGTGACCTATGCCGGAAACATATTACTCCACGGTCATATGAATTTCATATGTGACATTTTTTTCATATAACATGCCTTGCGCGACACCATTCCTCTAAAGAGGTTTTGTGACACGTTTTCCGAAAGATAACCTTTTTTCATAGGAAACTTTTCGACTCCACCCCTCTATAGAGGTTTTGTGACACGTTTTCCTTAAGGTGACCTTTTTATACCCGCTACCCATAGGGTAGAAGGGGTATTATAACTTAGTGCCAACAGAAAATGTATGTAACAGGCAGAAGGAGGCATCTCCGACCCCACAAAGTATATATATTCTTGATCAGTGTCAACAGCCGAGACGATATAGCCATGTCCGTCTGTCCGTCTGTCCGTCTGTCCGTCTGTCCGTCTGTATGAACACCTGGATCTCAGAGACTATAAGAGCTAGAGCTACCAAATTTGGGGACAGTACTCCTATAGGTCCTACGCAGGTCAAGTTTATTTCAAAAGTTGGATGCCACGCCCCTTTCCGCCCCCAAAAGTCTGTAAAAGCCGTAATAATAGACCTAGAGCATTGAATTTTGGTATGCATAATAATAATTATATTCTAAATCATTCCTGTGAATTTGGTTGAGATCGAATGAAAAACAAGGAAGTTATTAAAGAATCAATTTTATATGCATAATTCACTTGCAGCTGCCCGCGCTTTGTTTGTTTAGTTGACAGTGTGACCAAAACGGTGTTGTGATTTTTACCCGCTATTTTCAAATATATACAAAAAACTAATTTTAGTATATTTGGTATATTTTTTGTTAATATATCATTTAAATGTTTTGTTTTCTCTCGAAATGGGTTGCGGGTATCATACGGTCGAGCACTCTCGACTGTAGCTTTCTTACTGGTTTCATATGAAACTTTTCTAAAATAAAATTTTTTTTGCATGTAAATGTCATATTTCTAAAGCAATTTATTTCAGATGTAAAATTTATAACTCTTATGAATATATCAAGATGATATAGTTTTAACATGTGAAACATTTTTGAGACACACTTGTATTGAGTACAATCTTCCAATATATCATTATGTGGCATTAATTTAATAATAAAACATTTAACAGCATGTAAATGTTATATTTCTAAAGCAATTTATTTCACATGTGAAATGTATAACTCCTTTGAATATATTCATATGATACAGTTTCAACATGTAAAACATTTTTATTGAGACACACTTGTATTGAGTACAATCTTCCCATGTATCATTATGTGGCATTATTTTAATAATAAAACAATTAACTTCAATACTTTATCAATCCATATAATGACCTATGCCGGCACCATATTACTCCACGGTCATATGAATTTCATATGTAAAATTTTTTTCATATAACATGCCTTGCGCGACACCACTCCCCCATAGAGGTTTTGTGACACGTTTTCCGAAAGGTGGCGTTTTTATACCTGGTACCCATAGGGTAGAAGGATATTATAACTTAGTGCCAACAGAAAATGTATGTAACAGGCAGAAGGAGGCATCTCCGACCCCATAAAGTATATATATTCTTGATCAGTGTCAACAGTCGAGACGATATAGCCATGTCCGTCTGTCCGTCTGTCTGTCCGCATGAACACCTAGATCTCAGAGACTATAAAAGTTAGAGCTACCAAATTTTGGGACAGTACTCTTATAGGTCCTACGCCGATCAAATTTATTTCAAAAGTTGGATGCCACGAACCTTTCCGCCCCCAAAAGACTGTAAAATCCGTAATAATGAACCTAGAGCATTGAATTACGGTATGCATACTAATAATTGTATTCTCAATGATTTCTGTGAATTTGGTTGAGATCGAATGAAAAACAAGGAAGTTATTAAAGAATCCGTTTTATATGGAAAATTCACTTGCTGATGCTCGCGCTTTGTTTGTTTAGTTGACAGTGTGACCATGTCGGAATTTAATGGATTTCTTAAAAATATGTTTATTAAAAAAAAACAAATTTCAGTATTTTCTGTGGTATATTTTTTGTTAAAATATCATTTAAGCTTTTTGTTTTCTCTCGAAATGGGTTGCGGGTATCATACGGTCGAGCACTCTCGACTGTAGCTTTCTTACTTGTTTTATATGAAACTTTTCTCAAATAAAATCTTTTTTGGAGGTAAATTTTATATTTCTTAAGCAATTTATTTCACATGTGAAATTTAAACCTCCTTTAAATATATTCATATGATATAGTTTCAACGTGTAAAACATTTTTATTGAGACACACTAGTATTGAGTACAATCTTCCAATATATCATTATGTTGCATTAATTTAATAATAAAACATTTAACAGCATGTAAATGTTAAATTTCTAAAGCAATTTATTTCAGATGTAAAATTTATAACTCTTATGAATATATCAAAATGATAAAGTTTCAACATGTAAAACATTTTTATTGAGACACACTAGTATTGAGTACAATCTTCCAATATATCATTATGTTGCATTAATTTAATAATAAAACATTTAACAGCATGTAAATGTTAAATTTCTACAGCAATTTATTTCAGATGTAAAATTTATAACTCTTATGAATATATCAAAATGATATAGTTTCAACATGTAAATCATTTTTATTGAGACACACTAGTATTGAGTACAATCTTCCAATATATCATTATGTTGCATTATTTTAATAATAAAACAATTAACTTCAATACTTTATCAATCCATATAATGACCTATGCCGGCACCATATTACTCCACGGTCATATGAATTTCATATGTAAAATTTTTTTCATATAACATGCCTTGCGCGACACCATTCCTCTAAAGAGGTTTTGTGACACGTTTTCCGAAAGATAACCTTTTTTCATATGAAACTTTTCGACTCCACCCCTCTATAGAGGTTTTGTGACACGTTTTCCTTAAGGTGACCTTTTTTCATATGAAACTTTTCTAAAATAAAATTTTTTTAGCATGTAAATGTCATATTTCTATTTATTTCAGATGTAAAATTTATAACTCTTATGAATATATCAAGATGATATAGTTTTAACATGTGAAACATTTTTGAGACACACTTGTATTGAGTACAATCTTCCCCTGTCTCATTATGTGGCATTAATTTAATAATAAAACAATTAACTTCAATACTTTATCAATCCATATAATGACCTATGCCGGCACCATATTACTCCACGGTCATATGAATTTCATATGTGAAATTTTTTTCATATAACATGGCTTGCGCGACACCACTCCCCCATAGAGGTTTTGTGACACGTTTTCCGAAAGGTGGCGCTACCCATAGGGTAGAAGGGTATTATAACTTAGTGCCAACAGAAAATGTATGTAACAGGCAGAAGGAGGCATCTCCGACCCCATAAAGTATATATATTCTTGATCAGTGTCAACAGCCGAGACGATATAGCCATGTCCGTCTGTCCGTCTGTACTAACACCTAGATCTCAGAGACTATAAAAGTTAGAGCTACCAAATTTTGGGACAGTACTCTTATAGGTCCTACGCCGATCAAATTTATTTCAAAAGTTGGATGCCACGAACCTTTCCGCCCCCAAAAGACTGTAAAATGAATCCGTAATAATGAACCTAGAGCATTGAATTTTGGTATGCATAATAATAATTGTATTCTCAATGATTTCTGTGAATTTGGTTGAGATCAAATGAAAAACAAGGAAGTTATTAAAGAATAAGTTTTATATGAAAAAATCACTTGCTGATGCTCGCGCTTTGTTTGTTTAGTTGATAGTGTGACCATGTCGGAATTTAATGGATTTCTTAAAAATATGTATATAAAAAAAAAAAAAAATTTCAGTATTTTCTGTGGTATATTTTTTGTTTAAATACCATTTAAGCTTTTTGTTTTCTCTCGAAATGGGTTGCAGGTATCATACGGTGGAGCACTCTCGACTGTAGCTTTCTTACTTGTTTTATATGAAACTTTTCTCGAATAAAATCTTTTTTGGAGGTAAATTTTATATTTCTTAAGCAATTTATTTCACATGTGAAATTTAAACCTCCTTTAAATATATTCATATGATATAGTTTCAACATGTAAAACATTTTTATTGAGACACACTAGTATTGAGTACAATCTTCCAATATATCATTATGTTGCATTAATTTTGGTATGCATAATAATAATTGTATTCTCAATGATTTCTGTGAATTTGGTTGAGATCGAATGAAAAACAAGGAAGTTATTAAAGAATCCGTTTTATATGAAAAATTCACTTGCTGATGCTCGCGCTTTGTTTGTTTAGTTGACAGTGTGACCATGTCGGAATTTAATGGATTTCTTAAAAATATGTATATTAAAAAAAAACAAATTTCAGTTTTTTCTGTGGTAAATTTTTTGTTAAAATATCATTTAAGCTTTTTGTTTTCTCTCGAAATGGGTTGCGGGTATCATACGGTCGAGCACTCTCGACTGTAGCTTTCTTACTTGTTTTATATGAAACTTTTCTCAAATAAAATCTTTTTTGGAGGTAAATTTTATATTTCTTAAGCAATTTATTTCACATGTGAAATTTAAACCTCCTTTAAATATATTCATATGATATAGTTTCAACATGTAAAACATTTTTATTGAGACACACTAGTATTGAGTACAATCTTCCAATATATCATTATGTTGCATTAATTTAATAATAAAACATTTCACAGCATGTAAATGTTATATTTCTAAAGCAATTTATTTCACCTGTGAAATTTATAACTCCTTTGAATATATTCATAGGATATAGTTTCAACATATAAAACATTTTTATTGAGACACACTTGTATTGAGTACAATCTTTCCATGTATCATTATGTGACATTAATTTAATAATAAAACAATTAACTTCAATACTTTATCAATCCATATAATGACCTATGCCGGCACCATATTACTCCACGGTCATATGAATTTCATATGTAAAATTTTTTTCATATAACATGCCTTGCGCGACACCATTCCTCTAAAGAGGTTTTGTGACACGTTTTCCGAAAGATAACCTTTTTTCATAGGAAACTTTTCGACTCCACCCCTCTATAGAGGTTTTGTGACACGTTTTCCTTAAGGTGACCTTTTTTCATATGAAACTTTTCTAAAATAAAATTTTTTTTTGCATGTAAATGTCATATTTCTAAAGCAATTTATTTCAGATGTAAAATTTATAACTCTTATGAATATATCAAGATGATATAGTTTTAACATGTGAAACATTTTTGAGACACACTTGTATTGAGTACAATCTTCCAATATATCATTATGTTGCATTAATTTAATAATAAAACATTTAACAGCATGTAAATGTTATATTTCTAAAGCAATTTATTTCACATGTGAAATGTATAACTCCTTTGAATATATTCATATGATACAGTTTCAACATGTAAAACATTTTTATTGAGACACACTTGTATTGAGTACAATCTTCCCATGTATCATTATGTGGCATTAATTTAATAATAAAACAATTAACTTCAATACTTTATCAATCCATATAATGACCTATGCCGGCACCATATTACTCCACGGTCATATGAATTTCATATGTAAAATTTTTTTCATATAACATGCCTTGCGCGACACCACTCCCCCATAGAGGTTTTGTGACACGTTTTCCGAAAGGTGGCGTTTTTATACCCGCTACCCATAGGGTAGAAGGGTATTATAACTTAGTGCCAACAGAAAATGTATGTAACAGGGAGAAGGAGGCATCTCCGACCCCATAAAGTATATATATTCTTGATCAGTGTCAACAGCCGAGACGATATAGCCATGTCCGTCTGTCCGTCTGTACTAACACCTAGATCTCAGAGACTATAAAAGTTAGAGCTACCAAATTTTGGGACAGTACTCTTATAGGTCCTACGCCGATCAAATTTATTTGAAAAGTTGGATGCCACGAACCTTTCCGCCCCCAAAAGACTGTAAAATCCGTAATAATGAACCTAGAGCATTGAATTTTGGTATGCATAATAATAATTGTATTCTCAATGATTTCTGTGAATTTGGTTGAGATCGAATGAAAAACAAGGAAGTTATTAAAGAATCCGTTTTATATGGAAAATTCACTTGCTGATGCTCGCGCTTTGTTTGTTTAGTTGACAGTGTGACCATGTCGGAATTTAATGGATTTCTTAAAAATATGTTTATTAAAAAAAAACAAATTTCAGTATTTTCTGTGGTATATTTTTTGTTAAAATATCATTTAAGCTTTTTGTTTTCTGTCGAAATGCGTTGCGGGTATCATACGGTCGAGCACTCTCGACTGTAGCTTTCTTACTTGTTTTATATGAAACTTTTCTCAAATAAAATCTTTTTTGCAGGTAAATTTTATATTTCTTAAGCAATTTATTTCACATGTGAAATTTAAACCTCCTTTAAATATATTCATATGATACAGTTTCAACATGTAAAACATTTTTATTGAGACACACTAGTATTGAGTACAATCTTCCAATATATCATTATGTTGCATTAATTTAATAATAAAACATTTAACAGCATGTAAATGTTATATTTCTAAAGCAATTTATTTCACATGTGAAATGTATAACTCCTTTGAATATATTCATATGATACAGTTTCAACATGTAAAACATTTTTATTGAGACACACTTGTATTGAGTACAATCTTTCCATGTATCATTATGTGACATTAATTTAATAATAAAACAATTAACTTCAATACTTTATCAATCCATATAATGACCTATGCCGGCACCATATTACTCCACGGTCATATGAATTTCATAAGTGACATTTTTTTCATATAACATGCCTTGCGCGACACCACTCCTCTAAAGAGGTTTTGTGACACGTTTTCCTTAAGGTGACCTTTTTTCTCTTTTTAAATAAACTTTTTTTTTTTGCATGTAAATTTTATATTTCTTAAGCAATTTATTTCACATGTGAAATTTATAACTCCTTTGAATATATTCATATGATATAGTTTCAACATGTAAAACATTTTTATTGAGACACACTAGTATTGAGTACAATCTTCCAATATATCATTATGTTGCATTAATTTAATAATAAAACATTTAACAGCATGTAAATGTTAAATTTCTAAAGCAATTTATTTCAGATGTAAAATTTATAACTCTTATGAATATATCAAAATGATATAGTTTCAACATGTAAAACATTTTTATTGAGACACACTAGTATTGAGTACAATCTTCCAATATATCATTATGTTGCATTAATTTAATAATAAAACATTTAACAGCATGTAAATGTTATATTTCTAAAGCAATTTATTTCCGTGTGAAATGTATAACTCCTTTGAATATATTCATATGATACAGTTTCAACATGTAAAACATTTTTATTGAGACACACTTGTATTGAGTACAATCTTTCCATGTATCATTATGTGACATTAATTTAATAATAAAACAATTAACTTCAATACTTTATCAATCCATATAATGACCTATGCCGGCACCATATTACTCCACGGTCATATGAATTTCATAAGTGACATTTTTTTCATATAACATGCCTTGCGCGACACCACTCCTCTAAAGAGGTTTTGTGACACGTTTTCCTTAAGGTGACCTTTTTTCTCTTCTTAAATAAACTTTTTTTTTTGCATGTAAATTTTATATTTCTTAAGCAATTTATTTCACATGTGAAATTTATAACTCCTTTGAATATATTCATATGATATAGTTTCAACATGTAAAACATTTTTATTGAGACACACTAGTATTGAGTACAATCTTCCAATATATCATTATGTTGCATTAATTTAATAATAAAACATTTAACAGCATGTAAATGTTAAATTTCTAAAGCAATTTATTTCAGATGTAAAATTTATAACTCTTATGAATATATCAAAATGATAAAGTTTCAACATGTAAAACATTTTTATTGAGACACACTAGTATTGAGTACAATCTTCCAATATATCATTATGTTGCATTAATTTAATAATAAAACATTTAACAGCATGTATATGTTAAATTTCTAAAGCAATTTATTTCAAATGTAAAATTTATAACTCTTATGAATATATCAAAATGATATAGTTTCAACATGTAAATCATTTTTATTGAGACACACTAGTATTGAGTACAATCTTCCAATATATCATTATGTTGCATTAATTTAAT
Organism: Drosophila ustulata; assembly: GCA_035047365.1. Taxonomy (NCBI): domain Eukaryota; kingdom Metazoa; phylum Arthropoda; class Insecta; order Diptera; family Drosophilidae; genus Drosophila; species Drosophila ustulata. Next base: position 218,546 of record JAWNPT010000061.1, read on the forward strand.
AATAAAACATTTAACTTCATTATTTTATCAATCCATATAATATGTGACCTATGCCGGAAACATATTACTCGACGGTCATATGAATTTCATATGTGACATTTTTTTCATATAACATGCCTTGCGCGACACCATTCCTCTAAAGAGGTTTTGTGACACGTTTTCCGAAAGATAACCTTTTTTCATATGAAACTTTTCGACTCCACCCCTCTATAGAGGTTTTGTGACACGTTTTCCTTAAGGTGAAACTTTTCTAAAATAAAATTTTTTTTGCATGTAAATGTCATATTTCTAAAGCAATTTATTTCAGATGTAAAATTTATAACTCTTATGAATATATCAAGATGATATAGTTTTAACATGTGAAACATTTTTGAGACACACTTGTATTGAGTACAATCTTCCCATGTATCATTATGTGGCATTAATTTAATAATAAAACAATTAACTTCAATACTTTATCAATCCATATAATGACCTATGCCGGCACCATATTACTCCACGGTCATATGAATTTCATATGTGAAATTTTTTTCATATAACATGGCTTGCGCGACACCACTTCCCCATAGAGGTTTTGTGACACGTTTTCCGAAAGGTGGCGCTACCCATAGGGTAGAAGGGTATTATAACTTAGTGCCAACAGAAAATGTATGTAACAGGCAGAAGGAGGCATCTCCGACCCCATAAAGTATATATATTCTTGATCAGTGTCAACAGCCGAGACGATATAGCCATGTCCGTCTGTCCGTCTGTACTAACACCTAGATCTCAGAGACTATAAAAGTTAGAGCTACCAAATTTTGGGACAGTATTCTTATAGGTCCAACGCCGATCAAATTTATTTCAAAAGTTGGATGCCACGAACCTTTCCGCCCCCAAAAGACTGTAAAATCCGTAATAATGAACCTAGAGCATTGAATTTTGGTATGCATAATAATAATTGTATTCTCAATGATTTCTGTGAATTTGGTTGAGATCAAATGAAAAACAAGGAAGTTATTAAAGAATAAGTTTTATATGAAAAAATCACTTGCTGATGCTCGCGCTTTGTTTGTTTAGTTGATAGTGTGACCATGTCGGAATTTAATGGATTTCTTAAAAATATGTATATAAAAAAAAAAAAATTTCAGTATTTTCTGTGGTATATTTTTTGTTTAAATACCATTTAAGCTTTTTGTTTTCTCTCGAAATGGGTTGCAGGTATCATACGGTCGAGCACTCTCGACTGTAGCTTTCTTACATGTTTTATATGAAACTTTTCTCAAATAAAATCTTTTTTGGAGGTAAATTTTATATTTCTTAAGCAATTTATTTCACATGTGAAATTTAAACCTCCTTTAAATATATTCATATGATATAGTTTCAACATGTAAAACATTTTTATTGAGACACACTAGTATTGAGTACAATCTTCCAATATATCATTATGTTGCATTAATTTTGGTATGCATAATAATAATTGTATTCTCAATGATTTCTGTGAATTTGGTTGAGATCGAATGAAAAACAAGGAAGTTATTAAAGAATCCGTTTTATATGAAAAATTCACTTGCTGATGCTCGCGCTTTGTTTGTTTAGTTGACAGTGTGACCATGTCGGAATTTAATGGATTTCTTAAAAATATGTATATTAAAAAAAAACAAATTTCAGTTTTTTCTGTGGTATATTTTTTGTTAAAATATCATTTAAGCTTTTTGTTTTCTCTCGAAATGGGTTGCGGGTATCATACGGTCGAGCACTCTCGACTGTAGCTTTCTTACTTGTTTTATATGAAACTTTTCTCAAATAAAATCTTTTTTGGAGGTAAATTTTATATTTCTTAAGCAATTTATTTCACATGTGAAATTTAAACCTCCTTTAAATATATTCATATGATATAGTTTCAACATGTAAAACATTTTTATTGAGACACACTAGTATTGAGTACAATCTTCCAATATATCATTATGTTGCATTAATTTAATAATAAAACATTTAACAGCATGTAAATGTTATATTTCTAAAGCAATTTATTTCACCTGTGAAATTTATAACTCCTTTGAATATATTCATAGGATATAGTTTCAACATATAAAACATTTTTATTGAGACACACTTGTACTGAGTACAATCTTTCCATGTATCATTATGTGACATTAATTTAATAATAAAACAATTAACTTCAATACTTTATCAATCCATATAATGACCTATGCCGGCACCATATTACTCCACGGTCATATGAATTTCATAAGTGACATTTTTTTCATATAACATGCCTTGCGCGACACCACTCCTCTAAAGAGGTTTTGTGACACGTTTTCCTTAAGGTGACCTTTTTTCTCTTCTTAAATAAACTTTTTTTTTTTGCATGTAAATTTTATATTTCTTAAGCAATTTATTTCACATGTGAAATTTATAACTCCTTTGAATATATTCATATGATATAGTTTCAACATGTAAAACATTTTTATTGAGACACACTAGTATTGAGTACAATCTTCCAATATATCATTATGTTGCATTAATTTAATAATAAAACATTTAACAGCATGTAAATGTTAAATTTCTAAAGCAATTTATTTCAGATGTAAAATTTATAACTCTTATGAATATATCAAAATGATATAGTTTCAACATGTAAAACATTTTTATTGAGACACACTAGTATTGAGTACAATCTTCCAATATATCATTATGTTGCATTAATTTAATAATAAAACATTTAACTTCATTATTTTATCAATCCATATAATATGTGACCTATGCCGGAAACATATTACTCCACGGTCATATGAATTTCATATGTGACATTTTTTTCATATAACATGCCTTGCGCGACACCATTCCTCTAAAGAGGTTTTGTGACACGTTTTCCGAAAGATAACCTTTTTTCATAGGAAACTTTTCGACTCCACCCCTCTATAGAGGTTTTGTGACACGTTTTCCTTAAGGTGACCTTTTTTCATATGAAACTTTTCTAAAATAAAATTTTTTTTGCATGTAAATGTCATATTTCTAAAGCAATTTATTTCAGATGTAAAATTTATAACTCTTATGAATATATCAAGATGATATAGTTTTAACATGTGAAACATTTTTGAGACACACTTGTATTGAGTACAATCTTCCAATATATCATTATGTGGCATTAATTTAATAATAAAACATTTAAGAGCATGTAAATGTTATATTTCTAAAGCAATTTATTTCACATGTGAAATGTATAACTCCTTTGAATATATTCATATGATACAGTTTCAACATGTAAAACATTTTTATTGAGACACACTTGTATTGAGTACAATCTTCCCATGTATCATTATGTGGCATTATTTTAATAATAAAACAATTAACTTCAATACTTTATCAATCCATATAATGACCTATGCCGGCACCATATTACTCCACGGTCATATGAATTTCATATGTAAAATTTTTTTCATATAACATGCCTTGTGCGACACCACTCCCCCATAGAGGTTTTGTGACACGTTTTCCGAAAGGTGGCGTTTTTATACCCGGTACCCATAGGGTAGAAGGATATTATAACTTAGTGCCAACAGAAAATGTATGTAACAGGCAGAAGGAGGCATCTCCGACCCCATAAAGTATATATATTCTTGATCAGTGTCAACAGTCGAGACGATATAGCCATGTCCGTCTGTCCGTCTGTCTGTCCGCATGAACACCTAGATCTCAGAGACTATAAAAGTTAGAGCTACCAAATTTTGGGACAGTACTCTTATAGGTCCTACGCCGATCAAATTTATTTCAAAAGTTGGATGCCACGAACCTTTCCGCCCCCAAAAGACTGTAAAATCCGTAATAATGAACCTAGAGCATTGAATTACGGTATGCATACTAATAATTGTATTCTCAATGATTTCTGTGAATTTGGTTGAGATCGAATGAAAAACAAGGAAGTTATTAAAGAATCCGTTTTATATGGAAAATTCACTTGCTGATGCTCGCGCTTTGTTTGTTTAGTTGACAGTGTGACCATGTCGGAATTTAATGGATTTCTTAAAAATATGTTTATTAAAAAAAAACAAATTTCAGTATTTTCTGTGGTATATTTTTTGTTAAAATATCATTTAAGCTTTTTGTTTTCTCTCGAAATGGGTTGCGGGTATCATACGGTCGAGCACTCTCGACTGTAGCTTTCTTACTTGTTTTATATGAAACTTTTCTCAAATAAAATCTTTTTTGGAGGTAAATTTTATATTTCTTAAGCAATTTATTTCACATGTGAAATTTAAACCTCCTTTAAATATATTCATATGATATAGTTTCAACGTGTAAAACATTTTTATTGAGACACACTAGTATTGAGTACAATCTTCCAATATATCATTATGTTGCATTAATTTAATAATAAAACATTTAACAGCATGTAAATGTTATATTTCTAAAGCAATTTATTTCACATGTGAAATGTATAACTCCTTTGAATATATTCATATGATACAGTTTCAACATGTAAAACATTTTTGTTGAGACACACTTGTATTGAGTACAATCTTTCCATGTATCATTATGTGACATTAATTTAATAATAAAACAATTAACTTCAATACTTTATCAATCCATATAATGACCTATGCCGGCACCATATTACTCCACGGTCATATGAATTTCATAAGTGACATTTTTTTCATATAACATGCCTTGCGCGACACCACTCCTCTAAAGAGGTTTTGTGACACGTTTTCCTTAAGGTGACCTTTTTTCTCTTCTTAAATAAACTTTTTTTTTTTGCATGTAAATTTTATATTTCTTAAGCAATTTATTTCACATGTGAAATTTATAACTCCTTTGAATATATTCATATGATATAGTTTCAACATGTAAAACATTTTTATTGAGACACACTAGTATTGAGTACAATCTTCCAATATATCATTATGTTGCATTAATTTAATAATAAAACATTTAACAGCATGTAAATGTTTAATTTCTAAAGCAATTTATTTCAGATGTAAAATTTATAACTCTTATGAATATATCAAAATGATAAAGTTTCAACATGTAAAACATTTTTATTGAGACACACTAGTATTGAGTACAATCTTCCAATATATCATTATGTTGCATTAATTTAATAATAAAACATTTAACAGCATGTAAATGTTAAATTTCTACAGCAATTTATTTCAGATGTAAAATTTATAACTCTTATGAATATATCAAAATGATATAGTTTCAACATGTAAATCATTTTTATTGAGACACACTAGTATTGAGTACAATCTTCCAATATATCATTATGTTGCATTATTTTAATAATAAAACAATTAACTTCAATACTTTATCAATCCATATAATGACCTATGCCGGCACCATATTACTCCACGGTCATATGAATTTCATATGTAAAATTTTTTTCATATAACATGCCTTGCGCGACACCATTCCTCTAAAGAGGTTTTGTGACACGTTTTCCGAAAGATAACCTTTTTTCATATGAAACTTTTCGACTCCACCCCTCTATAGAGGTTTTGTGACACGTTTTCCTTAAGGTGACCTTTTTTCATATGAAACTTTTCTAAAATAAAATTTTTTTAGCATGTAAATGTCATATTTCTATTTATTTCAGATGTAAAATTTATAACTCTTATGAATATATCAAGATGATATAGTTTTAACATGTGAAACATTTTTGAGACACACTTGTATTGAGTACAATCTTCCCCTGTCTCATTATGTGGCATTAATTTAATAATAAAACAATTAACTTCAATACTTTATCAATCCATATAATGACCTATGCCGGCACCATATTACTCCACGGTCATATGAATTTCATATGTGAAATTTTTTTCATATAACATGGCTTGCGCGACACCACTCCCCCATAGAGGTTTTGTGACACGTTTTCCGAAAGGTGGCGCTACCCATAGGGTAGAAGGGTATTATAACTTAGTGCCAACAGAAAATGTATGTAACAGGCAGAAGGAGGCATCTCCGACCCCATAAAGTATATATATTCTTGATCAGTGTCAACAGCCGAGACGATATAGCCATGTCCGTCTGTCCGTCTGTACTAACACCTAGATCTCAGAGACTATAAAAGTTAGAGCTACCAAATTTTGGGACAGTACTCTTATAGGTCCTACGCCGATCAAATTTATTTCAAAAGTTGGATGCCACGAACCTTTCCGCCCCCAAAAGACTGTAAAATGAATCCGTAATAATGAACCTAGAGCATTGAATTTTGGTATGCATAATAATAATTGTATTCTCAATGATTTCTGTGAATTTGGTTGAGATCAAATGAAAAACAAGGAAGTTATTAAAGAATAAGTTTTATATGAAAAAATCACTTGCTGATGCTCGCGCTTTGTTTGTTTAGTTGATAGTGTGACCATGTCGGAATTTAATGGATTTCTTAAAAATATGTATATAAAAAAAAAACAAATTTCAGTATTTTCTGTGGTATATTTTTTGTTTAAATACCATTTAAGCTTTTTGTTTTCTCTCAAAATGGGTTGCAGGTATCATACGGTGGAGCACTCTCGACTGTAGCTTTCTTACTTGTTTTATATGAAACTTTTCTCAAATAAAATCTTTTTTGGAGGTAAATTTTATATTTCTTAAGCAATTTATTTCACATGTGAAATTTAAACCTCCTTTAAATATATTCATATGATATAGTTTCAACATGTAAAACATTTTTATTGAGACACACTAGTATTGAGTACAATCTTCCAATATATCATTATGTTGCATTAATTTTGGTATGCATAATAATAATTGTATTCTCAATGATTTCTGTGAATTTGGTTGAGATCGAATGAAAAACAAGGAAGTTATTAAAGAATCCGTTTTATATGAAAAATTCACTTGCTGATGCTCGCGCTTTGTTTGTTTAGTTGACAGTGTGACCATGTCGGAATTTAATGGATTTCTTAAAAATATGTATATTAAAAAAAAACAAATTTCAGTTTTTTCTGTGGTAAATTTTTTGTTAAAATATCATTTAAGCTTTTTGTTTTCTCTCGAAATGGGTTGCGGGTATCATACGGTCGAGCACTCTCGACTGTAGCTTTCTTACTTGTTTTATATGAAACTTTTCTCAAATAAAATCTTTTTTGGAGGTAAATTTTATATTTCTTAAGCAATTTATTTCACATGTGAAATTTAAACCTCCTTTAAATATATTCATATGATATAGTTTCAACATGTAAAACATTTTTATTGAGACACACTAGTATTGAGTACAATCTTCCAATATATCATTATGTTGCATTAATTTAATAATAAAACATTTCACAGCATGTAAATGTTATATTTCTAAAGCAATTTATTTCACCTGTGAAATTTATAACTCCTTTGAATATATTCATAGGATATAGTTTCAACATATAAAACATTTTTATTGAGACACACTTGTATTGAGTACAATCTTTCCATGTATCATTATGTGACATTAATTTAATAATAAAACAATTAACTTCAATACTTTATCAATCCATATAATGACCTATGCCGGCACCATATTACTCCACGGTCATATGAATTTCATATGTAAAATTTTTTTCATATAACATGCCTTGCGCGACACCATTCCTCTAAAGAGGTTTTGTGACACGTTTTCCGAAAGATAACCTTTTTTCATAGGAAACTTTTCGACTCCACCCCTCTATAGAGGTTTTGTGACACGTTTTCCTTAAGGTGACCTTTTTTCATATGAAACTTTTCTAAAATAAAATTTTTTTTGCATGTAAATGTCATATTTCTAAAGCAATTTATTTCAGATGTAAAATTTATAACTCTTATGAATATATCAAGATGATATAGTTTTAACATGTGAAACATTTTTGAGACACACTTGTATTGAGTACAATCTTCCAATATATCATTATGTTGCATTAATTTAATAATAAAACATTTAACAGCATGTAAATGTTATATTTCTAAAGCAATTTATTTCACATGTGAAATGTATAACTCCTTTGAATATATTCATATGATACAGTTTCAACATGTAAAACATTTTTATTGAGACACACTTGTATTGAGTACAATCTTCCCATGTATCATTATGTGGCATTAATTTAATAATAAAACAATTAACTTCAATACTTTATCAATCCATATAATGACCTATGCCGGCACCATATTACTCCACGGTCATATGAATTTCATATGTAAAATTTTTTTCATATAACATGCCTTGCGCGACACCACTCCCCCATAGAGGTTTTGTGACACGTTTTCCGAAAGGTGGCGTTTTTATACCCGCTACCCATAGGGTAGAAGGGTATTATAACTTAGTGCCAACAGAAAATGTATGTAACAGGGAGAAGGAGGCATCTCCGACCCCATAAAGTATATATATTCTTGATCAGTGTCAACAGCCGAGACGATATAGCCATGTCCGTCTGTCCGTCTGTACTAACACCTAGATCTCAGAGACTATAAAAGTTAGAGCTACCAAATTTTGGGACAGTACTCTTATAGGTCCTACGCCGATCAAATTTATTTGAAAAGTTGGATGCCACGAACCTTTCCGCCCCCAAAAGACTGTAAAATCCGTAATAATGAACCTAGAGCATTGAATTTTGGTATGCATAATAATAATTGTATTCTCAATGATTTCTGTGAATTTGGTTGAGATCAAATGAAAAACAAGGAAGTTATTAAAGAATAAGTTTTATATGAAAAAATCACTTGCTGATGCTCGCGCTTTGTTTGTTTAGTTGATAGTGTGACCATGTCGGAATTTAATGGATTTCTTAAAAATATGTATATAAAAAAAAAACAAATTTCAGTATTTTCTGTGGTATATTTTTTGTTTAAATACCATTTAAGCTTTTTGTTTTCTCTCGAAATGGGTTGCAGGTATCATACGGTCGAGCACTCTCGACTGTAGCTTTCTTACTTGTTTTATATGAAACTTTTCTCAAATAAAATCTTTTTTGGAGGTAAATTTTATATTTCTTAAGCAATTTATTTCACATGTGAAATTTAAACCTCCTTTAAATATATTCATATGATATAGTTTCAACATGTAAAACATTTTTATTGAGACACACTAGTATTGAGTACAATCTTCCAATATATCATTATGTTGCATTAATTTAATAATAAAACATTTAACAGCATGTAAATGTTAAATTTCTAAAGCAATTTATTTCAGATGTAAAATTTATAACTCTTATGAATATATCAAAATGATAAAGTTTCAACATGTAAAACATTTTTATTGAGACACACTAGTATTGAGTACAATCTTCCAATATATCATTATGTTGCATTAATTTAATAATAAAACATTTAACAGCATGTAAATGTTAAATTTCTAAAGCAATTTATTTCAGATGTAAAATTTATAACTCTTATGAATATATCAAAATGATAAAGTTTCAACATGTAAAACATTTTTATTGAGACACACTAGTATTGAGTACAATCTTCCAATATATCATTATGTTGCATTAATTTAATAATAAAACATTTAACAGCATGTAAATGTTAAATTTCTAAAGCAATTTATTTCAAATGTAAAATTTATAACACATATGAAATTTAAACCTCCTTTAAATATATTCATATGATATAGTTTCAACGTGTAAAACATTTTTATTGAGACACACTAGTATTGAGTACAATCTTCCAATATATCATTATGTTGCATTAATTTAATAATAAAACATTTAACAGCATGTAAATGTTATATTTCTAAAGCAATTTATTTCACATGTGAAATGTATAACTCCTTTGAATATATTCATATGATACAGTTTCAACATGTAAAACATTTTTATTGAGACACACTTGTATTGAGTACAATCTTTCCATGTATCATTATGTGACATTAATTTAATAATAAAACAATTAACTTCAATACTTTATCAATCCATATAATGACCTATGCCGGCACCATATTACTCCACGGTCATATGAATTTCATAAGTGACATTTTTTTCATATAACATGCCTTGCGCGACACCACTCCTCTAAAGAGGTTTTGTGACACGTTTTCCTTAAGGTGACCTTTTTTCTCTTCTTAAATAAACTTTTTTTTTTTGCATGTAAATTTTATATTTCTTAAGCAATTTATTTCACATGTGAAATTTATAACTCCTTTGAATATATTCATATGATATAGTTTCAACATGTAAAACATTTTTATTGAGACACACTAGTATTGAGTACAATCTTCCAATATATCATTATGTTGCATTAATTTAATAATAAAACATTTAACAGCATGTAAATGTTAAATTTCTAAAGCAATTTATTTCAGATGTAAAATTTATAACTCTTATGAATATATCAAAATGATAAAGTTTCAACATGTAAAACATTTTTATTGAGACACACTAGTATTGAGTACAATCTTCCAATATATCATTATGTTGCATTAATTTAATAATAAAACATTTAACAGCATGTAAATGTTAAATTTCTAAAGCAATTTATTTCAAATGTAAAATTTATAACTCTTATGAATATATCAAAATGATATAGTTTCAACATGTAAATCATTTTTATTGAGACACACTAGTATTGAGTACAATCTTCCAATATATCATTATGTTGCATTAATTTAATAATAAAACATTTAACTTCATTATTTTATCAATCCATATAATATGTGACCTATGCCGGAAACATATTACTCGACGGTCATATGAATTTCATATGTGACATTTTTTTCATATAACATGCCTTGCGCGACACCATTCCTCTAAAGAGGTTTTGTGACACGTTTTCCGAAAGATAACCTTTTTTTCATATGAAACTTTTCGACTCCACCCCTCTATAGAGGTTTTGTGACACGTTTTCCTTAAGGTGACCTTTTTTCATATGAAACTTTTCTAAAATAAAATTTTTTTGCATGTAAATGTCATATTTCTAAAGCAATTTATTTCAGATGTAAAATTTATAACTCTTATGAATATATCAAGATGATATAGTTTTAACATGTGAAACATTTTTGAGACACACTTGTATTGAGTACAATCTTCCCATGTATCATTATGTGGCATTAATTTAATAATAAAACAATTAACTTCAATACTTTATCAATCCATATAATGACCTATGCCGGCACCATATTACTCCACGGTCATATGAATTTCATATGTGAAATTTTTTTCATATAACATGGCTTGCGCGACACCACTCCCCCATAGAGGTTTTGTGACACGTTTTCCGAAAGGTGGCGCTACCCATAGGGTAGAAGGGTATTATAACTTAGTGCCAACAGAAAATGTATGTAACAGGCAGAAGGAGGCATCTCCGACCCCATAAAGTATATATATTCTTGATCAGTGTCAACAGCCGAGACGATATAGCCATGTCCGTCTGTCCGTCTGTACTAACACCTAGATCTCAGAGACTATAAAAGTTAGAGCTACCAAATTTTGGGACAGTATTCTTATAGGTCCTACGCCGATCAAATTTATTTCAAAAGTTGGATGCCACGAACCTTTCCGCCCCCAAAAGACTGTAAAATCCGTAATAATGAACCTAGAGCATTGAATTTTGGTATGCATAATAATAATTGTATTCTCAATGATTTCTGTGAATTTGGTTGAGATCAAATGAAAAACAAGGAAGTTATTAAAGAATAAGTTTTATATGAAAAAATCACTTGCTGATGCTCGCGCTTTGTTTGTTTAGTTGATAGTGTGACCATGTCGGAATTTAATGGATTTCTTAAAAATATGTATATAAAAAAAAAACAAATTTCAGTATTTTCTGTGGTATATTTTTTGTTTAAATACCATTTAAGCTTTTTGTTTTCTCTCGAAATGGGTTGCAGGTATCATACGGTCGAGCACTCTCGACTGTAGCTTTCTTACATGTTTTATATGAAACTTTTCTCAAATAAAATCTTTTTTTGGAGGTAAATTTTATATTTCTTAAGCAATTTATTTCACATGTGAAATTTAAACCTCCTTTAAATATATTCATATGATATAGTTTCAACATGTAAAACATTTTTATTGAGACACACTAGTATTGAGTACAATCTTCCAATATATCATTATGTTGCATTAATTTTGGTATGCATAATAATAATTGTATTCTCAATGATTTCTGTGAATTTGGTTGAGATCGAATGAAAAACAAGGAAGTTATTAAAGAATCCGTTTTATATGAAAAATTCACTTGCTGATGCTCGCGCTTTGTTTGTTTAGTTGACAGTGTGACCATGTCGGAATTTAATGGATTTCTTAAAAATATGTATATTAAAAAAAAACAAATTTCAGTTTTTTCTGTGGTATATTTTTTGTTAAAATATCATTTAAGCTTTTTGTTTTCTCTCGAAATGGGTTGCGGGTATCATACGGTCGAGCACTCTCGACTGTAGCTTTCTTACTTGTTTTATATGAAACTTTTCTCAAATAAAATCTTTTTTGGAGGTAAATTTTATATTTCTTAAGCAATTTATTTCACATGTGAAATTTAAACCTCCTTTAAATATATTCATATGATATAGTTTCAACATGTAAAACATTTTTATTGAGACACACTAGTATTGAGTACAATCTTCCAATATATCATTATGTTGCATTAATTTAATAATAAAACATTTAACAGCATGTAAATGTTAAATTTCTAAAGCAATTTATTTCAGATGTAAAATTTATAACTCTTATGAATATATCAAAATGATAAAGTTTCAACATGTAAAACATTTTTATTGAGACACACTAGTATTGAGTACAATCTTCCAATATATCATTATGTTGCATTAATTTAATAATAAAACATTTAACAGCATGTAAATGTTAAATTTCTAAAGCAATTTATTTCAGATGTAAAATTTATAACTCTTATGAATATATCAAAATGATAAAGTTTCAACATGTAAAACATTTTTATTGAGACACACTAGTATTGAGTACAATCTTCCAATATATCATTATGTTGCATTAATTTAATAATAAAACATTTAACAGCATGTAAATGTTAAATTTCTAAAGCAATTTATTTCAAATGTAAAATTTATAACACATATGAAATTTAAACCTCCTTTAAATATATTCATATGATATAGTTTCAACGTGTAAAACATTTTTATTGAGACACACTAGTATTGAGTACAATCTTCCAATATATCATTATGTTGCATTAATTTAATAATAAAACATTTAACAGCATGTAAATGTTATATTTCTAAAGCAATTTATTTCACATGTGAAATGTATAACTCCTTTGAATATATTCATATGATACAGTTTCAACATGTAAAACATTTTTATTGAGACACACTTGTATTGAGTACAATCTTTCCATGTATCATTATGTGACATTAATTTAATAATAAAACAATTAACTTCAATACTTTATCAATCCATATAATGACCTATGCCGGCACCATATTACTCCACGGTCATATGAATTTCATAAGTGACATTTTTTTCATATAACATGCCTTGCGCGACACCACTCCTCTAAAGAGGTTTTGTGACACGTTTTCCTTAAGGTGACCTTTTTTCTCTTCTTAAATAAACTTTTTTTTTTTGCATGTAAATTTTATATTTCTTAAGCAATTTATTTCACATGTGAAATTTATAACTCCTTTGAATATATTCATATGATATAGTTTCAACATGTAAAACATTTTTATTGAGACACACTAGTATTGAGTACAATCTTCCAATATATCATTATGTTGCATTAATTTAATAATAAAACATTTAACAGCATGTAAATGTTAAATTTCTAAAGCAATTTATTTCAGATGTAAAATTTATAACTCTTATGAATATATCAAAATGATAAAGTTTCAACATGTAAAACATTTTTATTGAGACACACTAGTATTGAGTACAATCTTCCAATATATCATTATGTTGCATTAATTTAATAATAAAACATTTAACAGCATGTAAATGTTAAATTTCTAAAGCAATTTATTTCAAATGTAAAATTTATAACTCTTATGAATATATCAAAATGATATAGTTTCAACATGTAAATCATTTTTATTGAGACACACTAGTATTGAGTACAATCTTCCAATATATCATTATGTTGCATTAATTTAATAATAAAACATTTAACTTCATTATTTTATCAATCCATATAATATGTGACCTATGCCGGAAACATATTACTCGACGGTCATATGAATTTCATATGTGACATTTTTTTCATATAACATGCCTTGCGCGACACCATTCCTCTAAAGAGGTTTTGTGACACGTTTTCCGAAAGATAACCTTTTTTCATATGAAACTTTTCGACTCCACCCCTCTATAGAGGTTTTGTGACACGTTTTCCTTAAGGTGACCTTTTTTCATATGAAACTTTTCTAAAATAAAATTTTTTTGCATGTAAATGTCATATTTCTAAAGCAATTTATTTCAGATGTAAAATTTATAACTCTTATGAATATATCAAGATGATATAGTTTTAACATGTGAAACATTTTTGAGACACACTTGTATTGAGTACAATCTTCCCATGTATCATTATGTGGCATTAATTTAATAATAAAACAATTAACTTCAATACTTTATCAATCCATATAATGACCTATGCCGGCACCATATTACTCCACGGTCATATGAATTTCATATGTGAAATTTTTTTCATATAACATGGCTTGCGCGACACCACTCCCCCATAGAGGTTTTGTGACACGTTTTCCGAAAGGTGGCGCTACCCATAGGGTAGAAGGGTATTATAACTTAGTGCCAACAGAAAATGTATGTAACAGGCAGAAGGAGGCATCTCCGACCCCATAAAGTATATATATTCTTGATCAGTGTCAACAGCCGAGACGATATAGCCATGTCCGTCTGTCCGTCTGTACTAACACCTAGATCTCAGAGACTATAAAAGTTAGAGCTACCAAATTTTGGGACAGTATTCTTATAGGTCCTACGCCGATCAAATTTATTTCAAAAGTTGGATGCCACGAACCTTTCCGCCCCCAAAAGACTGTAAAATCCGTAATAATGAACCTAGAGCATTGAATTTTGGTATGCATAATAATAATTGTATTCTCAATGATTTCTGTGAATTTGGTTGAGATCAAATGAAAAACAAGGAAGTTATTAAAGAATAAGTTTTATATGAAAAAATCACTTGCTGATGCTCGCGCTTTGTTTGTTTAGTTGATAGTGTGACCATGTCGGAATTTAATGGATTTCTTAAAAATATGTATATAAAAAAAAAAACAAATTTCAGTATTTTCTGTGGTATATTTTTTGTTTAAATACCATTTAAGCTTTTTGTTTTCTCTCGAAATGGGTTGCAGGTATCATACGGTCGAGCACTCTCGACTGTAGCTTTCTTACATGTTTTATATGAAACTTTTCTCAAATAAAATCTTTTTTGGAGGTAAATTTTATATTTCTTAAGCAATTTATTTCACATGTGAAATTTAAACCTCCTTTAAATATATTCATATGATATAGTTTCAACATGTAAAACATTTTTATTGAGACACACTAGTATTGAGTACAATCTTCCAATATATCATTATGTTGCATTAATTTTGGTATGCATAATAATAATTGTATTCTCAATGATTTCTGTGAATTTGGTTGAGATCGAATGAAAAACAAGGAAGTTATTAAAGAATCCGTTTTATATGAAAAATTCACTTGCTGATGCTCGCGCTTTGTTTGTTTAGTTGACAGTGTGACCATGTCGGAATTTAATGGATTTCTTAAAAATATGTATATTAAAAAAAAACAAATTTCAGTTTTTTCTGTGGTATATTTTTTGTTAAAATATCATTTAAGCTTTTTGTTTTCTCTCGAAATGGGTTGCGGGTATCATACGGTCGAGCACTCTCGACTGTAGCTTTCTTACTTGTTTTATATGAAACTTTTCTCAAATAAAATCTTTTTTGGAGGTAAATTTTATATTTCTTAAGCAATTTATTTCACATGTGAAATTTAAACCTCCTTTAAATATATTCATATGATATAGTTTCAACATGTAAAACATTTTTATTGAGACACACTAGTATTGAGTACAATCTTCCAATATATCATTATGTTGCATTAATTTAATAATAAAACATTTAACAGCATGTAAATGTTATATTTCTAAAGCAATTTATTTCACCTGTGAAATTTATAACTCCTTTGAATATATTCATAGGATATAGTTTCAACATATAAAACATTTTTATTGAGACACACTTGTACTGAGTACAATCTTTCCATGTATCATTATGTGACATTAATTTAATAATAAAACAATTAACTTCAATACTTTATCAATCCATATAATGACCTATGCCGGCACCATATTACTCCACGGTCATATGAATTTCATAAGTGACATTTTTTTCATATAACATGCCTTGCGCGACACCACTCCTCTAAAGAGGTTTTGTGACACGTTTTCCTTAAGGTGACCTTTTTTCTCTTCTTAAATAAACTTTTTTTTTTGCATGTAAATTTTATATTTCTTAAGCAATTTATTTCACATGTGAAATTTATAACTCCTTTGAATATATTCATATGATATAGTTTCAACATGTAAAACATTTTTATTGAGACACACTAGTATTGAGTACAATCTTCCAATATATCATTATGTTGCATTAATTTAATAATAAAACATTTAACAGCATGTAAATGTTAAATTTCTAAAGCAATTTATTTCAGATGTAAAATTTATAACTCTTATGAATATATCAAAATGATATAGTTTCAACATGTAAAACATTTTTATTGAGACACACTAGTATTGAGTACAATCTTCCAATATATCATTATGTTGCATTAATTTAATAATAAAACATTTAACTTCATTATTTTATCAATCCATATAATATGTGACCTATGCCGGAAACATATTACTCCACGGTCATATGAATTTCATATGTGACATTTTTTTCATATAACATGCCTTGCGCGACACCATTCCTCTAAAGAGGTTTTGTGACACGTTTTCCGAAAGATAACCTTTTTTCATAGGAAACTTTTCGACTCCACCCCTCTATAGAGGTTTTGTGACACGTTTTCCTTAAGGTGACCTTTTTTCATATGAAACTTTTCTAAAATAAAATTTTTTTGCATGTAAATGTCATATTTCTAAAGCAATTTATTTCAGATGTAAAATTTATAACTCTTATGAATATATCAAGATGATATAGTTTTAACATGTGAAACATTTTTGAGACACACTTGTATTGAGTACAATCTTCCAATATATCATTATGTGGCATTAATTTAATAATAAAACATTTAACAGCATGTAAATGTTATATTTCTAAAGCAATTTATTTCACATGTGAAATGTATAACTCCTTTGAATATATTCATATGATACAGTTTCAACATGTAAAACATTTTTATTGAGACACACTTGTATTGAGTACAATCTTCCCATGTATCATTATGTGGCATTATTTTAATAATAAAACAATTAACTTCAATACTTTATCAATCCATATAATGACCTATGCCGGCACCATATTACTCCACGGTCATATGAATTTCATATGTAAAATTTTTTTCATATAACATGCCTTGCGCGACACCACTCCCCCATAGAGGTTTTGTGACACGTTTTCCGAAAGGTGGCGTTTTTATACCCGGTACCCATAGGGTAGAAGGATATTATAACTTAGTGCCAACAGAAAATGTATGTAACAGGCAGAAGGAGGCATCTCCGACCCCATAAAGTATATATATTCTTGATCAGTGTCAACAGTCGAGACGATATAGCCATGTCCGTCTGTCCGTCTGTCTGTCCGCATGAACACCTAGATCTCAGAGACTATAAAAGTTAGAGCTACCAAATTTTGGGACAGTACTCTTATAGGTCCTACGCCGATCAAATTTATTTCAAAAGTTGGATGCCACGAACCTTTCCGCCCCCAAAAGACTGTAAAATCCGTAATAATGAACCTAGAGCATTGAATTACGGTATGCATACTAATAATTGTATTCTCAATGATTTCTGTGAATTTGGTTGAGATCGAATGAAAAACAAGGAAGTTATTGAAGAATCCGTTTTATATGGAAAATTCACTTGCTGATGCTCGCGCTTTGTTTGTTTAGTTGACAGTGTGACCATGTCGGAATTTAATGGATTTCTTAAAAATATGTTTATTAAAAAAAAACAAATTTCAGTATTTTCTGTGGTATATTTTTTGTTAAAATATCATTTAAGCTTTTTGTTTTCTCTCGAAATGGGTTGCGGGTATCATACGGTCGAGCACTCTCGACTGTAGCTTTCTTACTTGTTTTATATGAAACTTTTCTCAAATAAAATCTTTTTTGGAGGTAAATTTTATATTTTTTAAGCAATTTATTTCACATGTGAAATTTAAACCTCCTTTAAATATATTCATATGATATAGTTTCAACGTGTAAAACATTTTTATTGAGACACACTAGTATTGAGTACAATCTTCCAATATATCATTATGTTGCATTAATTTAATAATAAAACATTTAACAGCATGTAAATGTTATATTTCTAAAGCAATTTATTTCACATGTGAAATGTATAACTCCTTTGAATATATTCATATGATACAGTTTCAACATGTAAAACATTTTTGTTGAGACACACTTGTATTGAGTACAATCTTTCCATGTATCATTATGTGACATTAATTTAATAATAAAACAATTAACTTCAATACTTTATCAATCCATATAATGACCTATGCCGGCACCATATTACTCCACGGTCATATGAATTTCATAAGTGACATTTTTTTCATATAACATGCCTTGCGCGACACCACTCCTCTAAAGAGGTTTTGTGACACGTTTTCCTTAAGGTGACCTTTTTTCTCTTCTTAAATAAACTTTTTTTTTGCATGTAAATTTTATATTTCTTAAGCAATTTATTTCACATGTGAAATTTATAACTCCTTTGAATATATTCATATGATATAGTTTCAACATGTAAAACATTTTTATTGAGACACACTAGTATTGAGTACAATCTTCCAATATATCATTATGTTGCATTAATTTAATAATAAAACATTTAACAGCATGTAAATGTTAAATTTCTAAAGCAATTTATTTCAGATGTAAAATTTATAACTCTTATGAATATATCAAAATGATAAAGTTTCAACATGTAAAACATTTTTATTGAGACACACTAGTATTGAGTACAATCTTCCAATATATCATTATGTTGCATTAATTTAATAATAAAACATTTAACAGCATGTAAATGTTAAATTTCTACAGCAATTTATTTCAGATGTAAAATTTATAACTCTTATGAATATATCAAAATGATATAGTTTCAACATGTAAATCATTTTTATTGAGACACACTAGTATTGAGTACAATCTTCCAATATATCATTATGTTGCATTATTTTAATAATAAAACAATTAACTTCAATACTTTATCAATCCATATAATGACCTATGCCGGCACCATATTACTCCACGGTCATATGAATTTCATATGTAAAATTTTTTTCATATAACATGCCTTGCGCGACACCATTCCTCTAAAGAGGTTTTGTGACACGTTTTCCGAAAGATAACCTTTTTTCATATGAAACTTTTCGACTCCACCCCTCTATAGAGGTTTTGTGACACGTTTTCCTTAAGGTGACCTTTTTTCATATGAAACTTTTCTAAAATAAAATTTTTTTAGCATGTAAATGTCATATTTCTATTTATTTCAGATGTAAAATTTATAACTCTTATGAATATATCAAGATGATATAGTTTTAACATGTGAAACATTTTTGAGACACACTTGTATTGAGTACAATCTTCCCCTGTCTCATTATGTGGCATTAATTTAATAATAAAACAATTAACTTCAATACTTTATCAATCCATATAATGACCTATGCCGGCACCATATTACTCCACGGTCATATGAATTTCATATGTGAAATTTTTTTCATATAACATGGCTTGCGCGACACCACTCCCCCATAGAGGTTTTGTGACACGTTTTCCGAAAGGTGGCGCTACCCATAGGGTAGAAGGGTATTATAACTTAGTGCCAACAGAAAATGTATGTAACAGGCAGAAGGAGGCATCTCCGACCCCATAAAGTATATATATTCTTGATCAGTGTCAACAGCCGAGACGATATAGCCATGTCCGTCTGTCCGTCTGTACTAACACCTAGATCTCAGAGACTATAAAAGTTAGAGCTACCAAATTTTGGGACAGTACTCTTATAGGTCCTACGCCGATCAAATTTATTTCAAAAGTTGGATGCCACGAACCTTTCCGCCCCCAAAAGACTGTAAAATGAATCCGTAATAATGAACCTAGAGCATTGAATTTTGGTATGCATAATAATAATTGTATTCTCAATGATTTCTGTGAATTTGGTTGAGATCAAATGAAAAACAAGGAAGTTATTAAAGAATAAGTTTTATATGAAAAAATCACTTGCTGATGCTCGCGCTTTGTTTGTTTAGTTGATAGTGTGACCATGTCGGAATTTAATGGATTTCTTAAAAATATGTATATAAAAAAAAAAAAAATTTCAGTTTTTTCTGTGGTATATTTTTTGTTTAAATACCATTTAAGCTTTTTGTTTTCTCTCGAAATGGGTTGCAGGTATCATACGGTGGAGCACTCTCGACTGTAGCTTTCTTACTTGTTTTATATGAAACTTTTCTCGAATAAAATCTTTTTGGAGGTAAATTTTATATTTCTTAAGCAATTTATTTCACATGTGAAATTTAAACCTCCTTTAAATATATTCATATGATATAGTTTCAACATGTAAAACATTTTTATTGAGACACACTAGTATTGAGTACAATCTTCCAATATATCATTATGTTGCATTAATTTTGGTATGCATAATAATAATTGTATTCTCAATGATTTCTGTGAATTTGGTTGAGATCGAATGAAAAACAAGGAAGTTATTAAAGAATCCGTTTTATATGAAAAATTCACTTGCTGATGCTCGCGCTTTGTTTGTTTAGTTGACAGTGTGACCATGTCGGAATTTAATGGATTTCTTAAAAATATGTATATTAAAAAAAAACAAATTTCAGTTTTTTCTGTGGTAAATTTTTTGTTAAAATATCATTTAAGCTTTTTGTTTTCTCTCGAAATGGGTTGCGGGTATCATACGGTCGAGCACTCTCGACTGTAGCTTTCTTACTTGTTTTATATGAAACTTTTCTCAAATAAAATCTTTTTTGGAGGTAAATTTTATATTTCTTAAGCAATTTATTTCACATGTGAAATTTAAACCTCCTTTAAATATATTCATATGATATAGTTTCAACATGTAAAACATTTTTATTGAGACACACTAGTATTGAGTACAATCTTCCAATATATCATTATGTTGCATTAATTTAATAATAAAACATTTCACAGCATGTAAATGTTATATTTCTAAAGCAATTTATTTCACCTGTGAAATTTATAACTCCTTTGAATATATTCATAGGATATAGTTTCAACATATAAAACATTTTTATTGAGACACACTTGTATTGAGTACAATCTTTCCATGTATCATTATGTGACATTAATTTAATAATAAAACAATTAACTTCAATACTTTATCAATCCATATAATGACCTATGCCGGCACCATATTACTCCACGGTCATATGAATTTCATATGTAAAATTTTTTCATATAACATGCCTTGCGCGACACCATTCCTCTAAAGAGGTTTTGTGACACGTTTTCCGAAAGATAACCTTTTTTCATAGGAAACTTTTCGACTCCACCCCTCTATAGAGGTTTTGTGACACGTTTTCCTTAAGGTGACCTTTTTTCATATGAAACTTTTCTAAAATAAAATTTTTTTTGCATGTAAATGTCATATTTCTAAAGCAATTTATTTCAGATGTAAAATTTATAACTCTTATGAATATATCAAGATGATATAGTTTTAACATGTGAAACATTTTTGAGACACACTTGTATTGAGTACAATCTTCCAATATATCATTATGTGGCATTAATTTAATAATAAAACATTTAACAGCATGTAAATGTTATATTTCTAAAGCAATTTATTTCACATGTGAAATGTATAACTCCTTTGAATATATTCATATGATACAGTTTCAACATGTAAAACATTTTTATTGAGACACACTTGTATTGAGTACAATCTTCCCATGTATCATTATGTGGCATTATTTTAATAATAAAACAATTAACTTCAATACTTTATCAATCCATATAATGACCTATGCCGGCACCATATTACTCCACGGTCATATGAATTTCATATGTAAAATTTTTTTCATATAACATGCCTTGCGCGACACCACTCCCCCATAGAGGTTTTGTGACACGTTTTCCGAAAGGTGGCGTTTTTATACCCGGTACCCATAGGGTAGAAGGATATTATAACTTAGTGCCAACAGAAAATGTATGTAACAGGCAGAAGGAGGCATCTCCGACCCCATAAAGTATATATATTCTTGATCAGTGTCAACAGTCGAGACGATATAGCCATGTCCGTCTGTCCGTCTGTCTGTCCGCATGAACACCTAGATCTCAGAGACTATAAAAGTTAGAGCTACCAAATTTTGGGACAGTACTCTTATAGGTCCTACGCCGATCAAATTTATTTCAAAAGTTGGATGCCACGAACCTTTCCGCCCCCAAAAGACTGTAAAATCCGTAATAATGAACCTAGAGCATTGAATTACGGTATGCATACTAATAATTGTATTCTCAATGATTTCTGTGAATTTGGTTGAGATCGAATGAAAAACAAGGAAGTTATTAAAGAATCCGTTTTATATGGAAAATTCACTTGCTGATGCTCGCGCTTTGTTTGTTTAGTTGACAGTGTGACCATGTCGGAATTTAATGGATTTCTTAAAAATATGTTAATAAAAAAAAACAAATTTCAGTATTTTCTGTGGTATATTTTTTGTTAAAATATCATTTAAGCTTTTTGTTTTCTCTCGAAATGGGTTGCGGGTATCATACGGTCGAGCACTCTCGACTGTAGCTTTCTTACTTGTTTTATATGAAACTTTTCTCAAATAAAATCTTTTTTGGAGGTAAATTTTATATTTCTTAAGCAATTTATTTCACATGTGAAATTTAAACCTCCTTTAAATATATTCATATGATATAGTTTCAACGTGTAAAACATTTTTATTGAGACACACTAGTATTGAGTACAATCTTCCAATATATCATTATGTTGCATTAATTTAATAATAAAACATTTAACAGCATGTAAATGTTATATTTCTAAAGCAATTTATTTCACATGTGAAATGTATAACTCCTTTGAATATATTCATATGATACAGTTTCAACATGTAAAACATTTTTGTTGAGACACACTTGTATTGAGTACAATCTTTCCATGCATCATTATGTGACATTAATTTAATAATAAAACAATTAACTTCAATACTTTATCAATCCATATAATGACCTATGCCGGCACCATATTACTCCACGGTCATATGAATTTCATAAGTGACATTTTTTTCATATAACATGCCTTGCGCGACACCACTCCTCTAAAGAGGTTTTGTGACACGTTTTCCTTAAGGTGACCTTTTTTCTCTTCTTAAATAAACTTTTTTTTTTGCATGTAAATTTTATATTTCTTAAGCAATTTATTTCACATGTGAAATTTATAACTCCTTTGAATATATTCATATGATATAGTTTCAACATGTAAAACATTTTTATTGAGACACACTAGTATTGAGTACAATCTTCCAATATATCATTATGTTGCATTAATTTAATAATAAAACATTTAACAGCATGTAAATGTTAAATTTCTAAAGCAATTTATTTCAGATGTAAAATTTATAACTCTTATGAATATATCAAAATGATAAAGTTTCAACATGTAAAACATTTTTATTGAGACACACTAGTATTGAGTACAATCTTCCAATATATCATTATGTTGCATTAATTTAATAATAAAACATTTAACAGCATGTAAATGTTAAATTTCTACAGCAATTTATTTCAGATGTAAAATTTATAACTCTTATGAATATATCAAAATGATATAGTTTCAACATGTAAATCATTTTTATTGAGACACACTAGTATTGAGTACAATCTTCCAATATATCATTATGTTGCATTATTTTAATAATAAAACAATTAACTTCAATACTTTATCAATCCATATAATGACCTATGCCGGCACCATATTACTCCACGGTCATATGAATTTCATATGTAAAATTTTTTTCATATAACATGCCTTGCGCGACACCATTCCTCTAAAGAGGTTTTGTGACACGTTTTCCGAAAGATAACCTTTTTTCATATGAAACTTTTCGACTCCACCCCCTCTATAGAGGTTTTGTGACACGTTTTCCTTAAGGTGACCTTTTTTCATATGAAACTTTTCTAAAATAAAATTTTTTTAGCATGTAAATGTCATATTTCTATTTATTTCAGATGTAAAATTTATAACTCTTATGAATATATCAAGATGATATAGTTTTAACATGTGAAACATTTTTGAGACACACTTGTATTGAGTACAATCTTCCCCTGTCTCATTATGTGGCATTAATTTAATAATAAAACAATTAACTTCAATACTTTATCAATCCATATAATGACCTATGCCGGCACCATATTACTCCACGGTCATATGAATTTCATATGTGAAATTTTTTTCATATAACATGGCTTGCGCGACACCACTCCCCCATAGAGGTTTTGTGACACGTTTTCCGAAAGGTGGCGCTACCCATAGGGTAGAAGGGTATTATAACTTAGTGCCAACAGAAAATGTATGTAACAGGCAGAAGGAGGCATCTCCGACCCCATAAAGTATATATATTCTTGATCAGTGTCAACAGCCGAGACGATATAGCCATGTCCGTCTGTCCGTCTGTACTAACACCTAGATCTCAGAGACTATAAAAGTTAGAGCTACCAAATTTTGGGACAGTACTCTTATAGGTCCTACGCCGATCAAATTTATTTCAAAAGTTGGATGCCACGAACCTTTCCGCCCCCAAAAGACTGTAAAATGAATCCGTAATAATGAACCTAGAGCATTGAATTTTGGTATGCATAATAATAATTGTATTCTCAATGATTTCTGTGAATTTGGTTGAGATCAAATGAAAAACAAGGAAGTTATTAAAGAATAAGTTTTATATGAAAAAATCACTTGCTGATGCTCGCGCTTTGTTTGTTTAGTTGATAGTGTGACCATGTCGGAATTTAATGGATTTCTTAAAAATATGTATATAAAAAAAAAAAATTTCAGTTTTTTCTGTGGTATATTTTTTGTTTAAATACCATTTAAGCTTTTTGTTTTCTCTCGAAATGGGTTGCAGGTATCATACGGTGGAGCACTCTCGACTGTAGCTTTCTTACTTGTTTTATATGAAACTTTTCTCGAATAAAATCTTTTTTGGAGGTAAATTTTATATTTCTTAAGCAATTTATTTCACATGTGAAATTTAAACCTCCTTTAAATATATTCATATGATATAGTTTCAACATGTAAAACATTTTTATTGAGACACACTAGTATTGAGTACAATCTTCCAATATATCATTATGTTGCATTAATTTTGGTATGCATAATAATAATTGTATTCTCAATGATTTCTGTGAATTTGGTTGAGATCGAATGAAAAACAAGGAAGTTATTAAAGAATCCGTTTTATATGAAAAATTCACTTGCTGATGCTCGCGCTTTGTTTGTTTAGTTGACAGTGTGACCATGTCGGAATTTAATGGATTTCTTAAAAATATGTATATTAAAAAAAAACAAATTTCAGTTTTTTCTGTGGTAAATTTTTTGTTAAAATATCATTTAAGCTTTTTGTTTTCTCTCGAAATGGGTTGCGGGTATCATACGGTCGAGCACTCTCGACTGTAGCTTTCTTACTTGTTTTATATGAAACTTTTCTCAAATAAAATCTTTTTTGGAGGTAAATTTTATATTTCTTAAGCAATTTATTTCACATGTGAAATTTAAACCTCCTTTAAATATATTCATATGATATAGTTTCAACATGTAAAACATTTTTATTGAGACACACTAGTATTGAGTACAATCTTCCAATATATCATTATGTTGCATTAATTTAATAATAAAACATTTCACAGCATGTAAATGTTATATTTCTAAAGCAATTTATTTCACCTGTGAAATTTATAACTCCTTTGAATATATTCATAGGATATAGTTTCAACATATAAAACATTTTTATTGAGACACACTTGTATTGAGTACAATCTTTCCATGTATCATTATGTGACATTAATTTAATAATAAAACAATTAACTTCAATACTTTATCAATCCATATAATGACCTATGCCGGCACCATATTACTCCACGGTCATATGAATTTCATATGTAAAATTTTTTTCATATAACATGCCTTGCGCGACACCATTCCTCTAAAGAGGTTTTGTGACACGTTTTCCGAAAGATAACCTTTTTTCATAGGAAACTTTTCGACTCCACCCCTCTATAGAGGTTTTGTGACACGTTTTCCTTAAGGTGACCTTTTTTCATATGAAACTTTTCTAAAATAAAATTTTTTTGCATGTAAATGTCATATTTCTAAAGCAATTTATTTCAGATGTAAAATTTATAACTCTTATGAATATATCAAGATGATATAGTTTTAACATGTGAAACATTTTTGAGACACACTTGTATTGAGTACAATCTTCCAATATATCATTATGTTGCATTAATTTAATAATAAAACATTTAACAGCATGTAAATGTTATATTTCTAAAGCAATTTATTTCACATGTGAAATGTATAACTCCTTTGAATATATTCATATGATACAGTTTCAACATGTAAAACATTTTTATTGAGACACACTTGTATTGAGTACAATCTTCCCATGTATCATTATGTGGCATTAATTTAATAATAAAACAATTAACTTCAATACTTTATCAATCCATATAATGACCTATGCCGGCACCATATTACTCCACGGTCATATGAATTTCATATGTAAAATTTTTTTCATATAACATGCCTTGCGCGACACCACTCCCCCATAGAGGTTTTGTGACACGTTTTCCGAAAGGTGGCGTTTTTATACCCGCTACCCATAGGGTAGAAGGGTATTATAACTTAGTGCCAACAGAAAATGTATGTAACAGGGAGAAGGAGGCATCTCCGACCCCATAAAGTATATATATTCTTGATCAGTGTCAACAGCCGAGACGATATAGCCATGTCCGTCTGTCCGTCTGTACTAACACCTAGATCTCAGAGACTATAAAAGTTAGAGCTACCAAATTTTGGGACAGTACTCTTATAGGTCCTACGCCGATCAAATTTATTTGAAAAGTTGGATGCCACGAACCTTTCCGCCCCCAAAAGACTGTAAAATCCGTAATAATGAACCTAGAGCATTGAATTTTGGTATGCATAATAATAATTGTATTCTCAATGAGTTCTGTGAATTTGGTTTAGATCAAATGAAAAACAAGGAAGTTATTAAAGAATCAGTTTTATATGAAAAAATCACTTGCTGATGCTCGCGCTTTGTTTGTTTAGTTGACAGTGTGACCATGTCGGAATTTAATGGATTTCTTAAAAATATGTATATTAAAAAAAAACAAATTTCAGTATTTTCTGTGGTATATTTTTTGTTAAAATACCATTTAAGCTTTTTGTTTTCTGTCGAAATGGGTTGCGGGTATCATACGGTCGAGCACTCTCGACTGTAGCTTTCTTACTTGTTTTATATGAAACTTTTCTCAAATAAAATCTTTTTTGCAGGTAAATTTTATATTTCTTAAGCAATTTATTTCACATGTGAAATTTAAACCTCCTTTAAATATATTCATATGATACAGTTTCAACATGTAAAACATTTTTTATTGAGATACACTAGTATTGAAGTACAATCTTCCAATATATCATTATGTTGCATTAATTTAATAATAAAACATTTAACAGCATGTAAATGTTATATTTCTAAAGCAATTTATTTCACATGTGAAATGTATAACTCCTTTGAATATATTCATATGATACAGTTTCAACATGTAAAACATTTTTATTGAGACACACTTGTATTGAGTACAATCTTTCCATGTATCATTATGTGACATTAATTTAATAATAAAACAATTAACTTCAATACTTTATCAATCCATATAATGACCTATGCCGACACCATATTACTCCACGGTCATATGAATTTCATAAGTGACATTTTTTTCATATAACATGCCTTGCGCGACACCACTCCTCTAAAGAGGTTTTGTGACACGTTTTCCTTAAGGTGACCTTTTTTCTCTTTTTAAATAAACTTTTTTTTGCATGTAAATTTTATATTTCTTAAGCAATTTATTTCACATGTGAAATTTATAACTCCTTTGAATATATTCATATGATATAGTTTCAACATGTAAAACATTTTTATTGAGACACACTAGTATTGAGTACAATCTTCCAATATATCATTATGTTGCATTAATTTAATAATAAAACATTTAACAGCATGTAAATGTTAAATTTCTAAAGCAATTTATTTCAGATGTAAAATTTATAACTCTTATGAATATATCAAAATGATATAGTTTCAACATGTAAAACATTTTTATTGAGACACACTAGTATTGAGTACAATCTTCCAATATATCATTATGTTGCATTAATTTAATAATAAAACATTTAACAGCATGTAAATGTTATATTTCTAAAGCAATTTATTTCCGTGTGAAATGTATAACTCCTTTGAATATATTCATATGATACAGTTTCAACATGTAAAACATTTTTATTGAGACACACTTGTATTGAGTACAATCTTTCCATGTATCATTATGTGACATTAATTTAATAATAAAACAATTAACTTCAATACTTTATCAATCTTATAGTGACCTATGCCGGCACCATATTACTCCACGGTCATATGAATTTCATAAGTGACATTTTTTTCATATAACATGCCTTATGACACCAATCCTCTAAAGAGGTTTTGTGACACGTTTTCCTTAAGGTGACCTTTTCTCTTCTTAAATAAACTTTTTTTTTTGCATGTAAATTTTTTATTTCTTAACAATTTATTTCACATGTGAAATTTATAACCTCCTTTGAATATATTCATATGATATAGTTTCAACATGTAAAACATTTTTATTGAGACACACTAGTATTGATACAATCTTCCAATATATCATTATGTTGCATTAATTTAATAATAAAACATTTAACAGCATGTAAATGTTAAATTTCTAAAGCAATTTATTTCAGATGTAAAATTTATAACTCTTATGAATATATCAAAATGATAAAGTTTCAACATGTAAAACATTTTTATTGAGACACACTAGTATTGAGTACAATCTTCCAATATATCATTATGTTGCATTAATTTAATAATAAAACATTTAACAGCATGTAAATGTTAAATTTCTAAAGCAATTTATTTCAAATGTAAAATTTATAACACATATGAAATTTAAACCTCCTTTAAATATATTCATATGATATAGTTTCAACGTGTAAAACATTTTTATTGAGACACACTAGTATTGAGTACAATCTTCCAATATATCATTATGTTGCATTAATTTAATAATAAAACATTTAACAGCATGTAAATGTTATATTTCTAAAGCAATTTATTTCACATGTGAAATGTATAACTCCTTTGAATATATTCATATGATACAGTTTCAACATGTAAAACATTTTTATTGAGACACACTTGTATTGAGTACAATCTTTCCATGTATCATTATGTGACATTAATTTAATAATAAAACAATTAACTTCAATACTTTATCAATCCATATAATGACCTATGCCGGCACCATATTACTCCACGGTCATATGAATTTCATAAGTGACATTTTTTTCATATAACATGCCTTGCGCGACACCACTCCTCTAAAGAGGTTTTGTGACACGTTTTCCTTAAGGTGACCTTTTTTCTCTTCTTAAATAAACTTTTTTTTTGCATGTAAATTTTATATTTCTTAAGCAATTTATTTCACATGTGAAATTTATAACTCCTTTGAATATATTCATATGATATAGTTTCAACATGTAAAACATTTTTATTGAGACACACTAGTATTGAGTACAATCTTCCAATATATCATTATGTTGCATTAATTTAATAATAAAACATTTAACAGCATGTAAATGTTAAATTTCTAAAGCAATTTATTTCAGATGTAAAATTTATAACTCTTATGAATATATCAAAATGATAAAGTTTCAACATGTAAAACATTTTTATTGAGACACACTAGTATTGAGTACAATCTTCCAATATATCATTATGTTGCATTAATTTAATAATAAAACATTTAACAGCATGTAAATGTTAAATTTCTAAAGCAATTTATTTCAAATGTAAAATTTATAACTCTTATGAATATATCAAAATGATATAGTTTCAACATGTAAATCATTTTTATTGAGACACACTAGTATTGAGTACAATCTTCCAATATATCATTATGTTGCATTAATTTAATAATAAAACATTTAACTTCATTATTTTATCAATCCATATAATATGTGACCTATGCCGGAAACATATTACTCGACGGTCATATGAATTTCATATGTGACATTTTTTTCATATAACATGCCTTGCGCGACACCATTCCTCTAAAGAGGTTTTGTGACACGTTTTCCGAAAGATAACCTTTTTTCATATGAAACTTTTCGACTCCACCCCTCTATAGAGGTTTTGTGACACGTTTTCCTTAAGGTGACCTTTTTTCATATGAAACTTTTCTAAAATAAAATTTTTTTTGCATGTAAATGTCATATTTCTAAAGCAATTTATTTCAGATGTAAAATTTATAACTCTTATGAATATATCAAGATGATATAGTTTTAACATGTGAAACATTTTTGAGACACACTTGTATTGAGTACAATCTTCCCATGTATCATTATGTGGCATTAATTTAATAATAAAACAATTAACTTCAATACTTTATCAATCCATATAATGACCTATGCCGGCACCATATTACTCCACGGTCATATGAATTTCATATGTGAAATTTTTTTCATATAACATGGCTTGCGCGACACCACTCCCCCATAGAGGTTTTGTGACACGTTTTCCGAAAGGTGGCGCTACCCATAGGGTAGAAGGGTATTATAACTTAGTGCCAACAGAAAATGTATGTAACAGGCAGAAGGAGGCATCTCCGACCCCATAAAGTATATATATTCTTGATCAGTGTCAACAGCCGAGACGATATAGCCATGTCCGTCTGTCCGTCTGTACTAACACCTAGATCTCAGAGACTATAAAAGTTAGAGCTACCAAATTTTGGGACAGTATTCTTATAGGTCCTACGCCGATCAAATTTATTTCAAAAGTTGGATGCCACGAACCTTTCCGCCCCCAAAAGACTGTAAAATCCGTAATAATGAACCTAGAGCATTGAATTTTGGTATGCATAATAATAATTGTATTCTCAATGATTTCTGTGAATTTGGTTGAGATCAAATGAAAAACAAGGAAGTTATTAAAGAATAAGTTTTATATGAAAAAATCACTTGCTGATGCTCGCGCTTTGTTTGTTTAGTTGATAGTGTGACCATGTCGGAATTTAATGGATTTCTTAAAAATATGTATATAAAAAAAAAAACAAATTTCAGTATTTTCTGTGGTATATTTTTTGTTTAAATACCATTTAAGCTTTTTGTTTTCTCTCGAAATGGGTTGCAGGTATCATACGGTCGAGCACTCTCGACTGTAGCTTTCTTACATGTTTTATATGAAACTTTTCTCAAATAAAATCTTTTTTGGAGGTAAATTTTATATTTCTTAAGCAATTTATTTCACATGTGAAATTTAAACCTCCTTTAAATATATTCATATGATATAGTTTCAACATGTAAAACATTTTTATTGAGACACACTAGTATTGAGTACAATCTTCCAATATATCATTATGTTGCATTAATTTTGGTATGCATAATAATAATTGTATTCTCAATGATTTCTGTGAATTTGGTTGAGATCGAATGAAAAACAAGGAAGTTAT
The DNA here is from genome assembly GCA_035047365.1 of Drosophila ustulata. Taxonomy (NCBI): domain Eukaryota; kingdom Metazoa; phylum Arthropoda; class Insecta; order Diptera; family Drosophilidae; genus Drosophila; species Drosophila ustulata. Next base: position 250,435 of record JAWNPT010000061.1, read on the forward strand.
TAAAGAATCCGTTTTATATGAAAAATTCACTTGCTGATGCTCGCGCTTTGTTTGTTTAGTTGACAGTGTGACCATGTCGGAATTTAATGGATTTCTTAAAAATATGTATATTAAAAAAAAACAAATTTCAGTTTTTTCTGTGGTATATTTTTTGTTAAAATATCATTTAAGCTTTTTGTTTTCTCTCGAAATGGGTTGCGGGTATCATACGGTCGAGCACTCTCGACTGTAGCTTTCTTACTTGTTTTATATGAAACTTTTCTCAAATAAAATCTTTTTTGGAGGTAAATTTTATATTTCTTAAGCAATTTATTTCACATGTGAAATTTAAACCTCCTTTAAATATATTCATATGATATAGTTTCAACATGTAAAACATTTTTATTGAGACACACTAGTATTGAGTACAATCTTCCAATATATCATTATGTTGCATTAATTTAATAATAAAACATTTAACAGCATGTAAATGTTATATTTCTAAAGCAATTTATTTCACCTGTGAAATTTATAACTCCTTTGAATATATTCATAGGATATAGTTTCAACATATAAAACATTTTTATTGAGACACACTTGTACTGAGTACAATCTTTCCATGTATCATTATGTGACATTAATTTAATAATAAAACAATTAACTTCAATACTTTATCAATCCATATAATGACCTATGCCGGCACCATATTACTCCACGGTCATATGAATTTCATAAGTGACATTTTTTTCATATAACATGCCTTGCGCGACACCACTCCTCTAAAGAGGTTTTGTGACACGTTTTCCTTAAGGTGACCTTTTTTCTCTTCTTAAATAAACTTTTTTTTTTGCATGTAAATTTTATATTTCTTAAGCAATTTATTTCACATGTGAAATTTATAACTCCTTTGAATATATTCATATGATATAGTTTCAACATGTAAAACATTTTTATTGAGACACACTAGTATTGAGTACAATCTTCCAATATATCATTATGTTGCATTAATTTAATAATAAAACATTTAACAGCATGTAAATGTTAAATTTCTAAAGCAATTTATTTCAGATGTAAAATTTATAACTCTTATGAATATATCAAAATGATATAGTTTCAACATGTAAAACATTTTTATTGAGACACACTAGTATTGAGTACAATCTTCCAATATATCATTATGTTGCATTAATTTAATAATAAAACATTTAACTTCATTATTTTATCAATCCATATAATATGTGACCTATGCCGGAAACATATTACTCCACGGTCATATGAATTTCATATGTGACATTTTTTTCATATAACATGCCTTGCGCGACACCATTCCTCTAAAGAGGTTTTGTGACACGTTTTCCGAAAGATAACCTTTTTTCATAGGAAACTTTTCGACTCCACCCCTCTATAGAGGTTTTGTGACACGTTTTCCTTAAGGTGACCTTTTTTCATATGAAACTTTTCTAAAATAAAATTTTTTTTGCATGTAAATGTCATATTTCTAAAGCAATTTATTTCAGATGTAAAATTTATAACTCTTATGAATATATCAAGATGATATAGTTTTAACATGTGAAACATTTTTGAGACACACTTGTATTGAGTACAATCTTCCAATATATCATTATGTGGCATTAATTTAATAATAAAACATTTAAGAGCATGTAAATGTTATATTTCTAAAGCAATTTATTTCACATGTGAAATGTATAACTCCTTTGAATATATTCATATGATACAGTTTCAACATGTAAAACATTTTTATTGAGACACACTTGTATTGAGTACAATCTTCCCATGTATCATTATGTGGCATTATTTTAATAATAAAACAATTAACTTCAATACTTTATCAATCCATATAATGACCTATGCCGGCACCATATTACTCCACGGTCATATGAATTTCATATGTAAAATTTTTTCATATAACATGCCTTGCGCGACACCACTCCCCCATAGAGGTTTTGTGACACGTTTTCCGAAAGGTGGCGTTTTTATACCCGGTACCCATAGGGTAGAAGGATATTATAACTTAGTGCCAACAGAAAATGTATGTAACAGGCAGAAGGAGGCATCTCCGACCCCATAAAGTATATATATTCTTGATCAGTGTCAACAGTCGAGACGATATAGCCATGTCCGTCTGTCCGTCTGTCTGTCCGTCTGTCTGTCCGCATGAACACCTAGATCTCAGAGACTATAAAAGTTAGAGCTACCAAATTTTGGGACAGTACTCTTATAGGTCCTACGCCGATCAAATTTATTTCAAAAGTTGGATGCCACGAACCTTTCCGCCCCCAAAAGACTGTAAAATCCGTAATAATGAACCTAGAGCATTGAATTACGGTATGCATACTAATAATTGTATTCTCAATGATTTCTGTGAATTTGGTTGAGATCGAATGAAAAACAAGGAAGTTATTAAAGAATCCGTTTTATATGGAAAATTCACTTGCTGATGCTCGCGCTTTGTTTGTTTAGTTGACAGTGTGACCATGTCGGAATTTAATGGATTTCTTAAAAATATGTTTATTAAAAAAAAACAAATTTCAGTATTTTCTGTGGTATATTTTTTGTTAAAATATCATTTAAGCTTTTTGTTTTCTCTCGAAATGGGTTGCGGGTATCATACGGTCGAGCACTCTCGACTGTAGCTTTCTTACTTGTTTTATATGAAACTTTTCTCAAATAAAATCTTTTTTGGAGGTAAATTTTATATTTCTTAAGCAATTTATTTCACATGTGAAATTTAAACCTCCTTTAAATATATTCATATGATATAGTTTCAACGTGTAAAACATTTTTATTGAGACACACTAGTATTGAGTACAATCTTCCAATATATCATTATGTTGCATTAATTTAATAATAAAACATTTAACAGCATGTAAATGTTATATTTCTAAAGCAATTTATTTCACATGTGAAATGTATAACTCCTTTGAATATATTCATATGATACAGTTTCAACATGTAAAACATTTTTGTTGAGACACACTTGTATTGAGTACAATCTTTCCATGTATCATTATGTGACATTAATTTAATAATAAAACAATTAACTTCAATACTTTATCAATCCATATAATGACCTATGCCGGCACCATATTACTCCACGGTCATATGAATTTCATAAGTGACATTTTTTTCATATAACATGCCTTGCGCGACACCACTCCTCTAAAGAGGTTTTGTGACACGTTTTCCTTAAGGTGACCTTTTTTCTCTTCTTAAATAAACTTTTTTTTTTTTGCATGTAAATTTTATATTTCTTAAGCAATTTATTTCACATGTGAAATTTATAACTCCTTTGAATATATTCATATGATATAGTTTCAACATGTAAAACATTTTTATTGAGACACACTAGTATTGAGTACAATCTTCCAATATATCATTATGTTGCATTAATTTAATAATAAAACATTTAACAGCATGTAAATGTTTAATTTCTAAAGCAATTTATTTCAGATGTAAAATTTATAACTCTTATGAATATATCAAAATGATAAAGTTTCAACATGTAAAACATTTTTATTGAGACACACTAGTATTGAGTACAATCTTCCAATATATCATTATGTTGCATTAATTTAATAATAAAACATTTAACAGCATGTAAATGTTAAATTTCTACAGCAATTTATTTCAGATGTAAAATTTATAACTCTTATGAATATATCAAAATGATATAGTTTCAACATGTAAATCATTTTTATTGAGACACACTAGTATTGAGTACAATCTTCCAATATATCATTATGTTGCATTATTTTAATAATAAAACAATTAACTTCAATACTTTATCAATCCATATAATGACCTATGCCGGCACCATATTACTCCACGGTCATATGAATTTCATATGTAAAATTTTTTTCATATAACATGCCTTGCGCGACACCATTCCTCTAAAGAGGTTTTGTGACACGTTTTCCGAAAGATAACCTTTTTTCATATGAAACTTTTCGACTCCACCCCTCTATAGAGGTTTTGTGACACGTTTTCCTTAAGGTGACCTTTTTTCATATGAAACTTTTCTAAAATAAAATTTTTTTAGCATGTAAATGTCATATTTCTATTTATTTCAGATGTAAAATTTATAACTCTTATGAATATATCAAGATGATATAGTTTTAACATGTGAAACATTTTTGAGACACACTTGTATTGAGTACAATCTTCCCCTGTCTCATTATGTGGCATTAATTTAATAATAAAACAATTAACTTCAATACTTTATCAATCCATATAATGACCTATGCCGGCACCATATTACTCCACGGTCATATGAATTTCATATGTGAAATTTTTTTCATATAACATGGCTTGCGCGACACCACTCCCCCATAGAGGTTTTGTGACACGTTTTCCGAAAGGTGGCGCTACCCATAGGGTAGAAGGGTATTATAACTTAGTGCCAACAGAAAATGTATGTAACAGGCAGAAGGAGGCATCTCCGACCCCATAAAGTATATATATTCTTGATCAGTGTCAACAGCCGAGACGATATAGCCATGTCCGTCTGTCCGTCTGTACTAACACCTAGATCTCAGAGACTATAAAAGTTAGAGCTACCAAATTTTGGGACAGTACTCTTATAGGTCCTACGCCGATCAAATTTATTTCAAAAGTTGGATGCCACGAACCTTTCCGCCCCCAAAAGACTGTAAAATGAATCCGTAATAATGAACCTAGAGCATTGAATTTTGGTATGCATAATAATAATTGTATTCTCAATGATTTCTGTGAATTTGGTTGAGATCAAATGAAAAACAAGGAAGTTATTAAAGAATAAGTTTTATATGAAAAAATCACTTGCTGATGCTCGCGCTTTGTTTGTTTAGTTGATAGTGTGACCATGTCGGAATTTAATGGATTTCTTAAAAATATGTATATAAAAAAAAAAACAAATTTCAGTATTTTCTGTGGTATATTTTTTGTTTAAATACCATTTAAGCTTTTTGTTTTCTCTCGAAATGGGTTGCAGGTATCATACGGTCGAGCACTCTCGACTGTAGCTTTCTTACTTGTTTTATATGAAACTTTTCTCAAATAAAATCTTTTTTGGAGGTAAATTTTATATTTCTTAAGCAATTTATTTCACATGTGAAATTTAAACCTCCTTTAAATATATTCATATGATATAGTTTCAACATGTAAAACATTTTTATTGAGACACACTAGTATTGAGTACAATCTTCCAATATATCATTATGTTGCATTAATTTTGGTATGCATAATAATAATTGTATTCTCAATGATTTCTGTGAATTTGGTTGAGATCGAATGAAAAACAAGGAAGTTATTAAAGAATCCGTTTTATATGAAAAATTCACTTGCTGATGCTCGCGCTTTGTTTGTTTAGTTGACAGTGTGACCATGTCGGAATTTAATGGATTTCTTAAAAATATGTATATTAAAAAAAAACAAATTTCAGTTTTTTCTGTGGTAAATTTTTTGTTAAAATATCATTTAAGCTTTTTGTTTTCTCTCGAAATGGGTTGCGGGTATCATACGGTCGAGCACTCTCGACTGTAGCTTTCTTACTTGTTTTATATGAAACTTTTCTCAAATAAAATCTTTTTTGGAGGTAAATTTTATATTTCTTAAGCAATTTATTTCACATGTGAAATTTAAACCTCCTTTAAATATATTCATATGATATAGTTTCAACATGTAAAACATTTTTATTGAGACACACTAGTATTGAGTACAATCTTCCAATATATCATTATGTTGCATTAATTTAATAATAAAACATTTCACAGCATGTAAATGTTATATTTCTAAAGCAATTTATTTCACCTGTGAAATTTATAACTCCTTTGAATATATTCATAGGATATAGTTTCAACATATAAAACATTTTTATTGAGACACACTTGTATTGAGTACAATCTTTCCATGTATCATTATGTGACATTAATTTAATAATAAAACAATTAACTTCAATACTTTATCAATCCATATAATGACCTATGCCGGCACCATATTACTCCACGGTCATATGAATTTCATATGTAAAATTTTTTTCATATAACATGCCTTGCGCGACACCATTCCTCTAAAGAGGTTTTGTGACACGTTTTCCGAAAGATAACCTTTTTTCATAGGAAACTTTTCGACTCCACCCCTCTATAGAGGTTTTGTGACACGTTTTCCTTAAGGTGACCTTTTTTCATATGAAACTTTTCTAAAATAAAATTTTTTTGCATGTAAATGTCATATTTCTAAAGCAATTTATTTCAGATGTAAAATTTATAACTCTTATGAATATATCAAGATGATATAGTTTTAACATGTGAAACATTTTTGAGACACACTTGTATTGAGTACAATCTTCCAATATATCATTATGTTGCATTAATTTAATAATAAAACATTTAACAGCATGTAAATGTTATATTTCTAAAGCAATTTATTTCACATGTGAAATGTATAACTCCTTTGAATATATTCATATGATACAGTTTCAACATGTAAAACATTTTTATTGAGACACACTTGTATTGAGTACAATCTTCCCATGTATCATTATGTGGCATTAATTTAATAATAAAACAATTAACTTCAATACTTTATCAATCCATATAATGACCTATGCCGGCACCATATTACTCCACGGTCATATGAATTTCATATGTAAAATTTTTTTCATATAACATGCCTTGCGCGACACCACTCCCCCATAGAGGTTTTGTGACACGTTTTCCGAAAGGTGGCGTTTTTATACCCGCTACCCATAGGGTAGAAGGGTATTATAACTTAGTGCCAACAGAAAATGTATGTAACAGGGAGAAGGAGGCATCTCCGACCCCATAAAGTATATATATTCTTGATCAGTGTCAACAGCCGAGACGATATAGCCATGTCCGTCTGTCCGTCTGTACTAACACCTAGATCTCAGAGACTATAAAAGTTAGAGCTACCAAATTTTGGGACAGTACTCTTATAGGTCCTACGCCGATCAAATTTATTTGAAAAGTTGGATGCCACGAACCTTTCCGCCCCCAAAAGACTGTAAAATCCGTAATAATGAACCTAGAGCATTGAATTTTGGTATGCATAATAATAATTGTATTCTCAATGATTTCTGTGAATTTGGTTGAGATCGAATGAAAAACAAGGAAGTTATTAAAGAATAAGTTTTATATGAAAAAATCACTTGCTGATGCTCGCGCTTTGTTTGTTTAGTTGATAGTGTGACCATGTCGGAATTTAATGGATTTCTTAAAAATATGTATATAAAAAAAAAACAAATTTCAGTATTTTCTGTGGTATATTTTTTGTTTAAATACCATTTAAGCTTTTTGTTTTCTCTCGAAATGGGTTGCGGGTATCATACGGTCGAGCACTCTCAACTGTAGCTTTCTTACTTGTTTTATATGAAACTTTTCTCAAATAAAATCTTTTTTGGAGGTAAATTTTATATTTCTTAAGCAATTTATTTCACATGTGAAATTTATAACCTCCTTTGAATATATTCATATGATATAGTTTCAACATGTAAAACATTTTTATTGAGACACACTAGTATTGAGTACAATCTTCCAATATATCATTATGTTGCATTAATTTAATAATAAAACATTTAACAGCATGTAAATGTTATATTTCTAAAGCAATTTATTTCACATGTGAAATTTATAACTCCTTTGAATATATTCATAGGATATAGTTTCAACATGGAAAACATTTTTATTGAGACACACTTGTATTGAGTACAATCTTTCCATGTATCATTATGTGACATTAATTTAATTATAAAACAATTAACTTCAATACTTTATCAATCCATATAATGACCTATGTCCGATGCACCATATTACTCCACGGTCATATGAATTTCATAAGTGACATTTTTTTCATATAACATGCCTTGCGCGACACCACTCCTCTAAAGAGGTTTTGTGACACGTTTTCCTTAAGGTGACCTTTTTTCTCTTCTTAAATAAACTTTTTTTTTTTGCATGTAAATTTTATATTTCTTAAGCAATTTATTTCACATGTGAAATTTATAACTCCTTTGAATATATTCATATGATATAGTTTCAACATGTAAAACATTTTTATTGAGACACACTAGTATTGAGTACAATCTTCCAATATATCATTATGTTGCATTAATTTAATAATAAAACATTTAACAGCATGTAAATGTTAAATTTCTAAAGCAATTTATTTCAGATGTAAAATTTATAACTCTTATGAATATATCAAAATGATATAGTTTCAACATGTAAAACATTTTTATTGAGACACACTAGTATTGAGTACAATCTTCCAATATATCATTATGTTGCATTAATTTAATAATAAAACATTTAACTTCATTATTTTATCAATCCATATAATATGTGACCTATGCCGGAAACATATTACTCCACGGTCATATGAATTTCATATGTGACATTTTTTTCATATAACATGCCTTGCGCGACACCATTCCTCTAAAGAGGTTTTGTGACACGTTTTCCGAAAGATAACCTTTTTTCATAGGAAACTTTTCGACTCCACCCCTCTATAGAGGTTTTGTGACACGTTTTCCTTAAGGTGACCTTTTTTCATATGAAACTTTTCTAAAATAAAATTCTTTTGCATGTAAATGTCATATTTCTAAAGCAATTTATTTCAGATGTAAAATTTATAACTCCTTATGAATATATCAAGATGATATAGTTTTAACATGTGAAACATTTTTGAGACACACTTGTATTGAGTACAATCTTCCAATATATCATTATGTTGCATTAATTTAATAATAAAACATTTAACAGCATGTAAATGTTATATTTCTAAAGCAATTTATTTCACATGTGAAATGTATAACTCCTTTGAATATATTCATATGATACAGTTTCAACATGTAAAACATTTTTATTGAGACACACTTGTATTGAGTACAATCTTCCCATGTATCATTATGTGGCATTAATTTAATAATAAAACAATTAACTTCAATACTTTATCAATCCATATACTCCACGGTCATATGAATTTCATAAGTGACATTTTTATACCCGCTACCCATAGGGTAGAAGGGTATTATAACTTAGTGCCAACAGGAAATGTATGTAACTGGCAGAAGGAGGCATCTCCGACCCCATAAAGTATATATATTCTTGATCAGTGTCAACAGCCGAGACGATATAGCCATGTCCGTCTGTCCGTCTGTCAGTCCGCATGAACACCTAGATCTCAGAGACTATAAAAGTTAGAGCTACCAAATTTTGGGACAGTACTCTTATAGGTCCTACGCCGATCAAGTTTATTTCAAAAGTTGGATGCCACGAACCCTTTCCGCCCCAAAAAGACTGTAAAAGCCGCAATAATCAACCTAGAGCATTGTTGTTAAAATATCATTTAAGCTTTTTGTTTTCTCTCGAAATGGGTTGCGGGTATCATACGGTCGAGCACTCGACTGTAGCTTTCTTACTTGTTTTATATGAAACTTTTCTCAAATAAAATGTTTTTTGCAGGTAAATTTTATATTTATTAAGCAATTTATTTCACATGTGAAATTTATAACTCCTTTGAATATATTCATATGATACAGTTTCAACATATAAAACATTTTTATTGAGACACACTTGTATTGAGTACAATCTTTCCATGTATCATTATTTGACATTAATTTAATAATAAAACAATTAACTTCAATACTTTATCAATCCATATAATGACCTATGCCGGCACCATATTACTCCACGGTCATATGAATTTCATATGTGACATTTTTTTCATATAACATGCCTTGCGCGACACCACTCCTCTAAAGAGGTTTTGTGACACGTTTTCCTTAAGGTGACCTTTTTTCTCTTCTTAAATAAACTTTTTTTTTTTGCATGTAAATTTTATATTTCTTAAGCAATTTATTTCACATGTGAAATTTATAACTCCTTTGAATATATTCATATGATATAGTTTCAACATGTGAAACATTTTTTTTGAGACACACTTGTATTGAGTACAATCTTCCCATGTATCATTATGTTGCATTAATTTAATAATAAAACATTTAACTTCATTATTTTATCAATCAATCAATATATTCATATGTGACCTATGCCGGAAACATATTACTCCACGGTCATATGAATTTCATATGTGACATTTTTTTCATATAACATGCCTTGCGCGACACCACTCCCCCATAGAGGTTTTGTGACACGTTTTCCGAAAGGTGGCGTTTTTATACCCGCTACCCATAGGGTAGAAGGGTATTATAACTTAGTGCCAACAGAAAATGTATGTAACAGGCAGAAGGAGGCATCTCCGACCCCATAAAGTATATATATTCTTGATCAGTGTCAACAGCCGACCCGATATAGCCATGTCCGTCTGTCCGTCTGTACGTCTGTACTAACACCTAGATCTCAGAGACTATAAAAGTTAGAGCTACCAAATTTTGGGACAGTACTCTTATAGGTCCTACGCCGATCAAGTTTATTTCAAAAGTTGGATGCCACGAACCTTTCCGCCCCCAAAAGACTGTAAAATCCGCAATAATCAACCTAGAGCATTGTTGTTAAAATATCATTTAAGCTTTTTGTTTTCTCTCGAAATGGGTTGCGGGTATCATACGGTCGAGCACTCTCGACTGTAGCTTTCTTACTTGTTTTATATGAAACTTTTCTCAAATAAAATGTTTTTTGCAGGTAAATTTTATATTTATTAAGCAATTTATTTCACATGTGAAATTTATAACTCCTTTGAATATATTCATATGATACAGTTTCAACATATAAAACATTTTTATTGAGACACACTTGTATTGAGTACAATCTTTCCATGTATCATTATTTGACATTAATTTAATAATAAAACAATTAACTTCAATACTTTATCAATCCATATAATGACCTATGCCGGCACCATATTACTCCACGGTCATATGAATTTCATATGTGACATTTTTTTCATATAACATGCCTTGCGCGACACCACTCCTCTAAAGAGGTTTTGTGACACGTTTTCCTTAAGGTGACCTTTTTTCTCTTCTTAAATAAACTTTTTTTTTTGCATGTAAATTTTATATTTCTTAAGCAATTTATTTCACATGTGAAATTTATAACTCCTTTGAATATATTCATATGATATAGTTTCAACATGTAAAACATTTTTTTTGAGACACACTTGTATTGAGTACAATCTTCCCATGTATCATTATGTTGCATTAATTTAATAATAAAACATTTAACTTCATTATTTTATCAATCAATCAATATATTCATATGTGACCTATGCCGGAAACATATTACTCCACGGTCATATGAATTTCATATGTGACATTTTTTTCATATAACATGCCTTGCGCGACACCACTCCCCCATAGAGGTTTTGTGACACGTTTTCCGAAAGGTGGCGTTTTTATACCTGCTACCCATAGGGTAGAAGGGTATTATAACTTAGTGCCAACAGAAAATGTATGTAACAGGCAGAAGGAGGCATCTCCGACCCCATAAAGTATATATATTCTTGATCAGTGTCAACAGCCGACCCGATATAGCCATGTCCGTCTGTCCGTCTGTACGTCTGTACTAACACCTAGATCTCAGAGACTATAAAAGTTAGAGCTACCAAATTTTGGGACAGTACTCTTATAGGTCCTACGCCGATCAAGTTTATTTCAAAAGTTGGATGCCACGAACCTTTCCGCCCCCAAAAGACTGTAAAATCCGCAATAATCAACCTAGAGCATTGAATTTTGGTATGCATAATAATAATTGTATTCGCAATGATTTCTGTGAATTTGGTTGAGATCGAATGAAAAACAAGGAAGTTATTAAAGAATCAGTTTTATATGGAAAATTCACTTGCTGAGCCTCGCGCTTTGTTTGTTTAGTTGACAGAGTGACCATGTCGGAATTTAATGGATTTCTTAAAAATATGTATATTAAAAAAAAAACAAATTTCAGTATTTTCTGTGGTATATTTTTTGTTAAAATATCATTTAAGCTTTTTGTTTTCTCTCGAAATGGGTTGCGGGTATCATACGGTCGAGCACTCTCGACTGTAGCTTTCTTACTTGTTTACATATGAAACTTTTCTCAAATAAAATGTTTTTTGCAGGTAAATTTTATATTTCTTAAGCAATTTATTTCACATGTGAAATTTATAACTCCTTTGAATATATTCATATGATACAGTTTCAACATATAAAACATTTTTATTGAGACACACTTGTATTGAGTACAATCTTTCCATGTATCATTATGTGACATTAATTTAATAACAAAACAATTAACTTCAATACTTTATCAATCCATATAATGACCTATGCCGGCACCATATTACTCCACGGTCATATGAATTTCATGTGACATTTTTTTCATATAACATGCCTTGCGCGACACCACTCCTCTAAAGAGGTTTTGTGACACGTTTTCCTTAAGGTGACCTTTTTTCTCTTCTTAAATAAACTTTTTTTGCATGTAAATTTTATATTTCTTAAGCAATTTATTTCACATGTGAAATTTATAACTCCTTTGAATATATTCATATGGTATAGTTTCAACATGTAAAACATTTTTATTGAGACACACTAGTATTTAGTACAATCTTCCAATATATCATTATGTTGCATTAATTTAATAATAAAACATTTAACAGCATGTAAATGTTAAATTTCTAAAGCAATTTATTTCAGATGTAAAATTTATAACTCTTATGAATATATCAAAATGATATAGTTTCAACATGTAAAACATTTTTATTGAGACACACTAGTATTGAGTACAATCTTCCAATATATCATTATGTTGCATTAATTTAATAATAAAACATTTAACTTCATTATTTTATCAATCAATCAATATATTCATATGTGACCTATGCCGGAAACATATTACTCCACGGTCATATGAATTTCATATGTGACATTTTTTCATATAACATGCCTTGCGCGACACCACTCCCCCATAGAGGTTTTGTGACACGTTTTCCGAAAGGTGGCGTTTTTATACCCGCTACCCATAGGGTAGAAGGGTATTATAACTTAGTGCCAACAGAAAATGTATGTAACAGGCAGAAGGAGGCATCTCCGACCCCATAAAGTATATATATTCTTGATCAGTGTCAACAGCCGACCCGATATAGCCATGTCCGTCTGTCCGTCTGTACGTCTGTACTAACACCTAGATCTCAGAGACTATAAAAGTTAGAGCTACCAAATTTTGGGACAGTACTCTTATAGGTCCTACGCCGATCAAGTTTATTTCAAAAGTTGGATGCCACGAACCTTTCCGCCCCCAAAAGACTGTAAAATCCGCAATAATCAACCTAGAGCATTGAATTTTGGTATGCATAATAATAATTGTATTCGCAATGATTTCTGTGAATTTGGTTGAGATCGAATGAAAAACAAGGAAGTTATTAAAGAATCAGTTTTATATGGAAAATTCACTTGCTGAGCCTCGCGCTTTGTTTGTTTAGTTGACAGAGTGACCATGTCGGAATTTAATGGATTTCTTAAAAATATGTATATTAAAAAAAAACAAATTTCAGTATTTTCTGTGGTATATTTTTTTTAAAATATCATTTAAGCTTTTTGTTTTCTCTCGAAATGGGTTGCGGGTATCATACGGTCGAGCACTCTCGACTGTAGCTTTCTTACTTGTTTAATATGAAACTTTTCTCAAATAAAATGTTTTTTGCAGGTAAATTTTATATTTCTTAAGCAATTTATTTCACATGTGAAATTTATAACTCCTTTGAATATATTCATATGATACAGTTTCAACATATAAAACATTTTTATTGAGACACACTTGTATTGAGTACAATCTTTCCATGTATCATTATGTGACATTAATTTAATAACAAAACAATTAACTTCAATACTTTATCAATCCATATAATGACCTATGCCGGCACCATATTACTCCACGGTCATATGAATTTCATGTGACATTTTTTTCATATAACATGCCTTGCGCGACACCACTCCTCTAAAGAGGTTTTGTGACACGTTTTCCTTAAGGTGACCTTTTTTCTCTTCTTAAATAAACTTTTTTTTTGCATGTAAATTTTATATTTCTTAAGCAATTTATTTCACATGTTAAATTTATAACTCCTTTGAATATATTCATATGATATAGTTTCAACATGTAAAACATTTTTATTGAGACACACTAGTATTTAGTACAATCTTTCAATATATCATTATGTTGCATTAATTTAATAATAAAACATTTAACAGCATGTAAATGTTAAATTTCTAAAGCAATTTATTTCAGATGTAAAATTTATAACTCTTATGAATATATCAAAATGATATAGTTTCAACATGTAAAACATTTTTATTGAGACACACTAGTATTGAGTACAATCTTCCAATATATCATTATGTTGCATTAATTTAATAATAAAACATTTAACTTCATTATTTTATCAATCCATATAATATGTGACCTATGCCGGAAACATATTACTCCACGGTCATATGAATTTCATATGTGACATTTTTTTCATATAACATGCCTTGCGCGACACCATTCCTCTAAAGAGGTTTTGGTGACACGTTTTCCGAAAGGTGGCCTTTTTATACCCGCTACCCATAGGGTAGAAGGGTATTATAACTTAGTGCCAACAGAAAATGTATGTAACAGGCAGAAGGAGGCATCTCCGACCCTATAAAGTATATATATTCTTGATCAGTGTCAACAGCTGAGACGATATAGCCATGTCCGTCTGTCCGTCTGTCAGTCCGCATGAACACCTAGATCTCAGAGACTATAAAAGTTAGAGCTACCAAATTTTGGGACAGTACTCTTATAGGTCCTACGCCGATCAAGTTTATTTCAAAAGTTGGATGCCACGAACCTTTCCGCCCCAAAAAGACAGTAAAAGCCGCAATAATCAACCTAGAGCATTGAATTTTGGTATGCATAATAATAATTGTATTCGCAATGATTTCTGTGAATTTGGTTGAGATCGAATGAAAAACAAGGAAGTTATTAAAGAATCAGTTTTATATGAAAAAATCACTTGCTGATGCTCGCGCTTTGTTTGTTTAGTTGACAGTGTGACCATGTCGGAATTTAATGGATTTCTTAAAAATGTGTCTATAAAAAAAAACAAATTTTTGTATTTTCTGTGGTATATTTTTTGTTAAAATATCATTTAAGCTTTTTGTTTTCTCTCGAAATGGGTTGCGGGTATCATACGGTCGAGCACTCTCGACTGTAGCTTTCTTACTTGTTTTATATGAAACTTTTCTCAAATAAAATCTATTTTGCAGGTAAATTTTATATTTCTTAAGAAATTTATTTCACATGTGAAATTTATAACTCCTTTGAATATATTCATATGATACAGTTTCAACATGTAAAACATTTTTATTGAGACACACTTGTATTGAGTACAATCTTTCCATGTATCATTATGTGACATTAATTTAATAACAAAACAATTAACTTCAATACTTTATCAATCCATATAATGACCTATGCCGGCACCATATTACTCCACGGTCATATGAATTTCATATGTGACATTTTTTTCATATAACATGCCTTGCGCGACACCACTCCTCTAAAGAGGTTTTGTGACACGTTTTCCTTAAGGTGACCTTTTTCTCTTCTTAAATAAACTTTTTTTTGCATGTAAATTTTATATTTCTTAAGCAATTTATTTCACATGTGAAATTTATAACTCCTTTGAATATATTCATATGGTATAGTTTCAACATGTAAAACATTTTTATTGAGACACACTAGTATTTAGTACAATCTTCCAATATATCATTATGTTGCATTAAATTAATAATAAAACATTTAACAGCATGTAAATGTTAAATTTCTAAAGCAATTTATTTCAGATGTAAAATTTATAACTCTTATGAATATATCAAAATGATATAGTTTCAACATTTAAAACATTTTTATTGAGACACACTAGTATTGAGTACAATCTTCCAATATATCATTATGTTGCATTAATTTAATAATAAAACATTTAACTTCATTATTTTATCAATCCATATAATATGTGACCTATGCCGGAAACATATTACTCCACGGTCATATGAATTTCATATGTGGCATTTTTTTCATATAACATGCCTTGCGCGACACCATTCCTCTAAAGAGGTTTTGTGACACGTTTTCCGTAAGATAACCTTTTTTCATATGAAACTTTTCGACTCCACCCTTCTATAGAGGTTTTGTGACACGTTTTCCTTAAGGTGACCTTTTTTCATATGAAACTTTTCTAAAATAAAATTTTGTTTGCATGTAAATGTCATATTTCTAAAGCAATTTATTTCAGATGTAAAATTTATAACTCTTATGAATATATCAAGATGATATAGTTTTAACATGTGAAACATTTTTGAGACACACTTGTATTGAGTACAATCTTCCCATGTATCATTAGGAAAGGTGGCCTTTTTATACCCGCTACCCATAGGGTAGAAGGGTATTATAACTTAGTGCCAACAGAAAATGTATGTAACAGGCAGAAGGAGGCATCTCCGACCCCATAAAGTATATATATTCTTGATCAGTGTCAACAGCTGAGACGATATAGCCATGTCCGTCTGTCCGTCTGTCAGTCCGCATGAACACCTAGATCTCAGAGACTATAAAAGTTAGAGCTACCAAATTTTGGGACAGTACTCTTATAGGTCCTACGCCGATCAAGTTTATTTCAAAAGTTGGATGCCACGAACCTTTCCGCCCCAAAAAGACAGTAAAAGCCGCAATAATCAACCTAGAGCATTGAATTTTGGTATGCATAATAATAATTGTATTCGCAATGATTTCTGTGAATTTGGTTGAGATCGAATGAAAAACAAGGAAGTTATTAAAGAATCAGTTTTATATGGAAAATTCACTTGCTGAGCCTCGCGCTTTGTTTGTTTAGTTGACAGAGTGACCATGTCGGAATTTAATGGATTTCTTAAAAATGTGTCTATAAAAAAAAAACAAATTTTTGTATTTTCTGTGGTATATTTTTTGTTAAAATATCATTTAAGCTTTTTGTTTTCTCTCGAAATGGGTTGCGGGTATCATGCGGTCGAGCACTCTCGACTGTAGCTTTCTTACTTGTTTTATATGAAACTTTTCTCAAATAAAATGTTTTTTGCAGGTAAATTTTATATTTCTTAAGCAATTTATTTCACATGTGAAATTTATAGCTCCTTTGAATATATTCATATGATACAGTTTCAACATATAAAACATTTTTATTGAGACACACTTGTATTGAGTACAATCTTTCCCATGTATCATTATGTGACATTAATTTAATAATAAAACAATTAACTTCAATACTTTATCAATCCATATAATGACCTATGCCGGCACCATATTACTCCACGGTCATATGAATTTCATATGTGACATTTTTTTCATATAACATGCCTTGCGCGACACCACTCCTCTAAAGAGGTTTTGTGACACGTTTTCCTTTAGGTGACCTTTTTTTCTCTTCTTAAATAAACTTTTTTTGCATGTAAATTTTATATTTCTTAAGCAATTTATTTCACATGTGAAATTTATAACTCCTTTGAATATATTCATATGATATAGTTTCAACATGTAAAACATTTTTATTGAGACACACTAGTATTGAGTACAATCTTCCAATATATCATTATGTTGCATTAATTTAATAATAAAACATTTAACAGCATGTAAATGTTAAATTTCTAAAGCAATTTATTTCAGATGTAAAATTTATAACTCTTATGAATATATCAAAATGATATAGTTTTAACATGTGAAACATTTTTTTTGAGACACACTTGTATTGAGTACAATCTTCCCATGTATCATTATGTTGCATTAATTTAATAATAAAACATTTAACTTCATTATTTTATCAATCCATATAATATGTGACCTATGCGGGAAACATATTACTCCACGGTCATATGAATTTCATATGTGACATTTTTTTCATATAACATGCCTTGCGCGACACCACTCCCCCATAGAGGTTTTGTGACACGTTTTCCGAAAGGTGGCGTTTTTATACTTATAACTTTATATTATAACTTAGTGCCAACAGAAAATGTATGTAACAGGCAGAAGGAGGCATCTCCGACCCCATAAAGTATATATATTCTTGATCAGTGTCAACAGCCGACCCGATATAGCCATGTCCGTCTGTCCGTCTGTACGTCTGTACTGTAAAAATTTTTGGGACAGTACTCTTATAGGTCCTACGCCGATCAAGTTTATTTCAATTTATTTCACATGTGAAATTTATAACTCCTTTGAATATATTCATATGATATAGTTTCAACATGTAAAACATTTTTATTGAGACACACAGGTATTGAGTACAATCTTCCAATATATCATTATGTTGCATTAATTTAATAATAAAACATTTAACAGCATGTAAATGTTAAATTTCTAAAGCAATTTATTTCAGATGTAAAATTTATAACTCTTATGAATATGTCGTGACACGATGATATTACTTGAGTTAAACGGCCGTTGCGCGTCACACATCTCTAATTCATTGTCCGTTTCTTTAGTTTCGTTATTTCTTAAGTTATACTCAGACGATTGAGCGTAGATAATTCTGAGATAAGGCTATCTGTCGCTGTACGTGGTCCCTTGTGTTGCTTAGCGTGTGTGAGTAAGCGAGATGGCAATAGTGATTAAAAATATGATTAGAGTTGACTTTGTCGTCACAAGAATCGCTGCCACGAGGCAGGACTAGTCTGGAACGTTCACCGTAAGCTGACACAAAGGAATTCGTTTTTGTGCGCGTAGCCAAAAGAAAGTTTAGTCAAAGAAATGGATTGTAACCTCTTGGCTGACCCGACATCAGAAGTGGGATCCGTGCCAGCTCCTGCATTATCTGGAGAACAGTGGCGTGAAGTTCTTGCCTTACAAAATCGGAATATGAACGAACTCCTGAAAACAATGCAGTCAACGACACAAGTGCAGCAACAATGCCGTGACGTCACTTTGCCCAAATTCAACCCTGACACTGCTGGAGTAGAAGCCTCAAAATGGTGCGCGACTACTGACATAATACTGTCGGAGCACGCCCTGGAAGGTAGTAAACTTATTATGGCATTGAGTAATTCCATGGAGGGGATCGCTTCGCATTGGTTAACACAAATCTCCTATCCTGGCATGAAATGGAATGAGTTTCGAGAATTGTTTCTTCAGCGCTTCGAAGAAGAAGAGACGGTGGCGGCCATGTTTTTCAATTTGCTAAACAGCCGCCCGGCCGATGACGAATGTCTCGCAGTTTATGCAAGTCGTTTAATGACGTCATTGACAACGAAATGGCGAAATAGGAGCCACGAAGAAATCGCCGTTTCTACCGTGCTTGCACACTTGGCGAATATCGATAGCCGCTTGCAGCGAATTGTTTTACTTCAAACGTGCAATCCCGAAGTAAATTACAGTCCGAATTGAAGGCGTTCTCTTTTGATAAGAAACGGCGCGGCTGTCGTGACGAAAACACTGAACCAGACCAAAAGAAAAGAAGAGTGTTATCTGTGGTGTGTCATTTTTGTGGAAAACAAGGACATAAAGTTGCCGAATGCCGATCGAAAATGCGTCAAGAGAAGATGAAGCCACAGCGGGAGAAGTTAAGTCTCCCGTGTTTCAAATGTGGCCAACCAGGGCACTTCGCAAACAAGTGCTCAAGTAACGGGACATCAGCTTTACCCGGAAAGATCCAGCAGAAGAGTGTCAACCAATGGTTTTGATTGCAGAACCAACCGCAGTTATGGAACATCGAGGTGAGCTCTATCCAATTTGCTTTGACTCCGGCGCCGAATGTTCGATAATTAAGGAGACAATCAGCAACAAATTATCTGGAAAACGCACCAATAATATTGTAATGTTGAAAGGTATTGGTGATACCGGTGTATACGGTACGTTGCAAATATTAAGTCAAGTTAAAATTAATGAAAATGTGAGTGAAATATTGTTCCATGTTATGGGAGATGTACAATTGAAAAATGATATCATAATCGGGCGAGAGATCCTGAGCCAGGGCCTTAATGTTGTTGTTGGGTCAGATATGTTTGAACTCGTAAAATCGAAAACTGTAAACATTTGTTCTTCAACTAAGCCAACATTTAACTTATCCGACTCTAGACAGCAGGAGTGGTCGGTAGCGAGAAAGATGAATTAATTAAACTAATTGAAACTTATTCCGACAGCATTTATTAAAGGAATTCCAAGTACACGAGTTAGCACAGGCGAGATGAGAAGCCGTTTAATCGACCCCAGTAAAACTGTTCGGCGATGCCCGTATGGGCTTAGACCTCAAGAGAGAGAAACAGTTAGAAATCAGTTGAGTGAGTTGACTAAATGTAATATCATACGCCCTAGTTGCTCCCCCTTGCTAGCCCCAGTGTTGCTCGTCAAAAGAAGAACGGGTCAGATCGCCTTTGCGTCGATTACAGGGAACTAAATTCAAATACAGTTTCAGACAAATACCCGTTGCCGCTATAATGATCAGATAGCTAGACTTTGTGGAGCTAACTTTTTTCGTGTTTTAGATGTTGCGAGTGGTTTCCATCAAATCCAATTCACCCCGACTCAATAGAATGTACCGCATTCGTGACTCCCCCTTAGCCAATTTGAATTTTTAACAATGCCTTTCGGTCTTAAAAACGCGCCAGCGGTCTTTCAGCGTTCTGTAATGAACGCTCTGGGTGATCTTGCTCACACTTTCGTAATCGTTATATGGACGATATTATGGTTGTGTCAACAAAGGAGTCTAGAATGGAAAGGTTAAAAATTGTTTTAAACATTCTTACAAATGCTGGATTCACTTTTAACATTAATTAAGTACAGTTTCCTTAAAACAGAAGTTCAGATATTTGGGCTATGAGATACAGGCGGGGGAAGTTCGGCACAATTCACGGAAAATATCTGCGTTAGGTTCATTGCCTCCGCCTCTAACTGCCACTGGCATTAGACAATTTATTGGTCTGGCCTCATATTTCCGAAAGTTTGTGCCCAACTTTTCCCAAGTTATGAAACCGTTATATTCTCTATCTTCTGGAAATGGAAGTATTACTTGGAATCCTGAATTGGAAAAAGTTAGAAAACGCATCGTGGACATTCTTACAAACGACCCTGTATTAGTAATATTTGACCCTCAATACCCTATTGAGTTGCATACAGATGCAAGCTCCATTGGATATGGGGCGATGCTTATACATCGAATACAAAATAGATCTCACGTTGTAGAATATTTTAGCAAAACCACTTCTTTTGCGGAGTCTAAGTATCATTCTTATGAACTGGAAACCTTAGCTGTGGTTCAGGCCATAAAACATTTTCGTCATTACCTTCTTGGTCGCAATTTAGTTGTGTTTACCGATTGTAATTCGTTGAAGGCTTCTCGTACCAAAATAGATTTGACTCCAAGGGTACATCGTTGGTGGGCCTATTTACAATCATTCGAATTTTGACATTCAATATAGAGAAGGAAAGCGTATGGCTCATGTTGACTTTTTGTCCAGAAACCCATTGCCTCCCGAATCGCATCCAGCCGTATCTAAAATTCCCTTAAAGAGAGTAACTTTAGCTGAGATTTCCTAGCGACTGGCTTCTCGCCGAACAGCGTTTAGATCCCGAAATAATAGAAATTGCTCACTAAATTAAACTCTGATGAGTTCTCCGTAGACTTGGCCAACACATTTGATTTGCGCAAGGAGTCTTGCAATCGTAAGGTACAGCGGAATGGTGGGACACGTTGCTTGCCGGTTGTGCCACGAGCGTTCAAATGGTCGGTAATAAACCAAGTACACGAATCGATTATGCACCTTGGTTGGCAAAAGACACTTGACAAAGTTTATCAATATTACTGGTTTGATAAAATGAACAAGTACGTTCGTAAATTTGTCGTCAAACTGTATAACTTGTCGGACTTCTAAATCTCCTTCTGGGAAAGTCCAAGCTGAGCTTCATCCTATCCCAAAGATCAGTATACCCTGGCATACGGTTCACATTGACATTACAGGAAAGCTAAGCGGAAAAAGCGGCTCGAACCCTGGGATTAGTTCCTCCGCTAGAAACAGAAGTAGAAATAGATTTAGCTAGTATTAGAGCTAACGCTACCGATAGAATGAAATCGTTAGCCTCTTATGATAAATCTAGATTCGATAAAAACAAGGCATCTGTTGTCAAACACAATGTAGGTGATTACGTGTTACTAAAAAATGAAGAGCGGCACCAAACTAAGTTAGATTCAAAATTTAGAGGACCGCTTTTAGTAACAGAAGTCTTGGATGGTGATAGGTACATGTTGAAGTCCCTAAAGAATAAACGCTTGTTCAAGTATTGTCACGAAGATATTCGAAAAATGCCAGATAGTGAAATACCAAATGAATTTGATATCGAAAAAGAAGAGTTAAGCCATGCCAATGAGTCCAGTTCGGACAGAAAGTAATCCATTTAAGCGAGACGATGTGTTATCCGTCAGAGAGGACGATGTGTTATCCGTCAGAGAGGACGATGTGTTATCCGTCAGAGAGGACAATGTGTTATCCGTCAGAGAGGACGATGTGTTATCCGTCTGAGAGGACGATGTGTAATCCGTTGAGAGAAACGATGAATTTAATGAATATAGTGTACTGGCGGAAGGCCCAAGTGAGGCATATTGAAAGTAATGATAAGTCATTTATAATCTAGTTACTAATGAAGAAAATATGAACTGAAAATACTAAGAAGGGGGGGGGGGAATTAAATTAATTACGTTTGTAAAATATGTATAAGAGAGTCTGTTATGAAGAAAATTGTTTGTAAAGCTAAACTTGGTGTACGGAGCAAAATGTGAAAGACATGAACAATAAAGTTTAAGACTTGAATAGAGATGAAAATTGAATCAGTTTGATAAAAACGACTACACGAGGACGTGTAAATTGTCAGGATAGCCGTGTCGTGACACGATGATATTACTTGAGTTAAACGGCCGTTGCGCGTCACACATCTCTAATTCATTGTCCGTTTCTTTAGTTTCGTTATTTCTTAAGTTATACTCAGACGATTGAGCGTAGATAATTCTGAGATAAGGCTATCTGTCGCTGTACGTGGTCCCTTGTGTTGCTTAGCGTGTGTGAGTAAGCGAGATGGCAATAGTGATTAAAAATATGATTAGAGTTGACTTTGTCGTCACAAGAATCGCTGCCACGAGGCAGGACTAGTCTGGAACGTTCACCGTAAGCTGACACAAAGGAATTCGTTTTTGTGCACGTAGCCAAAAGAAAGTTTAGTCAAAGAAATGGATTCTAACCTCTTGGCTGACCCGACAAATATATCAAAATGATATAGTTTTAACATGTGAAACATTTTTTTTGAGACACACTTGTATTGAGTACAATCTTCCCATGTATCATTATGTTGCATTAATTTAATAATAAAACATTTAACTTCATTATTTTATCAATCAATCAATATATTCATATGTGACCTATGCCGGAAACATATTACTCCACCGGTCATATGAATTTCATATGACATTTTTTTCATATAACATGCCTTGCGCGACACCACTCCCCCATAGAGGTTTTGTGACACGTTTTCCGAAAGGTGGCGTTTTTATACCCGCTACCCATAGGGTAGAAGGGTATTATAACTTAGTGCCAACAGAAAATGTATGTAACAGGCAGAAGGAGGCATCTCCGACCCCATAAAGTATATATATTCTTGATCAGTGTCAACAGCCGACCCGATATAGCCATGTCCATCTGTCCGTCTGTACGTTCTGTACTAACACCTAGATCTCAGAGACTATAAAAGTTAGAGCTACCAAATTTTGGGACAGTACTCTTATAGGTCCTACGCCGATCAAGTTTATTTCAAAAGTTGGATGCCACGAACCTTTCCGCCCCCAAAAGACTGTATTCATATGATACAGTTTCAACATGTAAAACATTTTTATTGAGACACACTTGTATTGAGTACAATCTTTCCATGTATCATTATGTGACATTAATTTAATAACAAAACAATTAACTTCAATACTTTATCAATCCATATAATGACCTATGCCGGCACCATATTACTCCACGGTCATATGAATTTCATATGTGACATTTTTTTCATATAACATGCCTTGCGCGACACCACTCCTCTAAAGAGGTTTTGTGACACGTTTTCCTTAAGGTGACCTTTTTTCTCTTCTTAAATAAACTTTTTTTTTTTGCATGTAAATTTTATATTTCTTAAGCAATTTATTTCACATGTGAAATTTATAACTCCTTTGAATATATTCATATGGTATAGTTTCAACATGTAAAACATTTTTATTGAGACACACTAGTATTTAGTACAATCTTCCAATATATCATTATGTTGCATTAATTTAATAATAAAACATTTAACAGCATGTAAATGTTAAATTTCTAAAGCAATTTATTTCAGATGTAAAATTTATAACTCTTATGAATATATCAAAATGATATAGTTTCAACATTTAAAACATTTTTATTGAGACACACTAGTATTGAGTACAATCTTCCAATATATCATTATGTTGCATTAATTTAATAATAAACAAGTAAGAAAGCTACAGTCGAGAGTGCTCGACCGTATGATACCCGCAACCCATTTCGAGAGAAAACAAAAAATTTAAATGATATATTAACAAAAAATATACCAAATATACCAAAGCGCGGGCAGCTGCAAGTGAATTTTGCATAGAAAATTGATTCTTTAATAACTTCCTTGTTTTTCATTCGATCTCAACCAAATTCACAGGAATCATTGAGAATATAAATATTATTATGCATATCAAAATTCAATGCTCTAGGTCTATTATTACGGCTTTTACAGACTTTTGGGGGCGGAAAGGGGCGTGGCATCCAACTTTTGAAATAAACTTGACCTGCGTAGGACCTATAGGAGTACTGTCCCCAAATTTGGTAGCTCTAGCTTTTATAGTCTCTGAGATCCAGGTGTTCATACAGACGGACAGACGGACAGACGGACAGACGGACATGGCTATATCGTCTCGGCTGTTGACACTGATCAAGAATATATATACTTTGTGGGGTCGGAGATGCCTCCTTCTGCCTGTTACATACATTTTCTGTTGGCACTAAGTTATAATACCCTTCTACCCTATGGGTAGCGGGTATAAACATTTAACTTCATTATTTTATCAATCCATATAATATGTGACCTATGCCGGAAACATATTACTCCACGGTCATATGAATTTCATATGTGACATTTTTTTCATATAACATGCCTTGCGCGACACCATTCCTCTAAAAGAGGTTTTGTGACACGTTTTCCGTAAGATAACCTTTTTTCATATGAAACTTTTCGACTCCACCCCTCTATAGAGGTTTTGTGACACGTTTTCCTTAAGGTGACCTTTTTTCATATGAAACTTTTCTAAAATAAAATTTTGTTTGCATGTAAATGTCATATTTCTAAAGCAATTTATTTCAGATGTAAAATTTATAACTCTTATGAATATATCAAGATGATATAGTTTTAACATGTGAAACATTTTTGAGACACACTTGTATTGAGTACAATCTTCCCATGTATCATTATGTGGCATTAATTTAATAATAAAACAATTAACTTCAATACTTTATCAATCCATATAATGACCTATGCCGGCACCATATTACTCCACGGTCATATGAATTTCATATGTGAAATTTTTTTCATATAACATGCCTTGCGCGACACCACTCCCCCATAGAGGTTTTGTGACACGTTTTCCGAAAGGTGGCCTTTTTATACCCGCTACCCATAGGGTAGAAGGGTATTATAACTTAGTGCCAACAGAAAATGTATGTAACAGGCAGAAGGAGGCATCTCCGACCCCATAAAGTATATATATTCTTGATCAGTGTCAACAGCCGAGACGATATAGCCATGTCCGTCTGTCCGTCTGTACTAACACCTAGATCTCAGAGACTATAAAAGTTAGAGCTACCAAATTTTGGGAAAGTACTCTTATAGGTCCTACGCCGATCAAATTTATTTCAGAAGTTGGATGCCACGAACCTTTCCGCCCCCAAAAGACTGTAAAATTCGTAATAATCAACCTAGAGCATTGAATTTTGGTATGCATAATAATAATTGTATTCTCAATGATTTCTGTGAATTTGGAATCAGTTTTATATGAAAAATTCACTTGCTGATGCTCGCGCTTTGTTTGTTTAGTTGATAGTGTGACCATGTCGGAATTTAATGGATTTCTTAAAAATATGTATATAAAAAAAAACAAATTTCAGTATTTTTTGTGGTATATTGTTTGTTAAAATACCATTTAAGCTTTTTGTTTTCTCTCGAAATGGGTTGCGGGTATCATACGGTCGAGCACTCTCGACTGTAGCTTTCTTACTTGTTTTATATGAAACTTTTCTCAAATAAAATCTTTTTTGCAGGTAAATTTTATATTTCTTAAGCAATTTATTTCACATGTGAAATTTATAACTCCTTTGAATATATTCATATGATATAGTTTTAACATGTAAAACATTTTTATTGAGACACACTAGTATTGAGTACAATCTTCCAATATATCATTATGTTGCATTAATTTAATAATAAAACATTTAACAGCATGTAAATGTTATATTTCTAAAGCAATTTATTTCACATGTGAAATTTATAACTCCTTGTAAAACATTTTTATTGAGACACACTTGTATTGAGTACAATCTTTCCATGTATCATTATGTGACATTAATTTAATAATAAAACAATTAACTTCAATACTTTATCAATCCATATAATGACCTATGCCGGCACCATATTACTCCACGGTCATATGAATTTCATATGTGAAATTTTTTTCATATAACATGCCTTGCGCGACACCACTCCCCCATAAGTATATATATTCTTGATCAGTGTCAACAGCCGAGACGATATAGCCATGTCCGTCTGTCTGTCTGTCCGTCTGTCCGTCTGTATGAACACCTGGATCTCAGAGACTATAAGCGCTAGAGCTACCAAATTTGGGGACAGTACTTCCATAGGTCCTACGCAGATCAAGTTTATTTCAAAAGTTGGATGCCACGCCTCTTTCCGCCCCCAAAAGTCTGTAAAATCCGCAATAATCAACCTAGAGCTTTGAATTTTGGTATGCATAATAATAATTGTATTTTCAATGATTTCTGGTTTCTGGTTTAGTTGACAGTGTGACCATAACGGTGTTGTGATTTTTACCCGCTATTTTCTAATATAAACAAAAAACTAATTTTAGTATATTTGGTATATTTTTTGTTAATATATCATTTAAATTTTTTGTTTTCTCTCGAAATGGGTTGTGGGTATCATACGGTCGAGCACTCTCGACTGTAGCTTTCTTACTGGTTTCATATGAAACTTTTCGACTCCACCCCTCTATAGAGGTTTTGTGACACGTTTTGCTTAAGGTGACCTTTTTTCATATGAAACTTTTATAAAATAAAATTTTTTTGCATGTAAATGTCATATTTCTAAAGCAATTTATTTCAGATGTAAAATTTATAACTCTTATGAATATATCAAGATGATATAGTTTTAACATGTGATACATTTTTGAGACACACTTGTATTGAGTACAATCTTCCCATGTATCATTATGTGACATTAATTTCATAATAAAACAATTAACTTCAATACTTTATCAATCCATATAATGACCTATGCCGGCACCATATTACTCCACGGTCATATGAATTTCATATGTGAAATTTTTTTCATAAAACATGCCTTGCGCGACACCACTCCCCCATAGAGGTTTTGTGACTCGTTTTCCGAAAGGTGGCCCTTTTATACCCGCTACCCATAGGGTAGAAGGGTATTATAACTTAGTGCCAACAGAAAATGTATGTAACAGGCAGAAGGAGACATCTCCGACCCCATAAAGTATATATATTCTTGATCAGTGTCAACAGCCGAGACGATATAGCCATGTCCGTCTGTCCGTCTGTATGAACACCTAGATCTCAGAGACTATAAAAGTTAGAGCTACCAAATTTTGGGACAGTACTCTTATAGGTCCTACGCCGATCAAGTTTATTTCAAAAGTTGCATGCCACGAACCTTTCCGCCCCCAAAAGACTGTAAAATCCGCAATAATCAACCTAGAGCATTGAATTTTGGTATGCATAATAATAATTGTATTCTCTTTCTGTGAATTTGGTTGAGATCGAATGAAAAACAAGGAAGTTATTAAAGAATCAGTTTTATATGAACAAATCACTTGCTGATGCTCGCGCTTTGTTTGTTTAGTTGACAGTGTGACCATGTCGGAATTTAATGGATTTCTTAAAAATGTGTCTATAAAAAAAAACAAATTTTTGTATTTTCTGTGGTATATTTTTTGTTAAAATATCATTTAAGCTTTTTGTTTTCTCTCGAAATGGGTTGCGGGTATCATACGGTCGAGCACTCTCGACTGTAGCTTTCTTACTTGTTTTATATGAAACTTTTCTCAAATAAAATCTTTTTTGCAGGTAAATTTTATATTTCTTAAGCAATTTATTTCACATGTGAAATTTATAACTCCTTTGAATATATTCATATGATATAGTTTCAACATGTAACACATTTTTATTGAGACACACTTGTATTGAGTACAATCTTTCCATGTATCATTATGAGACATTAATTTAATAATAAAACAATTAACTTCAATACTTTATCAATCCATATAATGACCTATGCCGGCACCATATTACTCCACGGTCATATGAATTTCATAAGTGACATTTTTTTCATATAACATGCCTTGCGCGACACCACTCCTCTAAAGAGGTTTTGTGACACGTTTTCCTTAAGGTGACCTTTTTTCTCTTCTTAAATAAACTTTTTCTTTTTTCATGTAAATTTTGTATTTCTTAAGCAATTTATTTCACATGTGAAATTTATAACTCCTTTGAATATATTCATATGATATAGTTTCAACATGTAAAACATTTTTATTGAGACACACTAGTATTGAGTACAATCTTCCAATATATCATTATGTTGCATTAATTTATTATAATAAAACATTTAACATCATGTAAATGTTAAATTTCTAAAGCAATTTATTTCAGATGTAAAATTTATAACTCTTATGAATATATCAAAATGATATAGTTTCAACATGTAAAACATTTTTATTGAGACACACTAGTATTGAGTACAATCTTCCAATATATCATTATGTTGCATTAATTTAATAATAAAACATTTAACTTCATTATTTTATCAATCCATATAATATGTGACCTATGCCGGAAACATATTACTCCACGGTCATATGAATTTCATATGTGACATTTTTTTCATATAACATGCCTTGCGCGACACCATTCCTCTAAAGAGGTTGTGTGACACGTTTTCCGAAAGATAACCTTTTTTCATATGAAACTTTTCGACTCCACCCCTCTATAGAGGTTTTGTGACACGTTTTTCCTTAAGGTGACCTTTTTTAATATGAACTTTTCTGTCCGTCTGTACTAACACCTAGATCTCAGAGACTATAAAAGTTAGAGCTACCAAATTTTGGGAAAGTACTCTTATAGGTCCTACGCCGATCAAATTCTATTTCAGAAGTTGGATGCCACGAACCTTTCCGCCCCCAAAAGACTGTAAAATTCGTAATAATCAACCTAGAGCATTGAATTTTGGTATGCATAATAATAATTGTATTCTCAATGATTTCTGTGAATTTGGAATCAGTTTTATATGAAAAATTCACTTGCTGATGCTCGCGCTTTGTTTGTTTAGTTGATAGTGTGACCATGTCGGAATTTAATGGATTTCTTAAAAATATGTATATAAAAAAAAAAACAAATTTCAGTATTTTTTGTGGTATATTGTTTGTTAAAATACCATTTAAGCTTTTTGTTTTCTCTCGAAATGGGTTGCGGGTATCATACGGTCGAGCACTCTCGACTGTAGCTTTCTTACTTGTTTTATATGAAACTTTTCTCAAATAAAATCTTTTTTGCAGGTAAATTTTATATTTCTTAAGCAATTTATTTCACATGTGAAATTTATAACTCCTTTGAATATATTCATATGATATAGTTTTAACATGTAAAACATTTTTATTGAGACACACTAGTATTGAGTACAATCTTCCAATATATCATTATGTTGCATTAATTTAATAATAAAACATTTAACAGCATGTAAATGTTATATTTCTAAAGCAATTTATTTCACATGTGAAATTTATAACTCCTTGTAAAACATTTTTATTGAGACACACTTGTATTGAGTACAATCTTTCCATGTATCATTATGTGACATTAATTTAATAATAAAACAATTAACTTCAATACTTTATCAATCCATATAATGACCTATGCCGGCACCATATTACTCCACGGTCATATGAATTTCATATGTGAAATTTTTTTCATATAACATGCCTTGCGCGACACCACTCCCCCATAAGTATATATATTCTTGATCAGTGTCAACAGCCGAGACGATATAGCCATGTCCGTCTGTCTGTCTGTCCGTCTGTCCGTCTGTATGAACACCTGGATCTCAGAGACTATAAGCGCTAGAGCTACCAAATTTGGGGACAGTACTTCCATAGGTCCTACGCAGATCAAGTTTATTTCAAAAGTTGGATGCCACGCCTCTTTCCGCCCCCAAAAGTCTGTAAAATCCGCAATAATCAACCTAGAGCTTTGAATTTTGGTATGCATAATAATAATTGTATTTTCAATGATTTCTGGTTTCTGGTTTAGTTGACAGTGTGACCATAACGGTGTTGTGATTTTTACCCGCTATTTTCTAATATAAACAAAAAACTAATTTTAGTATATTTGGTATATTTTTTGTTAATATATCATTTAAATTTTTTGTTTTCTCTCGAAATGGGTTGTGGGTATCATACGGTCGAGCACTCTCGACTGTAGCTTTTACTGGTTTCATATGAAACTTTTCGACTCCACCCCTCTATAGAGGTTTTGTGACACGTTTTGCTTAAGGTGACCTTTTTCATATGAAACTTTTATAAAATAAAATTTTTTTGCATGTAAATGTCATATTTCTAAAGCAATTTATTTCAGATGTAAAATTTATAACTCTTATGAATATATCAAGATGATATAGTTTTAACATGTGATACATTTTTGAGACACACTTGTATTGAGTACAATCTTCCCATGTATCATTATGTGACATTAATTTCATAATAAAACAATTAACTTCAATACTTTATCAATCCATATAATGACCTATGCCGGCACCATATTACTCCACGGTCATATGAATTTCATATGTGAAATTTTTTTCATAAAACATGCCTTGCGCGACACCACTCCCCCATAGAGGTTTTGTGACTCGTTTTCCGAAAGGTGGCCTTTTTATACCCGCTACCCATAGGGTAGAAGGGTATTATAACTTAGTGCCAACAGAAAATGTATGTAACAGGCAGAAGGAGACATCTCCGACCCCATAAAGTATATATATTCTTGATCAGTGTCAACAGCCGAGACGATATAGCCATGTCCGTCTGTCCGTCTGTATGAACACCTAGATCTCAGAGACTATAAAAGTTAGAGCTACCAAATTTTGGGACAGTACTCTTATAGGTCCTACGCCGATCAAGTTTATTTCAAAAGTTGCATGCCACGAACCTTTCCGCCCCCAAAAGACTGTAAAATCCGCAATAATCAACCTAGAGCATTGAATTTTGGTATGCATAATAATAATTTTGTATTCTCTTTCTGTGAATTTGGTTGAGATCGAATGAAAAACAAGGAAGTTATTAAAGAATCAGTTTTATATGAACAAATCACTTGCTGATGCTCGCGCTTTGTTTGTTTAGTTGACAGTGTGACCATGTCGGAATTTAATGGATTTCTTAAAAATGTGTCTATAAAAAAAAAAACAAATTTTTGTATTTTCTGTGGTATATTTTTTGTTAAAATATCATTTAAGCTTTTTGTTTTCTCTCGAAATGGGTTGCGGGTATCATACGGTCGAGCACTCTCGACTGTAGCTTTCTTACTTGTTTTATATGAAACTTTTCTCAAATAAAATCTTTTTTGCAGGTAAATTTTATATTTCTTAAGCAATTTATTTCACATGTGAAATTTATAACTCCTTTGAATATATTCATATGATATAGTTTCAACATGTAACACATTTTTATTGAGACACACTTGTATTGAGTACAATCTTTCCATGTATCATTATGAGACATTAATTTAATAATAAAACAATTAACTTCAATACTTTATCAATCCATATAATGACCTATGCCGGCACCATATTACTCCACGGTCATATGAATTTCATAAGTGACATTTTTTTCATATAACATGCCTTGCGCGACACCACTCCTCTAAAGAGGTTTTGTGACACGTTTTCCTTAAGGTGACCTTTTTCTCTTCTTAAATAAACTTTTTCTTTTTTCATGTAAATTTTGTATTTCTTAAGCAATTTATTTCACATGTGAAATTTATAACTCCTTTGAATATATTCATATGATATAGTTTCAACATGTAAAACATTTTTATTGAGACACACTAGTATTGAGTACAATCTTCCAATATATCATTATGTTGCATTAATTTATTATAATAAAACATTTAACATCATGTAAATGTTAAATTTCTAAAGCAATTTATTTCAGATGTAAAATTTATAACTCTTATGAATATATCAAAATGATATAGTTTCAACATGTAAAACATTTTTATTGAGACACACTAGTATTGAGTACAATCTTCCAATATATCATTATGTTGCATTAATTTAATAATAAAACATTTAACTTCATTATTTTATCAATCCATATAATATGTGACCTTATGCCGGAAACATATTACTCCACGGTCATATGAATTTCATATGTGACATTTTTTTCATATAACATGCCTTGCGCGACACCATTCCTCTAAAGAGGTTGTGTGACACGTTTTCCGAAAGATAACCTTTTTTTCATATGAAACTTTTCGACTCCACCCCTCTATAGAGGTTTTGTGACACGTTTTCCTTAAGGTGACCTTTTTTAATATGAAACTTTTCTAAAATAAAATTTTTTTTGCATGTAAATGTCATATTTCTAAAGCAATTTATTTTAGATGTAAAATTTATAACTCTTATGAATATATCAAGATGATATAGTTTTAACATGTGAAACATTTTTGAGACACACTTGTATTGAGTACAATCTTCCCATGTATCATTATGTGGCATTAATTTAATAATAAAAAACAATTAACTTCAATACTTTATCAATCCATATAATGACCTATGCCGGCACCATATTACTCCACGGTCATATGAATTTCATATGTGAAATTTTTTTCATATAACATGCCTTGCGCGACACCACTCCCCCATAGAGGTTTTGTGACACGTTTTCCGAAAGGTGGCGTTTTTATACCCGCTATCCATAGGGTAGAAGGGTATTATAACTTAGTGCCAACAGAAAATGTATGTAACAGGCAGAAGGAGGCATCTCCGACCCCATAAAGTATATATATTCTTGATCAGTGTCAACAGCCGAGACGATATAGCCATGTCCGTCTGTCTGTCCGCATGAACACCTAGATCTCAGAGACTATAAAAGTTAGAGCTACCAAATTTTTGGACAGTTTTCTTATAGGTCCTACGCCGATCAAGTTTATTTCAAAAGTTGGATGCCACGAACCTTTCCGCCCCCAAAAGACTGTAAAATCCGCAATAATCAACCTAGAGCATTGAATTTTGGTATGCATAATAATAATTGTATTCTCTTTCTGTGAATTTGGTTGAGATCGAATGAAAAACAAGTTATTAAAGAATCAGTTTTATATGAACAAATCACTTGCTGATGCTCGCGCTTTGTTTGTTTAGTTGACAGTGTGACCATGTCGGAATTTAATGGATTTCTTAAAAATGTGTCCATAAAAAAAAAACAAATTTTTGTATTTTCTGTGGTATATTTTTTGTTAAAATATCATTTAAGCTTTTTGTTTTCTCTCGAAATGGGTTGCGGGTATCATACGGTCGAGCACTCTCGACTGTAGCTTTCTTACTTGTTTTATATGAAACTCTTCTCAAATAAAATCTTTTTTGCAGGTAAATTTTATATTTCTTAAGCAATTTATTTCACATGTGAAATTTATAACTCCTTTGAATATATTCATATGATATAGTTTCAACATGTAAAACATTTTTATTGAGAGACACTTGTATTGAGTACAATCTTTCCATGTATCATTATGCGACATTAATTTAATAATAAAACAATTAACTTCAATACTTTATCAATCCATATAATGACCTATGCCGGCACCATATTACTCCACGGTCATATGAATTTCATATGTGACATTTTTTTCATATAACATGCCTTGCGCGACACCACTCCCTCATAGAGGTTTTGTGACACGATTTCCGAAAGGTGGCGTTTTTATACCCGCTACCCATAGGGTAGAAGGGTATTATAACTTAGTGCCAACAGAAAATGTATGTAACAGGCAGAAGGAGGCATCTCCGACCCCATAAAGTATATATATTCTTGATCAGTGTCAACAGCCGAGACGATATAGCCATGTCCGTCTGTCCGTCTGTACTAACACCTAGATCTCAGAGACTATAAACGTTAGAGCTACCAAATTTTGGGAAAGTACTCTTATAGGTCCTACGCCGATCAAATTTATTTCAAAAGTTGGATGCCACGAACCTTTCCGCCCCCAAAAGACTGTAAAATTCGTAATAATCAACCTAGAGCATTGAATTTTGGTATGCATAATAATAATTGTATTCTCAATGATTTCTGTGAATTTGGAATCAGTTTTATATGAAAAATTCACTTGCTGATGCTCGCGCTTTGTTTGTTTAGTTGATAGTGTGACCATGTCGGAATTTAATGGATTTCTTAAAAATATGTATATAAAAAAAAAACAAATTTCAGTATTTTCTGTGGTATATTGTTTGTTAAAATACCATTTAAGCTTTTTGATTTCTCTCGAAATGGGTTGCGGGTATCATACGGTCGAGCACTCTCGACTGTAGCTTTCTTACTTGTTTTATATGAAACTTTTCTCAAATAAAATCTTTTTTGCAGGTAAATTTTATATTTCTTAAGCAATTTATTTTCATGTGAAATTTATAACTCCTTTGAATATATTCATATGATATAGTTTCAACATGTAAAACATTTGTATTGAGACACACTTGTATTGAGTACAATCTTCCAATATATTATTATGTTGCATTACTTTAATAATAAAACATTTAACAGCATGTAAATGTTATATTTCTAAAGCAATTTATTTCAGATGTAAAATTTATAACTCTTATGAATATATTAAAATGATATAGTTTTAACATGTGAAACATTTTTTTTGAGACACACTTGTATTGAGTACAATCTTCCCATGTCTCATTATGTGACATTAATTTAATAATAAAACAATTAACTTCAATACTTTATCAATCCATATAATGACCTATGGCGGCACCATATTACTCTACGGTCATATGAATTTCATATGTGACATTTTTTTCATATAACATGCCTTGCGCGACACCATTCCTCTAAAGAGGTTTTGTGACACGTTTTCCGAAAGATAACCTTTTTTCATATGAAACTTTTCGACTCCACCCCTCTATAGAGGTTTTGTGACACGTTTTCCTTAAGGAGACCTTTTTTCATATGAAACTTTTCTAAAATAAAATTTTTTTTGCATGTAAATGTCATATTTCTAAAGCAATTTATTTCAGATGTAAAATTTATAACTCTTATGAATATATCAAGATGATATAGTTTTAACATGTGAAACATTTTTGAGACACACTTGTATTGAGTACAATCTTCCCATGTATCATTATGTGGCATTAATTTAATAATAAAACAATTAACTTCAATACTTTATCAATCCATATAATGACCTATGCCGGCACCATATTACTCCACGGTCATATGAATTTCATATGTGAAATTTTTTTCATATAACATGCCTTGCGCGACACCACTCCCCCATAGAGGTTTTGTGACACGTTTTCCGAAAGGTGGCGTTTTTATACCCGCTACCCATAGGGTAGAAGGGTATTATAACTTAGTGCCAACAGAAAATGTATGTAACAGGCAGAAGGAGGCATCTCCGACCCCATAAAGTATATATATTCTTGATCAGTGTCAACAGCCGAGACGATATAGCCATGTCCGTCTGTCCGTCTGTCTGTCCGCATGAACACCTAGATCTCAGAGACTATAAAAGTTAGAGCTACCAAATTTTTGGACAGTACTCTTATAGGTCCTACGCCGATCAAGTTTATTTCAAAAGTTGGATGCCACGAACCTTTCCGCCCCCAAAACCCTGTAAAATCCGCAATAATCAACCTAGAGCATTGAATTTTGGTATGCATAATAATAATTGTATTTTCAATGATTTCTGTGAATTTGGTTGACATCAAATGAAAAACAAGGAAGTTATTAAAGAATCAGTTTTATATGAAAAAATCACTTGCTGATGCTCGCGCTTTGTTTGTTTAGTTGACAGTGTGACCATGTCGGAATTTAATGGATTTCTTAAAAATGTGTCTATAAAAAAATCAAATTTTTGTATTTTCTGTGGTATATTTTTTGTTAAAATATCATTTAAGCTTTTTGTTTTCTCTCGAAATGGGTTGCGGGTATCATACGGTCGAGCACTCTCGACTGTAGCTTTTTTACTTGTTTTATATGAAACTTTTCTCAAATAAAATCTTTTTTGCAGGTAAATTTTATATTTCTTAAGCAATTTATTTCACATGTGAAATTTATAACTCCTTTGAATATATTCATATGATATAGTTTCAACATGTAAAACATTTTTATTGAGACACACTTGTATTGAGTACAATCTTTCCATGTATCATTATGAGACATTAATTTAATAATAAAACAATTAACTTCAATACTTTATCAATCCATATAATGACCTATGCCGGCACCATATTACTCCACGGTCATATGAATTTCATATGTGACATTTTTTTCATATAATATGCCTTGCGCGACACCACTCCTCTAAAGAGGTTTTGTGACACGTTTTCCTTAAGGTGACCTTTTTTCTCTTCTTAAATAAACTTTTTTTTTTTTCATGTAAATTTTGTATTTCGTAAGCAATTTATTTCACATGTGAAATTTATAGCTCCTTTGAATATATTCATATGATATAGTTTCAACATGTAAAACATTTTTATTGAGACACACTAGTATTGAGTACAATCTTCCAATATATCATTATGTTGCATTAATTTAATAATAAAACATTTAACATCATGTAAATGTTAAATTTCTAAAGCAAAATATTTCAGATGTAAAATTTATAACTCTTATGAATATATCAAAATGATATAGTTTTAACATGTGAAACATTTTTTTTGAGATACACTTGTATTGAGTACAATCTTCCCATGTCTCATTATGTGACATTAATTTAATAATAAAACAATTAACTTCAATACTTTATCAATCCATATAATGACCCATGGCGGCACCATATTACTCCATATGAATTTCATATGTGACATTTTTTTCATATAACATGCCTTGCGCGACACCATTCCTCTAAAGAGGTTTTGTGACACGTTTTCCGAAAGATAACCTTTTTTCATATGAAACTTTTCGACTCCACCCCTCTATAGAGGTTTTGTGACACGTTTTCCTTAAGGTGACCTTTTTTCATATGAAACTTTTCTAAAATAAAATTTTTTTTGCATGTAAATGTCATATTTCTAAAGCAATTTATTTCAGATGTAAAATTTATAACTCTTATGAATATATCAAGATGATATAGTTTTAACATGTGAAACATTTTTGAGACACACTTGTATTGAGTACAATCTTCCCATGTATCATTATGTGGCATTAATTTAATAATAAAACAATTAACTTCAATACTTTATCAATCCATATAATGACCTATGCCGGCACCATATTACTCCACGGTCATATGAATTTCATATGTGAAATTTTTTTCATATAACATGCCTTGCGCGACACCACTCCCCCATAGAGGTTTTGTGACACGTTTTCCGAAAGGTGGCGTTTTTATACCCGCTACCCATAGGGTAGAAGGGTATTATAACTTAGTGCCAACAGAAAATGTATGTAACAGGCAGAAGGAGGCATCTCCGACCCCATAAAGTATATATATTCTTGATCAGTGTCAACAGCCGAGACGATATAGCCATGTCCGTCTGTCCGTCTGTACTAACACCTAGATCTCAGAGACTATAAAAGTTAGAGCTACCAAATTTTGGACAGAGGTTTTGTGACACGTTTTCCGAAAGGTGGCGTTTTTATACCCGCTACCCATAGCGTAGAAGGGTATTATAACTTAGTGCCAACAGAAAATGTATGTAACAGGCAGAAGGAGGCATCTCCGACCCCATAAAGTATATATATTCTTGATCAGTGTCAACAGCCGAGACGATATAGCCATGTCCGTCTGTCCGTCTGTACTAATACCTAGATCTCAGAGACTATAAAAGTTAGAGCTACCAAATTTTGGACATAGGTTTTGTGACACGTTTTCCGAAAGGGGGCGTTTTTATACCCGCTACCCATAGGGTAGAAGGGTATTATAACTTAGTGCCAACAGAAAATGTATGTAACAGGCACAAGGAGGCATCTCCGACCCCATAAAGTATATATATTCTTGATCAGTGTCAACAGCCGAGACGATATAGCCATGTCCGTCTGTCCGTCTGTACTAACACCTAGATCTCAAAGACTATAATAGTTAGAGCTACCAAATTTTGGACAGAGGTTTTGTGACACGTTTTCCGAAAGGTGGCGTTTTTATACCCGCTACCCATAGGGTAGAAGGGTATTATAACTTAGTGCCAACAGAAAATGTATGTAACAGGCAGAAGGAGGCATCTCCGACCCCATAAAGTATATATATTCTTGATCAGTGTCAACAGCCGAGACGATATAGCCATGGCCGTCTGTCCGTCTGTACTAACACCTAGATCTCAGAGCTACCAAATTTTGGGACAGTACTCTTATAGGTCCTTCGCCGATCAAGTTTATTTCAAAAGTTGGATGCCACGAACCTTTCCGCCCCCAAAACCCTGTAAAATCCGCAATAATTGTATTTTCAATGATTTCTGTGAATTTGGTTGAGATCGAATGAAAAGAATCAGTTTTATATGAAAAAATCACTTGCTGATGCTCGCGCTTTGTTTGTTTAGTTGACAGTGTGACCATGTCGGAATTTAATGGATTTCTTAAAAATGTGTCTATAAAAAAAAAACAAATTTTTGTATTTTCTGTGATATATTTTTTGTTAAAATATCATTTAAGCTTTTTTTTTCTCTCGAAATGGGTTGCGGGTATCATACGGTCGAGCACTCTCGACTGTAGCTTTTTTACTTGTTTTATATGAAACTTTTCTCAAATAAAATCTTTTTTGCAGGTAAATTTTATATTTCTTAAGCAATTTATTTCACATGTGAAATTTATAACTCCTTTGAATATATTCATATGATATAGTTTCAACATGTAAAACATTTTTATTGAGACACACTTGTATTGAGTACAATCTTTCCATGTATCATTATGAGACATTAATTTAATAATAAAACAATTAACTTCAATACTTTATCAATCCATATAATGACCTATGCCGGCACCATATTACTCCACGGTCATATGAATTTCATATGTGACATTTTTTCATATAATATGCCTTGCGCGACACCACTCCTCTAAAGAGGTTTTGTGACACGTTTTCCTTAAGGTGACCTTTTTTCTCTTCTTAAATAAACTTTTTTTTTTTGCATGTAAATTTTATATTTCTTAAGCAATTTATTTCACATGTGAAATTTATAACTCCTTTGAATATATTCATATGATATAGTTTCAACATGTAAAACATTTTTATTGAGACACACTAGTATTGAGTACAATCTTCCAATATATCATTATGTTGCATTAATTTAATAATAAAACATTTAACAACATGTAAATGTTATATTTCTAAAGCAATTTATTTCAGATGTAAAATTTATAACTCTTATGAATATATGAAAATGATATAGTTTTAACATGTGAAACATTTTTTTTGAGACACACTTGTATTGAGTACAATCTTCCCATGTCTCATTATGTGACATAAATTTAATAATAAAACAATTAACTTCAATACTTTATCAATTCATATAATGACCTATGCCGGCACCATATTACTCCACGGTCATATGAATTTCATATGTGACATTTTTTTCATATAACATGCCTTGCGCGACACCATTCCTCTAAAGAGGTTTTGTGACACGTTTTCCGAAAGATAACCTTTTTTCATATGAAACTTTTCGACTCCACCCCTCTATAGAGGTTTTGTGACACGTTTTCCTTAAGGTGACCTTTTTTCATATGAAACTTTTGTAAAATAAAATTTTTTTTGCATGTAAATGAAATATTTCTAAAGCAATTTATTTCAGATGTAAAATTGATAACTCTTATGAATATATCAAGATGATATAGTTTTAACATGTGAAACATTTTTGAGACACACTTGTATTGAGTACAATCTTCCCATGTATCATTATGTGGCATTAATTTAATAATGAAACAATTAACTTCAATACTTTATCAATCCATATAATGACCTATGCCGGCACCATATTACTCCACGGTCATATGAATTTCATATGTGAAATTTTTTTCATATAACATGCCTTGCGCGACACCACTCCCCCATAGAGGTTTTGTGACAGGTTTTCCGAAAGGTGGCGTTTTTATACCCGCTACCCATAGGGTAGAAGGGTATTATAACTTAGTGCCAACAGAAAATGTATGTAACAGGCAGAAGGAGGCATCTCCGACCCCATAAAGTATATATATTCTTGATCAGTGTCAACAGCCGAGACGATATAGCCATGTCCGTCTGTCCGTCTGTACTAACACCTAGATCTCAGAGACTATAAAAGTTAGAGCTACCAAATTTTGGACAGAGGTTTTGTGACACGTTTTCCGAAAGGTGGCGTTTTTATACCCGCTACCCATAGCGTAGAAGGGTATTATAACTTAGTGCCAACAGAAAATGTATGTAACAGGCAGAAGGAGGCATCTCCGACCCCATAAAGTATATATATTCTTGATCAGTGTCAACAGCCGAGACGATATAGCCATGTCCGTCTGTCCGTCTGTACTAACACCTAGATCTCAGAGACTATAAAAGTTAGAGCTACCAAATTTTGGACAGAGGTTTTGTGACACGTTTTCCGAAAGGTGGCGTTTTTATACCCGCTACCCATAGCGTAGAAGGGTATTATAACTTAGTGCCAACAGAAAATGTATGTAACAGGCAGAAGGAGGCATCTCCGACCCCATAAAGTATATATATTCTTGATCAGTGTCAACAGCCGAGACGATATAGCCATGTCCGTCTGTCCGTCTGTACTAACACCTAGATCTCAGAGCTACCAAATTTTGGGACAGTACTCTTATAGGTCCTTCGCCGATCAAGTTTATTTCAAAAGTTGGATGGCACGAACCTTTCCGCCCCCAAAACCCTGTAAAATCCGCAATAATCAACATAGAGCATTGAATTTTGGTATGCATAATAATAATTGTATTTTAAATGATTTCTGTGAATTTGGTTGAGATCGAATGAAAAACAAGGAAGTTATTAAAGAATCAGTTTTATATGAAAAAATCACTTGCTGATGCTCGCGCTTTGTTTGTTTAGTTGACAGTGTGACCATGTCGGAATTTAATGGATTTCTTAAAAATGTGTCTATAAAAAAAAAACAAATTTTTGTATTTTCTGTGGTATATTTTTTGTTAAAATATCATTTAAGCTTTTTGTTTTCTCTCGAAATGGGTTGCGGGTATCATACGGTCGAGCACTCTCGACTGTAGCTTTCTTACTTGTTATATATGAAACTTTTCTCAAATAAAATCTTTTTATACCCGCTACCCATAGGGTAGAAGGGTATTATAACTTAGTGCCAACAGAAAATGTATGTAACAGGCAGAAGGAGGCATCTCCGACCCCATAAAGTATATATATTCTTGATCAGTGTCAACAGCCGAGACGATATAGCCATGTCCGTCTGTCCGTCTGTACTAACACCTAGATCTCAGAGACTATAAAAGTTAGAGCTACCAAATTTTGGACAGAGGTTTTGTGACACGTTTTCCGAAAGGTGGCGTTTTTATACCCGCTACCCATAGCGTAGAAGGGTATTATAACTTAGTGCCAACAGAAAATGTATGTAACAGGCAGAAGGAGGCATCTCCGACCCCATAAAGTATATATATTCTTGATCAGTGTCAACAGCCGAGACGATATAGCCATGTCCGTCTGTCCGTCTGTACTAACACCTAGATCTCAGAGACTATAAAAGTTAGAGCTACCAAATTTTGGACAGAGGTTTTGTGACACGTTTTCCGAAAGGTGGCGTTTTTATACCCGCTACCCATAGCGTAGAAGGGTATTATAACTTAGTGCCAACAGAAAATGTATGTAACAGGCAGAAGGAGGCATCTCCGACCCCATAAAGTATATATATTCTTGATCAGTGTCAACAGCCGAGACGATATAGCCATGTCCGTCTGTCCGTCTGTACTAACACCTAGATCTCAGAGACTATAAAAGTTAGAGCTACCAAATTTTGGACAGAGGTTTTGTGACACGTTTTCCGAAAGGTGGCGTTTTTATACCCGCTACCCATAGCGTAGAAGGGTATTATAACTTAGTGCCAACAGAAAATGTATGTAACAGGCAGAAGGAGGCATCTCCGACCCCATAAAGTATATATATTCTTGATCAGTGTCAACAGCCGAGACGATATAGTTATGTCCGTCTGTCCGTCTCTACTAACACCTAGATCTCAGAGACTATAAAAGTTAGAGCTACCAAATTTTGGACAGAGGTTTTGTGACACGTTTTCCGAAAGGTGGCGTTTTTATACCCGCTACCCATAGGGTAGAAGGGTATTATAACTTAGTGCCAACAGAAAATGTATGTAACAGGCAGAAGGAGGCATCTCCGACCCCATAAAGTATATATATTCTTGATCAGTGTCAACAGCCGAGACGATATAGCCATGTCCGTCTGTCCGTCTGTACTAACACCTAGATCTCAGAGCTACCAAATTTTGGGACAGTACTCTTATAGGTCCTTCGCCGATCAAGTTTATTTCAAAAGTTGGATGGCACGAACCTTTCCGCCCCCAAAACCCTGTAAAATCCGCAATAATCAACATAGAGCATTGAATTTTGGTATGCATAATAATAATTGTATTTTAAATGATTTCTGTGAATTTGGTTGAGATCGAAGGAAAAACAAGGAAGTTATTAAAGAATCAGTTTTATATGAAAAAATCACTTGCTGATGCTCGCGCTTTGTTTGTTTAGTTGACAGTGTGACCATGTCGGAATTTAATGGATTTCTTAAAAATGTGTCTATAAAAAAAAACAAATTTTTGTATTTTCTGTGGTATATTTTTTGTTAAAATATCATTTAAGCTTTTTGTTTTCTCTCGAAATGGGTTGCGGGTATCATACGGTCGAGCACTCTCGACTGTAGCTTTCTTACTTGTTATATATGAAACTTTTCTCAAATAAAATCTTTTTATACCCGCTACCCATAGGGTAGAAGGGTATTATAACTTAGTGCCAACAGAAAATGTATGTAACAGGCAGAAGGAGGCATCTCCGACCCCATAAAGTATATATATTCTTGATCAGTGTCAACAGCCGAGACGATATAGCCATGTCCGTCTGTCCGTCTGTACTAACACCTAGATCTCAGAGACTATAAAAGTTAGAGCTACCAAATTTTGGACAGAGGTTTTGTGACACGTTTTCCGAAAGGTGGCGTTTTTATACCCGCTACCCATAGCGTAGAAGGGTATTATAACTTAGTGCCAACAGAAAATGTATGTAACAGGCAGAAGGAGGCATCTCCGACCCCATAAAGTATATATATTCTTGATCAGTGTCAACAGCCGAGACGATATAGCCATGTCCGTCTGTCCGTCTGTACTAACACCTAGATCTCAGAGACTATAAAAGTTAGAGCTACCAAATTTTGGACAGAGGTTTTGTGACACGTTT
Organism: Drosophila ustulata; assembly: GCA_035047365.1. NCBI lineage: Eukaryota > Metazoa > Arthropoda > Insecta > Diptera > Drosophilidae > Drosophila > Drosophila ustulata. The sequence continues at coordinate 294,379 of JAWNPT010000061.1, forward strand.
TCCGAAAGGTGGCGTTTTTATACCCGCTACCCATAGCGTAGAAGGGTATTATAACTTAGTGCCAACAGAAAATGTATGTAACAGGCAGAAGGAGGCATCTCCGACCCCATAAAGTATATATATTCTTGATCAGTGTCAACAGCCGAGACGATATAGCCATGTCCGTCTGTCCGTCTGTACTAACACCTAGATCTCAGAGCTACCAAATTTTGGGACAGTACTCTTATAGGTCCTTCGCCGATCAAGTTTATTTCAAAAGTTGGATGCCACGAACCTTTCCGCCCCCAAAACCCTGTAAAATCCGCAATAATCAACATAGAGCATTGAATTTTGGTATGCATAATAATAATTGTATTTTCAATGATTTCTGTGAATTTGGTTGTGATCGAATGAAAAACAAGGAAGTTATTAAAGAATCAGTTTTATATGAAAAAATCACTTGCTGATGCTCGCGCTTTGTTTGTTTAGTTGACAGTGTGACCATGTCGGAATTTAATGGATTTCTTAAAAATGTGTCTATAAAAAAAAAACAAATTTTTGTATTTTCTGTGGTATATTTTTTGTTAAAATATCATTTAAGCTTTTTTTTTCTCTCGAAATGGGTTGCGGGTATCATACGGTCGAGCACTCTCGACTGTAGCTTTTTTACTTGTTTTATATGAAACTTTTCTCAAATAAAATCTTTTTTGCAGGTAAATTTTATATTTCTTAAGCAATTTATTTTCATGTGAAATTTATAACTCCTTTGAATATATTCATATGATATAGTTTCAACATGTAAAACATTTTTATTGAGACACACGTGTATTGAGTACAATCTTTCCATGTATCATTATGAGACATTAATTTAATAATAAAACAATTAACTTCAATACTTTATCAATCCATATAATGACCTATGCCGGCACCATATTACTCCACGGTCATATGAATTTCATATGTGACATTTTTTCCATATAACATGCCTTGCGCGACACCACTCCTCTAAAGAGGTTTTGTGACACGTTTTCCTTAAGGTGACCTTTTTTCTCTTCTTAAATAAACTTTTTTTTTTTGCATGTAAATTTTATATTTCTTAAGCAATTTATTTCACATGTGAAATTTATAACTCCTTTGAATATATTCATATGATATAGTTTCAACATGTAAAACATTTTTATTGAGACACACTAGTATTGAGTACAATCTTCCAATATATCATTATGTTGCATTAATTTAATAATAAAACATTTAACAACATGTAAATATTATATTTCTAAAGCAATTTATTTCAGATGTAAAATTTATAACTCTTATGAATATATGAAAATGATATAGTTTTAACATGTGAAACATTTTTTTTGAGACACACTTGTATTGAGTACAATCTTCCCATGTCTCATTATGTGACATAAATTTAATAATAAAACAATTAACTTCAATACTTTATCAATTCATATAATGACCTATGCCGGCACCATATTACTCCACGGTCATATGAATTTCATATGTGACATTTTTTTCATATAACATGCCTTGCGCGACACCATTCCTCTAAAGAGGTTTTGTGACACGTTTTCCGAAAGATAACCTTTTTTCATATGAAACTTTTCGACTCCACCCCTCTATAGAGGTTTTGTGACACGTTTTCCTTAAGGTGACCTTTTTTCATATGAAACTTTTCTAAAATAAAATTTTTTTGCATGTAAATGTCATATTTCTAAAGCAATTTATTTCAGATGTAAAATTTATAACTCTTATGAATATATCAAGATGATATAGTTTTAACATGTGAAACATTTTTGAGACACACTTGTATTGAGTACAATCTTTCCATGTATCATTATGTGGCATTAATTTAATAATAAAACAATTAACTTCAATACTTTATCAATCCATATAATGACCTATGCCGGCACCATATTACTCCACGGTCATATGAATTTCATGTGAAATTTTTTTCATATAACATGCCTTGCGCGACACCACTCCCCCATAGAGGTTTTGTGACACGTTTTCCGAAAGGTGGCGTTTTTATACCCGCTACCCATAGGGTAGAAGGGTATTATAACTTAGTGCCAACAGAAAATGTATGTAACAGGCAGAAGGAGGCATCTCCGACCCCATAAAGTATATATATTCTTGATCAGTGTCAACAGCCGAGACGATATAGCCATGTCCGTCTGTCCGTCTGTACTAACACCTAGATCTCAGAGACTATAAAAGTTAGAGCTACCAAATTTTGGACAGAGGTTTTGTGACACGTTTTCCGAAAGGTGGCGTTTTTATACCCGCTACCCATAGGGTAGAAGGGTATTATAACTTAGTGCCAACAGAAAATGTATGCAACAGGCAGAAGGAGGCATCTCCGACCCCATAAAGTATATATATTCTTGATCAGTGTCAACAGCCGAGACGATATAGCCATGTCCGTCTGTCCGTCTGTACTAACACCTAGATCTCAGAGACTATAAAAGTTAGAGCTACCAAATTTTGGACAGAGGTTTTGTGACACGTTTTCCGAAAGGTGGCGTTTTTATACCCGCTACCCATAGCGTAGAAGGGTATTATAACTTAGTGCCAACAGAAAATGTATGTAACAGGCAGAAGGAGGCATCTCCGACCCCATAAAGTATATATATTCTTGATCAGTGTCAACAGCCGAGACGATATAGCCATGTCCGTCTGTCCGTCTGTACTAACACCTAGATCTCAGAGCTACCAAATTTTGGGACAGTACTCTTATAGGTCCTTCGCCGATCAAGTTTATTTCAAAAGTTGGATGCCACGAACCTTTCCGCCCCCAAAACCCTGTAAAATCCGCAATAATCAACATAGAGCATTGAATTTTGGTATGCATAATAATAATTGTATTTTAAATGATTTCTGTGAATTTGGTTGTGATCGAATGAAAAACAAGGAAGTTATTAAAGAATCAGTTTTATATGAAAAAATCACTTGCTGATGCTCGCGCTTTGTTTGTTTAGTTGACAGTGTGACCATGTCGGAATTTAATGGATTTCTTAAAAATGTGTCTATAAAAAAAAAACAAATTTTTGTATTTTCTGTGGTATATTTTTTGTTAAAATATCGTTTAAGCTTTTTTTTTCTCTCGAAATGGGTTGCGGGTATCATACGGTCGAGCACTCTCGACTGTAGCTTTTTTACTTGTTTTATATGAAACTTTTCTCAAATAAAATCTTTTTTGCAGGTAAATTTTATATTTCTTAAGCAATTTATTTTCATGTGAAATTTATAACTCCTTTGAATATATTCATATGATATAGTTTCAACATGTAAAACATTTTTATTGAGACACACGTGTATTGAGTACAATCTTTCCATGTATCATTATGAGACATTAATTTAATAATAAAACAATTAACTTCAATACTTTATCAATCCATATAATGACCTATGCCGGCACCATATTACTCCACGGTCATATGAATTTCATATGTGACATTTTTTCCATATAACATGCCTTGCGCGACACCACTCCTCTAAAGAGGTTTTGTGACACGTTTTCCTTAAGGTGACCTTTTTTCTCTTCTTAAATAAACTTTTTTTTTTTGCATGTAAGTTTTATATTTCTTAAGCAATTTATTTCACATGTGAAATTTATAACTCCTTTGAATATATTCATATGATATAGTTTCAACATGTAAAACATTTTTATTGAGACACACTAGTATTGAGTACAATCTTCCAATATATCATTATGTTGCATTAATTTAATAATAAAACATTTAACAACATGTAAATGTTATATTTCTAAAGCAATTTATTTCAGATGTAAAATTTATAACTCTTATGAATATATGAAAATGATATAGTTTTAACATGTGAAACATTTTTTTTGAGACACACTTGTATTGAGTACAATCTTCCCATGTCTCATTATGTGACATAAATTTAATAATAAAACAATTAACTTCAATACTTTATCAATTCATATAATGACCTATGCCGGCACCATATTACTCCACGGTCATATGAATTTCATATGTGACATTTTTTTCATATAACATGCCTTGCGCGACACCATTCCTCTAAAGAGGTTTTGTGACACGTTTTCCGAAAGATAACCTTTTTTCATATGAAACTTTTCGACTCCACCCCTCTATAGAGGTTTTGTGACACGTTTTTCTTAAGGTGACCTTTTTTCATATGAAACTTTTCTAAAATAAAATTTTTTTGCATGTAAATGTCATATTTCTAAAGCAATTTATTTCAGATGTAAAATTTATAACTCTTATGAATATATCAAGATGATATAGTTTTAACATGTGAAACATTTTTGAGACACACTTGTATTGAGTACAATCTTCCCATGTATCATTATGTGGCATTAATTTAATAATAAAACAATTAACTTCAATACTTTATCAATCCATATAATGACCTATGCCGGCACCATATTACTCCACGGTCATATGAATTTCATATGTGAAATTTTTTTCATATAACATGCCTTGCGCGACACCACTCCCCCATAGAGGTTTTGTGACACGTTTTCCGAAAGGTGGCGTTTTTATACCCGCTACCCATAGGGTAGAAGGGTATTATAACTTAGTGCCAACAGAAAATGTATGTAACAGGCAGAAGGAGGCATCTCCGACCCCATAAAGTATATATATTCTTTATCAGTGTCAACAGCCGAGACGATATAGCCATGTCCGTCTGTCCGTCTGTACTAACACCTAGATCTCAGAGACTATAAAAGTTAGAGCTACCAAATTTTGGACAGAGGTTTTGTGACACGTTTTCCGAAAGGTGGCGTTTTTACACCCGCTACCCATAGCGTAGAAGGGTATTATAACTTAGTGCCAACAGAAAATGTATGTAACAGGCAGAAGGAGGCATCTCCGACCCCATAAAGTATATATATTCTTAATCAGTGTCAACAGCCGAGACGATATAGTTATGTCCGTCTGTCCGTCTGTACTAACACCTAGATCTCAGAGACTATAAAAGTTAGAGCTACCAAATTTTGGACAGAGGTTTTGTGACACGTTTTCCGAAAGGTGGCGTTTTTATACCCGCTACCCATAGGGTAGAAGGGTATTATAACTTAGTGCCAACAGAAAATGTATGTAACAGGCAGAAGGAGGCATCTCCGACCCCATAAAGTATATATATTCTTGATCAGTGTCAACAGCCGAGACGATATAGCCATGTCCGTCTGTCCGTCTGTACTAACACCTAGATCTCAGAGACTATAAAAGTTAGAGCTACCAAATTTTGGACAGAGGTTTTGTGACACGTTTTCCGAAAGGTGGCGTTTTTATACCCGCTACCCATAGCGTAGAAGGGTATTATAACTTAGTGCCAACAGAAAATGTATGTAACAGGCAGAAGGAGGCATCTCCGACCCCATAAAGTATATATATTCTTGATCAGTGTCAACAGCCGAGACGATATAGCCATGTCCGTCTGTCCGTCTTTACTAACACCCAGATCTCAGAGCTACCAAATTTTGGGACAGTACTCTTATAGGTCCTTCGCCGATCAAGTTTATTTCAAAAGTTGGATGCCACGAACCTTTCCGCCCCCAAACCCTGTAAAATCCGCAATAATCAACCTAGAGCATTGAATTTTGGTATGCATAATAATAATTGTATTTTCAATGATTTCTGTGAATTTGGTTGAGATCGAATGAAAAACAAGGAAGTTATTAAAGAATTATTTATATGAAAAAATCACTTGCTGATGCTCGCGCTTTGTTTGTTTAGTTGACAGTGTGACCATGTCGGAATTTAATGGATTTCTTAAAAATGTGTCTATAAAAAAAAAACAAATTTTTGTATTTTCTGTGGTATATTTTTTGTTAAAATATCATTTAAGCTTTTTTTTTCTCTCGAAATGGGTTGCGGGTATCATACGGTCGAGCACTCTCGACTGTAGCTTTTTTACTTGTTTTATATGAAACTTTTCTCAAATAAAATCTTTTTTGCAGGTAAATTTTATATTTCTTAAGCAATTTATTTCACATGTGAAATTTATAACTCCTTTGAATATATTCATATGATATAGTTTCAACATGTAAAACATTTTTATTGAGACACGTTTTCCTTAAGGTGACCTTTTTTCATATGAAACTTTTCTAAAATACAATTTTTTTTGCATGTAAATGTCATATTTCTAAAGCAATTTATTTCAGATGTAAAATTTATAACTCTTATGAATATATCAAGATGATATAGTTTTAACATGTGAAACATTTTTGAGACACACTTGTATTGAGTACAATCTTCCCATGTATCATTATGAGACATTAATTTAATAATAAAACAATTAACTTCAATACTTTATCAATCCATATAATGACCTATGCCGGCACCATATTACTCCACGGTCATATGAATTTCATATGTGACATTTTTTTCATATAACATGCCTTGCGCGACACCACTCCCCCATAGAGGTTTTGTGACACGTTTTCCGAAAGGTGACCTTTTTTCTCTTCTTAAATAAACTTTTTTTTTTGCATGTAAATTTTATATTTCTTAAGCAATTTATTTCACATGTGAAATTTATAACTCCTTTGAATATATTCATATGATATAGTTTCAACATGTAAAACATTTTTATTGAGACACACTAGTATTGAGTACAATCTTCCAATATATCATTATGTTGCATTAATTTAATAATAAAACATTTAACAACATGTAAATGTTATATTTCTAAAGCAATTTATTTCAGATGTAAAATTTATAACTCTTATGAATATATCAAGATGATATAGTTTTAACATGTGAAACATTTTTGAGACACACTTGTATTGAGTACAATCTTCCCATGTATCATTATGTGGCATTAATTTAATAATAAAACAATTAACTTCAATACTTTATCAATCCATATAATGACCTATGCCGGCACCATATTACTCCACGGTCATATGAATTTCATATGTGAAATTTTTTTCATATAACATGCCTTGCGCGACACCACTCCCCCATAGAGGTTTTGTGACACGTTTTCTGAAAGGTGGCCTTTTTATACCCGCTACCCATAGGGTAGAAGGGTATTATAACTTAGTGCCAACAGAAAATGTATGTAACAGGCAGAAGGAGGCATCTCCGACCCCATAAAGTATATATATTCTTGATCAGTGTCAACAGCCGAGACGATATAGCCATGTCCGTCTGTCTGTCCGCATAAACACCTAGATCTCAGAGACTATAAAAGTTAGAGCTACCAAATTTTGGGACAGTACTCTTATAGGTCCTACGCCGATCAAGTTTATTTCAAAAGTTGGATGCCACGAACCTTTCCGCCCCCAAAAGACTGTAAAATCAGCAATAATCAACCTAGAGCATTGAATTACGGTATGCATAATAATAATTGTATTCTCAATGATTTCTGTGAATTTGGTTGAGATCGAATGAAAAACAAGGAAGTTATTAAAGAATCAGTTTTATATGAAAAAATCACTTGCTGATGCTCGCGCTTTGTTTGTTTAGTTGACAGTGTGACCATGTCGGAATTTAATGGATTTCTTAAAAATGTGTCTATGAAAAAAAAAACAAATTTTTGTATTTTCTGTGGTATATTTTTTGTTAAAATATCATTTAAGCTTTTTGTTTTCTCTCGAAATGGGTTGCGGGTATCATACGGTCGAGCACTCTCGACTCTAGCTTTCTTACTTGTTTTATATGAAACTTTTCTCAAATAAAATCTTTTTTGCAGGTAAATTTTATATTTCTTAAGCAATTTATTTCACATGTGAAATTTATAACTCCTTTGAATATATTCATATGATATAGTTTCAACATGTAAAACGTTTTTATTGAGACACACTAGTATTGAGTACAATCTTCCAATATATCATTATGTTGCATTAATTTAATAATAAAACATTTAACAACATGTAAATATTATATTTCTAAAGCAATTTATTTCAGATGTAAAATTTATAACTCTTATGAATATATCAAAATGATATAGTTTTAACATGTGAAACATTTTTTTTGAGACACACTTGTATTGAGTACAATCTTCCCATGTCTCATTATGTGACATTAATTTAATAATTAAACAATTAACTTCAATACTTTATCAATCCATATAATGACCTATGGCGGCACCATATTACTCCACGGTCATATGAATTTCATATGTGACATTTTTTTCATATAACATGCCTTGCGCGACACCATTCCTCTAAAGAGGTTTTGTGACACGTTTTCCGAAAGATAACCTTTTTTCATATGAAACTTTTCGACTCCACCCCTCTATAGAGGTTTTGTGACACGTTTTCCTTAAGGTGACCTTTTTTCATATGAAACTTTTCTAAAATAAAATTTTTTTTGCATGTAAATGTCATATTTCTAAAGCAATTTATTTCAGATGTAAAATTTATAACTCTTATGAATATATCAAGATGATATAGTTTTAACATGTGAAACATTTTTGAGACACACTTGTATTGAGTACAATCTTCCCATGTATCATTATGTGGCATTAATTTAATAATAAAACAATTAACTTCAATACTTTATCAATCCATATAATGACCTATGCCGGCACCATATTACTCCACGGTCATATGAATTTCATATGTGAAATTTTTTTCATATAACATGCCTTGCGCGACACCACTCCCCCATAGAGGTTTTGTGACACGTTTTCCGAAAGGTGGCGTTTTTATACCCGCTACCCATAGGGTAGAAGGGTATTATAACTTAGTGCCAACAGAAAATGTATGTAACAGGCAGAAGGAGGCATCTCCGACCCCATAAAGGTATATATATTCTTGATCAGTGTCAACAGCCGAGACGATATAGCCATGTCCGTCTGTCCGTCTGTCTGTCCGCATGAACACCTAGATCTCAGAGACTATAAAAGTTAGAGCTACCAAATTTTTGGACAGTACTCTTATAGGTCCTACGCCGATCAAGTTTATTTCAAAAGTTGGATGCCACGAACCTTTCCGCCCCCAAAACCCTGTAAAATCCGCAATAATCAACCTAGAGCATTGAATTTTGGTATGCATAATAATAATTGTATTTTCAATGATTTCTGTGAATTTGGTTGAGATCGAATGAAAAACAAGGAAGTTATTAAAGAATTATTTATATGAAAAAATCACTTGCTGATGCTCGCGCTTTGTTTGTTTAGTTGACAGTGTGACCATGTCGGAATTTAATGGATTTCTTAAAAATGTGTCTATAAAAAAAAAACAAATTTTTGTATTTTCTGTGGTATATTTTTTGTTAAAATATCATTTAAGCTTTTTTTTCTCTCGAAATGGGTTGCGGGTATCATACGGTCGAGCACTCTCGACTGTAGCTTTTTTACTTGTTTTATATGAAACTTTTCTCAAATAAAATCTTTTTTGCAGGTAAATTTTATATTTCTTAAGCAATTTATTTCACATGTGAAATTTATAACTCCTTTGAATATATTCATATGATATAGTTTCAACATGTAAAACATTTTTATTGAGACACGTTTTCCTTAAGGTGACCTTTTTTCATATGAAACTTTTCTAAAATACAATTTTTTTTGCATGTAAATGTCATATTTCTAAAGCAATTTATTTCAGATGTAAAATTTATAACTCTTATGAATATATCAAGATGATATAGTTTTAACATGTGAAACATTTTTGAGACACACTTGTATTGAGTACAATCTTCCCATGTATCATTATGTGGCATTAATTTAATAATAAAACAATTAACTTCAATACTTTATCAATCCATATAATGACCTATGCCGGCACCATATTACTCCACGGTCATATGAATTTCATATGTGACATTTTTTTCATATAACATGCCTTGCGCGACACCACTCCCCCATAGAGGTTTTGTGACACGTTTTCCGAAAGGTGACCTTTTTTCTCTTCTTAAATAAACTTTTTTTTGCATGTAAATTTTATATTTCTTAAGCAATTTATTTCACATGTGAAATTTATAACTCCTTTGAATATATTCATATGATATAGTTTCAACATGTAAAACATTTTTATTGAGACACACTAGTATTGAGTACAATCTTCCAATATATCATTATGTTGCATTAATTTAATAATAAAACATTTAACAACATGTAAATGTTATATTTCTAAAGCAATTTATTTCAGATGTAAAATTTATAACTCTTATGAATATATCAAGATGATATAGTTTTAACATGTGAAACATTTTTGAGACACACTTGTATTGAGTACAATCTTCCCATGTATCATTATGTGGCATTAATTTAATAATAAAACAATTAACTTCAATACTTTATCAATCCATATAATGACCTATGCCGGCACCATATTACTCCACGGTCATATGAATTTCATATGTGAAATTTTTTTCATATAACATGCCTTGCGCGACACCACTCCCCCATAGAGGTTTTGTGACACGTTTTCTGAAAGGTGGCCTTTTTATACCCGCTACCCATAGGGTAGAAGGGTATTATAACTTAGTGCCAACAGAAAATGTATGTAACAGGCAGAAGGAGGCATCTCCGACCCCATAAAGTATATATATTCTTGATCAGTGTCAACAGCCGAGACGATATAGCCATGTCCGTCTGTCTGTCCGCATAAACACCTAGATCTCAGAGACTATAAAAGTTAGAGCTACCAAATTTTGGGACAGTACTCTTATAGGTCCTACGCCGATCAAGTTTATTTCAAAAGTTGGATGCCACGAACCTTTCCGCCCCCAAAAGACTGTAAAATCAGCAATAATCAACCTAGAGCATTGAATTACGGTATGCATAATAATAATTGTATTCTCAATGATTTCTGTGAATTTGGTTGAGATCGAATGAAAAACAAGGAAGTTATTAAAGAATCAGTTTTATATGAAAAAATCACTTGCTGATGCTCGCGCTTTGTTTGTTTAGTTGACAGTGTGACCATGTCGGAATTTAATGGATTTCTTAAAAATGTGTCTATAAAAAAAAAACAAATTTTTGTATTTTCTGTGGTATATTTTTTGTTAAAATATCATTTAAGCTTTTTGTTTTCTCTCGAAATGGGTTGCGGGTATCATACGGTCGAGCACTCTCGACTCTAGCTTTCTTACTTGTTTTATATGAAACTTTTCTCAAATAAAATCTTTTTTGCAGGTAAATTTTATATTTCTTAAGCAATTTATTTCACATGTGAAATTTATAACTCCTTTGAATATATTCATATGATATAGTTTCAACATGTAAAACGTTTTTATTGAGACACACTAGTATTGAGTACAATCTTCCAATATATCATTATGTTGCATTAATTTAATAATAAAACATTTAACAACATGTAAATATTATATTTCTAAAGCAATTTATTTCAGATGTAAAATTTATAACTCTTATGAATATATCAAAATGATATAGTTTTAACATGTGAAACATTTTTTTTGAGACACACTTGTATTGAGTACAATCTTCCCATGTCTCATTATGTGACATTAATTTAATAATTAAACAATTAACTTCAATACTTTATCAATCCATATAATGACCTATGGCGGCACCATATTACTCCACGGTCATATGAATTTCATATGTGACATTTTTTTCATATAACATGCCTTGCGCGACACCATTCCTCTAAAGAGGTTTTGTGACACGTTTTCCGAAAGATAACCTTTTTTCATATGAAACTTTTCGACTCCACCCCTCTATAGAGGTTTTGTGACACGTTTTCCTTAAGGTGACCTTTTTTCATATGAAACTTTTCTAAAATAAAATTTTTTTGCATGTAAATGTCATATTTCTAAAGCAATTTATTTCAGATGTAAAATTTATAACTCTTATGAATATATCAAGATGATATAGTTTTAAAATGTGAAACATTTTTGAGACACACTTGTATTGAGTACAATCTTCCAATGTATCATTATGTGGCATTAATTTAATAATAAAACAATTAACTTCAATACTTTATCAATCCATATAATGACCTATGCCGGCACCATATTACTCCACGGTCATATGAATTTCATATGTGACATTTTTTTCATATAACATGCCTTGCGCGACACCACTCCTCTAAAGAGGTTTTGTGACACGTTTTCCTTAAGGTGACCTTTTTTCTCTTCTTAAATAAACTTTTTTTTTGCATGTAAATTTTATATTTCTTAAGCAATTTATTTCACATGTGAAATTTATAACTCCTTTGAATATATTCATATGATATAGTTTCAACATGTAAAACATTTTTATTGAGACACACGTGTATTGAGTACAATCTTTCCATGTATCATTATGCGACATTAATTTAATAATAAAACAATTAACTTCAATACTTTATCAATCCATATAATGACCTATGCCGGCACCATATTACTCCACGGTCATATGAATTTCATATGTGACATTTTTTTCATATAACATGCCTTGCGCGACACCACTCCTCTAAAGAGGTTTTGTGACACGTTTTCCTTAAGGTGACCTTTTTTCTCTTCTTAAATAAACTTTTTTTTTTTTGCATGTAAATTTTATATTTCTTAAGCAATTTATTTCACATGTGAAATTTATAACTCCTTTGAATATATTCATATGATATAGTTTCAACATGTAAAACATTTTTATTGAGACACACTAGTATTGAGTACAATCTTCCAATATATCATTATGTTGCATTAATTTAATAATAAAACATTTAACAGCATGTAAATGTTAAATTTCTAAAGCAATTTATTTCAGATGTAAAATTTATAACTCATGAATATATCAAAATGATATAGTTTCAACATGTAAAACATTTTTATTGAGACACACTAGTATTGAGTACAATCTTCCAATATATCATTATGTTGCATTAATTTAATAATTAAATATTTAACTTCATTATGTTATCAATCCATATAATATGTGACCTAAGCCGGAAACATATTACTCCACGGTCATATGAATTTCATATGTGACATTTTTTCCATATAACATGCCTTGCGCGACACCATTCCTCTAAAGAGGTTTTGTGACACGTTTTCCGAAAGATAACCTTTTTTCATATGAAACTTTTCGACTTCACTCCTCCATAGAGGTTTTGTGACACGTTTTCCTTAAGGCTACCTTTTTTCATATGAAACTTTTCTAAAATAAAATTTTTTTTGCATGTAAATGTCATATTTCTAAAGCAATTTATTTCAGATGTAAAATTTATAACTCTTATGAATATATCAAGATGATATAGTTTTAACATGTGAAACATTTTGAGAACACACTTGTATTGAGTACAATCTTCCCATGTATCATTATGTGGCATTAATTTAATAATAAAACAATTAACTTCAATACTTTATCAATCCATATAATGACCTATGCCGGCACCATATTACTCCACGGTCATATGAATTTCATATGTGAAATTTTTTCATATAACATGCCTTGCGCAACACCACTCCCCCATAGAGGTTTTGTGACACGTTTTCCGAAAAGGTGAGAAAAAATTTCATTTGAGAAAAAGTTTCGTATAAAAAAAAAGTCAAAAAATTAAAAAACAAAATTATATCATAAAATTTATAAAAGTCATGCAAATTTTGCATATGAAAAAAATGTCCTTTGAGAAAAAGTTTCATATGAAAAAATGTCACCTTTCGGAAAAAGTGTCACAAAACATCTACAGGTAAGTTGTGTCGCGCAAGGCATGTTATATGAAAAAAATTTCACATTTATGGGTTGATAAAATATTGAAGTTAAATGTTTTCTTATTAAATTAATGCAATATAATGCTATATTGCAAGATGGTACTCAACACAAGTGTATCTCAAAAAAAATGTTTCACATGTTAAAACTGTATCATTTTTATATATTCATAAGAGCTATAATTATCACTTGTGAAATAAATTGCTTAAGAAATAAAGAATTTACATGCAAAAAAAATTTTATTTGAGAAAAGTTCTATATGAAAAAAGGCTACCTTTCGGAAAACGTGTCACAAAACCTCTATAGGGGAATGGCGTCGCGCAAGGAATGTTTTATGAAAAGAATTTCACATATGAAATTCATATGACCGTGGAGTAATATATTGCCGGCATAGGTCACATATTGTATGGGTTGATAAAATATTGAAGTTATAAAATGAATGCAACAAAATGCTATATTGCAAGATGGTACTCAATACAAGTGTGTCTCAAAAAAAAAATATTTCACATGTTAAAACTACATCATTTTAATATTTTCATAAGAGTTATAAATTTCACATGTGAAATAAATTTGCTTATGAAATATAAAATTAACATGTGAAAAGAATTTCATTTGAAAAAAAAGTTTCATATGAAAAAATCTCACCTTTCGGAAAACGTGTCTCAAAACCTCTTTGGAGGATTGGTGTCGCGCAAGGTATGATATATGAAAAAAATTTCACATATGAAATTCATATGACCGTGGAGAAATATGTTGCCGGCATAGGTCACATATTATATGAATTGATAAAATATTGAAGTTAAATGTTTTATTAATAAATTAATGCAACATAAAGCCATATTGAAAGATGGTAATCAATACAAGTGTGTCGCAAAAAAAATGTATCACATGTTAAAACTACATCATTTTGATATATTCATAAGAGCTATAATTTTCACATGTGAAATAAATTGCTTAAGAAATAAAAAATTTACATGAAAAAAAAATTTTATTTGAGAAAATTTTTAAATGAAAAAAGACTACCTTTCGGAAAACGTGTCACAAAACCTTTGTAGGGAAGTAGTGTCGCGCAAGCAACGTAATATGAAAAAATTTTAACATATGAAACTCATATGACTGTGAAGTTGTGTGTGTCAAATATAGTAATTTTTCACATGTGAACACACTATCTCTTATTGACACAAAATTAAAAAACAAAATTATTCATATTGAATATTTTAAAATTTATAAAAGTCATGCAAATTTTGCATATAAAAAAAATTTCCTTTGAGAAAAAGTTTCATATGAAAAAATCTTACCTTTCGGAAAGCGTGTCACATAACATCTATAGGTGAGAGGTGTCGCGCAAGGCATGTTATATGAAAAAAATTTCACATATGAAATTCATATGACCGTGGAGTAATATGTTGCCGGCATTTTGATATATTCATTTTGATATATTCATAAGAGCTATAACTATTACATGTGAAATAAATTGCTTAAGAAATGAAAAATTTACATGGAAATAAAAAAATTTTATTTGAGAAAATTTATATGTGAAAAAAGACACCCTTTCACGCAAGGCATGTTATATGAAAAAAATTTCACATTTGAAATTCATATGACCGATGAGTAATATGTTTAAAAAGTTTACATGCAAAAAAATTTTTATTTGTGAAAATTTATTTATGAAAAAGGGTACCTTTCGGAAAAAGTGTCACAAAACATCTACAGGTGAGTAGTGTCCCGCAAGGCATGATATATGAAAAAAATTTCACATATGAAATTCATATGACCGTGGAGTAATATGTTGCCGGCATAGGTCACATATTATATGAATTGATAAAATATTGAAGTTAAATGTTTTATTAATATAAATTAATGCAACATAAAGCTATATTGAAAGCTGGTAATCAATACAAGTGTGTCTCAAAAAAAATACATTCACATGTTCAAACCCATACATTTTGATATATTCATAAGAGCTATAATTATTACATGTGAAATAAATTGCTTAAGAAATAAAAATTTACATGAAATAAAAATTTTATTTGAGAAAATTTCGTAAATGAAAAAGACAACCTTTCGAAAAAAGACAACCTTTCGCGCAAGGCACGTTATATGACAAAAAATTTCACATTTGAAATTCATATGACCGTGGAGTAATATGTTGCCGGCATAGGTCACATATTATATGAATTGATAAAATATTGAAGTTAAATGTTTTATTATTAAATTAATGCAACAAAATGCTATATTGCAAGATGGTCACTCAATACAAGTGTGTCTCAAAAAAAAAAATATTTCACATGTTAAAACTACATCATTTTGATATATTCATAAGAGTTATAAATTTCACATGTGAAATAAATTGCTTATGAAATATAAAATTAACATGTAGAAAAAACTTCATGTGAGAAAATTTCAATATGAAACCAGTAAGAAAGCTACAGTCGAGAGTGCTCGACCGTACTGATACCCGCAACCCATTTCGAGAGAAAACAAAAAACTTAAATGATATTTTAACAAAAAAATATACCAAATATACTGAAACTTTTTTTTTTTTGTGAATATTTTGAAAATAGCGGTACCAAGTGAAGACATGGTCAACAACTGTCAACTAAACAAACAAAGCGCGAGCATCTGCAAGTGAATATCATGAATCATAAAATTGATTCTTTAATAACTTCCGTGTTTTCAAGTCGATCTCAACCAAATTCACAGGAATCATTGAGGACATATAATTATTATTATGCATACCAAAATTCAATGCTCTATTAATACGGCATTTACAGACTTTTGAGGGCGGAAAGGGGCGTGGCAAAAATCTAAACCAAACTTGATCTGCGTAAGACCTACACGAATACTGTCACCAAATTTGATATCTCTAGGTCATTCACACACTTAAAACGTCATATGCATTGGGCACAACAATTTTTTAATAAATAATTTCACGAATAACTTTTGTTCTACTTATCCGATTTTTACCAAAATTACAGGGTATATTAGAAGTGTCAAGTGCAGATGGGTTTTTTTATGGAGTTATACGCAATTTACATAAAAAAGAGAGGGGGAAAAGGGAGGGGGGGGGGAGGGGAAGAAGAGGGGGGAAGGAGGGAAGGAAGGAGGAGGGGGAAGAAGAAAAAAGGGGGAAAAACTTGACTTTTTCTAGATTAATGCTTATTGTGGGCGAAGGGGCGTGGCATCCAACTTTTGAAATAAACTTGATCTGCGTAGGGTATGAAAGAACCTTTTTGCCAAATTTGGTGTCTCTATGTCTTATAGTCTCTGAGATCCAGGTGTTCATACAGACAGACAGACGGACATGGCTATATCGTCTCGGCTGTTGACACTGATCAAGAATAAATATACTTTATGGGGTCGGAGATGCCTCCTTCTGCCTGTTACATACATTTCCTGTTGGCACTAAGTCATAATACTCCTTCTACCCTATGGGTAGCGGGTATAAAAAGGCTACCTTTCGGAAAACGTGTCACAAAACCTCTATAGGGGAATGGCGTCGCGGAAGGAATGTTTTATGAAAAAAAATTCAAATATGAAAATCGTGTGACCGTGGAGTAATATATTGCCGGCATAGGTCACATATTATATGGATTGATAAAATATTGAAGTTAAATGTTTTATTATTAAATTAATGCAACATAATGCTATATTGCAAGATGGTACTCAATACAGGTGTGTCTCAAAAAATATATTTCACATGTTAAAACTACATCATTTTGATATATTCATAAGAGTTATAACCATCACATGTGAAATAAATTGCTTAAGAAATAAAAAGTGTACATGAAAAAAAAATTTTATTTGAGAAAATTTGTAAATGAAAAAAGACTACCTTTCGGAAATCATGTCACAAAACCTTTGTAGGGAAGTAGTGTCGCGCAAGCAACGTAATATGAAAAAATTTTAACATGTGAAACTCATATGACTGTGAAGTTGTGTGTGTCAAATATAGTATTTTTTCACATGTGAACACACTATTTTATAAACAAAATTTAAAAACAAATATTATTCATATGGAATATTTTAAAATTTATAAAAGTCATGCAAATTTTGCATATGCAAAAAATTTCCTTTGAGAAAATGTTTCATATGAAAAAATGTTACCTTTCGGAAAACGTGTCACATAACATCTACAGGTGAGTGGTGTCGCGCAAGGCATGTTATATGAAAAAATTTCACATACGAAATTCATATGACCGATGAGTAATATGTTGCCGGCATAGGTCACATATTATATGGATTGATAAAATATTGAAGTTAAATGTTTTATTATTAAATTAATGCAACAAAATGCTATATTGCAAGATGGTACTCAATACAAGTGTGTCTCAAAAAAAAATATTTCACATGTTAAAACTACATCATTTTGATATATTCATAAGAGTTATAAATTTCACATGTGAAATAAATTGCTTATGAAATATAAAATTAACATGTGAAAAAAATTTCATTTGAGAAAAAGTTTCGTATGAAAAAAAGTCACCTTTCGGAAAACGTGTCACAAAACCTCTATAGGTGAGTAGTGTCGCGCAAGGCATGTTATATGAAAAAAATTTCACATTTGAAATTCATATGACCGATGAGTAATATGTTGCCGGCATAGGTAACATATTATATGGATTGATAAAATATTGAAGTTAAATGTTTTATTTTTAAATTAATGCAACAAAATGCTATAGTGCAAGATGGTACTCAACACAAGTGTATCTCAAAAAAAATGTTTCACATGTTAAAACTATATCATTTTGATATATTCATAAGAGCTATAATTATCACATGTGAAATAAATTGCTTAAGAAATAAAAAATTTACATTCAAAAAAAATTTTATTTGAGAAAATTTCTATATGGAAAAAGGCTACCTTTCGGAAAACGTGTCACAAAACCTCTATAGGGGAATGGCGTCGCGCAAGGCATGTTTTATGAAAAAAATTTCACATATGAAATTAATATGACCGTGGAGTAATATATTGCCGGCATAGGTCACATATTATATGGATTGATAAAATATTGAAGTTAAATGTTTTATTATTAGAATTAATGCAACATAATGCTATATTGCAAGATGGTACTCAATACAAGTGTGCCTCAAAAAAATATTTCACATGTTAAAACTACATTATTTTGATATATTCATAAGAGCTATAACCATCACATGTGAAATAAATTGCTTAAGAAATACAAAATTATCATGAAAAAAAAATTGTATTTGAGAAAAAGCTTCATATGAAAAAAAGTCACCTTTCGGAAAACATGTCACAAACCATCTATAGGTGAGTAGTGTCGAGCAAGGCATGTTATATGAAAAAAATTTCACATTTGAAATTCATATGACCGATGAGTATTATGTTGGCGGCATAGGTCACATATTATATGGATTGATAAAATATTGAAGTTAAATGTTCTATTATTAAATAAATGCAACATAGTGCTATATTCAAAGCTGGTAATCAATACAAGTGTGTCGCAAAAAAAATGTTTCACATGTTTAAAGTACATCATTTGGATATATTCACAAGAGTTATAAATTTCACATGTGAAATAAATTGCTTAAGAAATAAAAAATTAACATGTGAAAAAAATTTCATTTGAGAAAAAGTTTCATATGAATATTCTACCTTTCGGAAAACGTGTCTCGAAACCTCTAAGGAGGAGTGGTGTCGCGCAAGGCATGATATATAAAAAAAATTTCACATATGAAATTCATATGACCGTGGAGTAATGTGTTGCCGGCATAGGTCACATATTATATGAATTGATAAAATATTGAAGAAATATTCACTTGTTAAAACTATATCATTTTGATAAATTCATAAGAGCTATAATTATTACATGTGAAATAAATTGCTTAAGAAATGAAAAATTTACATGAAATAAAAATTTTATTTGAGAAAACTTATATGTGAAAAAAGATAACCTTTCGCGCAAGGCATGTTATATGAAAAAAATTTCACATTTGAAATTCATATGACCGATGAGTAATATGTTTAAAAAGTTTACATGCAAAAAAATTTTTATTTGTGAAAATTTCTTTATGAAAAAAAGGTACCTTTCGGAAAAAGTGTCACAAAACATCTACAGGTGAGGTGGTGTCGCGCATAGGCATGTATATATGAAAAAATTTCACATATGAAATTCATATGACCGATGAGTAATATGTTGCCGGCATAGGTCACATATTATATGGATTGATAAAATATTCAAGTTAAATGTTTTATTATTGAATTAATGCAACAAAATGCTGTATTGCAAGATGGTACTCAATACAAGTGTGTCTCAAAAAAAATATTTCACATGTTAAAACTACATCATTTTGATATATTCATAAGAGTTATAAATTTCACATGTGAAATAAATTGCTTATGAAATATAAAATTAACATGTGGAAAAAATTTCATGTGAGAAAATTTCGATATGAAACCAGTAAGAAAGCCACAGTCGAGAGTGCTCGACCGTAAGATACCCGCAACCCATTTCGAGAGAAAACAAAAAACTTAAATGATATTTTAACAAAAATATACCAAATATACTGAAACTTGTTTTTTTGTATATATTTGAAAATAGCGGTCATGGCGACATGGTCACACTGTCAACTAAACAAACAAAGCGCGAGCATCTGCAAGTGAATATTTCATATAAAATTGATTCTTTAATAACTTCCGTGTTTTCAAGTCGATCTCAACACAGGAATCATTGAGAATATAATTATTATTATGCATACCAAAATTCAATGCTCTAGGTCTATTAATACGGCATTTACAGACTTTTGAGGGCGGAAAGGGGCGTGGCAAAAATCTAAACCAAACTTGATCTGCGTAAGACCTACACGAATACTGTCACCAAATTTGATATCTCTAGGTCATTCACACACTTAAAACGTCCATATGCATTGGGCACAACAATTTTAATAAATAATTTCGCGAATAACTTTTGTTCTACTTATCCGATTTTTACCAAAATTACAGGGTATATTAGAAGTGTCAAGCGCAGAGTTATGGAGTTATACGCAATTTACCAATAAAAAAACTTGACTTTTTCTAGATTAATGCTTATTGTGGGCGAAGGGGGCGTGGCATCCAACTTTTGAAATAAACTTGATCTGCGTAGGGTATGAAAGAACCTTTTTGCCAAATTTGGTGTCTCTATGTCTTATAGTCTCTGAGATCCAGGTGTTCATACAGACAGACAGACGGACATGGCTATATCGTCTCGGCTGTTGACACTGATCAAGAATAAATATACTTTATGGGGTCGGAGATGCCTCCTTCTGCCTGTTACATACATTTCCTGTTGGCACTAAGATATAATACCCTTCTACCCTATGGGTAGCGGGTATAAAAGGAAGCATGAATAATATATGAAAATAATGAGGGGGTGTAGGACAGGTGATATTTAAATATATACAAAAAAAGTAGTATATTTGGTATATTGTGTTAAAATATTTAAAATGGAATGGGGGGAAAGGGAAGAGATAGTATATAAATAAGAAAAAGAGAAAAAGAAAAAAGAAAAAAGGCTACCTTTCGGAAAACGTGTCACAAAACCTCTATAGGGGAATGGCGTCGCGGAAGGAATGTTTTATGAAAAAAAATTCAAATATGAAAATCGTATGACCGTGGAGTAATATATTGCCGGCATAGGTCACATATTATATGGATTGATAAAATATTGAAGTTAAATGTTTTATTATTAAATTAATGCAACATAATGCTATATTGCAAGATGGTACTCAATACAGGTGTGTCTCAAAAAAATATATTTACATGTTAAAACTACATCATTTTGATATATTCATGAAGAGTTATAACCATCACATGTGAAATAAATTGCTTAAGAAATAAAAAGTGTACATGAAAAAAAAATTTTATTTGAGAAAATTTGTAAAATGAAAAAAGACTACCTTTCGGAAATCATGTCACAAAACCTTTGTAGGGAAGTAGTGTCGCGCAAGCAACGTAATATGAAAAAATTTTAACATGTGAAACTCATATGACTGTGAAGTTGTGTGTGTCAAATATAGTATTTTTTCACATGTGAACACACTATTTAAAACAAAATTTAAAAACAAAATTATTCATATGGAATATTTTAAAATTTATAAAAGTCATGCAAATTTTGCATATGCAAAAAATTTCCTTTGAGAAAATGTTTCATATGAAAAAATGTTACCTTTCGGAAAACGTGTCACATAACATCTACAGGTGAGTGGTGTCGCGCAAGGCATGTTATATGAAAAATTTCACATGTGAAATTCATATGACCGATGAGTAATATGTTGCCGGCATAGGTCACATATTATATGGATTGATAAAATATTGAAGTTAAATGTTTTATTATTAAATTAATGCAACAAAATGCTATATTGCAAGATGGTACTCAATACAAGTGTGTCTCAAAAAAAAAATATTTCACATGTTAAAACTACATCATTTTGATATATTCATAAGAGTTATAAATTTCACATGTGAACTAAATTGCTTATGAAATATAAAATTAACATGTGAAAAAAATTTCATTTGAGAAAAAGTTTCGTATGAAAAAAAAGTCACCTTTCGGAAAACGTGTCACAAAACCTCTATAGGTGAGTAGTGTCGCGCAAGGCATGTTATATGAAAAAAATTTCACATTTGAAATTCATATGACCGATGAGTAATATGTTGCCGGCATAGGTCACATATTATATGGATTGATAAAATATTGAAGTTAAATGTTTTGTTTTTAAATTAATGCAACAAAATGCTATAGTGCAAGATGGTACTCAACACAAGTGTATCTCAAAAAAAATGTTTCACATGTTAAAACTACATTATTTTGATATATTCATAAGAGCTATAATTATCACATGTGAAATAAATTGCTTAAGAAATAAAAAATTTACATTCAAAAAAAATTTTATTTGAGAAAATAATAATTCATATGACCGTGGAGTAATATATTGCCGGCATAGGTCACATATTATATGGATTGATAAAATATTTAAGTTAAATGTTTTATTATTAAATTAATGCAACATAATGCTATATTGCAAGAGGGTACTCAATACAAGTGTGCCTCAAAAAAAATATTTCACATGTTAAAACTACATTATTTTGATATATTCATAAGAGCTATAACCATCACATGTGAAATAAATTGCTTAAGAAATACAAAATTATCATGAAAAAAATTTTATTTGAGAAAAGCTTCATATGAAACAAGTAAGAAAGCTACAGTCGGGAGTGCTCGACCGTATGATACCCGCAACCCATTTCGAGAGAAAACAAAAAATTTAAATGATATATTAACAAAAAATATACCAAATATACTAAAATTAGTTTTTTGTATATATTTGAAAATAGCGGGTAAAAATCACAACACCGTTTTGGTCCCACTGTCAACTAAACAAACAAAGCGCGGGCAGCTGCAAGTGAATTTTGCATATAAAATTGATTCTTTAATAACTTCCTTGTTTTTTCATTCGATCTCAACCAAATTCACAGAAATCATTGAGAATATAATTATTATTATGCATACCAAAATTCAATGCTCTAGGTCTATTATTACGGCTTTTACAGACTTTTGGGGGCGGGTAAAGGGGCGTGGCATCCAACTTTTGAAATAAACTTGATCTGCGTAGGACCATAGGAGTATTGTCCCCAAATTTGGTAGCTCTAGCTCTTATAGTCTCTGAGATCCAGGTGTTCATACAGACGGACAGACGGACAGACGGACAGACGGACAGACGGACAGACGGACATGGCTATATCGTCTCGGCTGTTGACACTGATCAAGAATATATATACTTTGTGGGGTCGGAGATGCCTCCTTCTGCCTGTTACATACATTTTCTGTTGGCACTAAGTTATAATACCCTTCTACCCTATGGGTAGCGGGTATAAAAAGTCACCTTTCGGAAAACATGTCACAAACCATCTATAGGTGAGTAGTGTCGAGCAAGGCATGTTATATGAAAAAAATTTCACATTTGAAATTCATATGACCGATGAGTATTATGTTGGCGGCATAGGTCACATATTATATGGATTGATAAAATATTGAAGTTAAATGTTCTATTATTAAATAAATGCAACATAGTGCTATATTCAAAGCTGGTAATCAATACAAGTGTGTCGCAAAAAAAATGTTTCACATGTTTAAACTACATCATTTGGATATATTCACAAGAGTTATAAATTTCACATGTGAAATAAATTGCTTAAGAAATAAAAAATTAACATGTGAAAAAAATTTCATTTGAGAAAAAGTTTCATATGAATATTCTACCTTTCGGAAAACGTGTCTCGAAACCTCTAAGGAGGAGTGGTGATGCGCAAGGCATGATATATAAAAAATTTCACATATGAAATTCATATGACCGTGGAGTAATGTGTTGCCGGCATAGGTCACATATTATATGAATTGATAAAATATTGAAGTTAAATGTTCTATTATTAAATTAATGCAACATAATGCAATATTGAAAGCTGGTAATCAATACAAGTGTGTCGCAAAAAAAAAATGTTTCACATGTTAAAACTATATCATTTTGATATATTCATAAGAGCTATAATTATTACATGTGAAATAAATTGCTTAAGAAATGAAAAATTTACATGAAATAAAAATTTTATTTGAGAAAATTTATATGTGAAAAAAGACAACCTTCCGCGCAAGGCATGTTATATGAAAAAAATTTCACATTTGAAATTCATATGACCGATGAGTAATATGTTTAAAAAGTTTACATGCAAAAAAATTTTTATTTGTGAAAATTTCTTTATGAAAAAAGGGTACCTTTCGGAAAAAGTGTCACAAAACATCTACAGGTGAGTGGTGTCGCGCAAGGCATGTTATATGAAAAAAATTTCACATATGAAATTCATATGACCGATGAGTAATATGTTGCCGGCATAGGTCACATATTATATGGATTGATAAAATATTCAAGTTAAATGTTTTATTATTGAATTAATGCAACAAAATGCTGTATTGCAAGATGGTACTCAATACAAGTGTGTCTCAAAAAAAATATTTCACATGTTAAAACTACATCATTTTGATATATTCATAAGAGTTATAACCCTCACATGTGAAATAAATTGCTTAAGAAATAAAGAATTTACATGCAAAAAAAATTTAATTTGAGAAAAGTTCTATATGAAAAAAGGCTACCTTTCGGAAAAAGGTGAAAAAGGAGATGCCTCCTTCTGCCTGTTACATACATTTTCTGTTGGCACTAAGTTATAATACCCTTCTACCCTATGGGTAGCGAGTATAAAAACGCCACCTTTCGGAAAACGTGTCACAAAACCTCTATGGGGGAGTGGTGTCGCGCAAGGCATGTTATATGAAAAAAATTTCACATATGAAATTCATATGACCGTGGAGTAATATGGTGCCGGCATAGGTCATTATATGGATTGATAAAGTATTGAAGTTAATTGTTTTATTATTAAATTAATGCCACATAATGATACAAGGGAAGATTGTACTCAATACAAGTGTGTCTCAAAAATGTTTCACATGATATATTCATAAGAGTTATAAATTTTACATCTGAAATAAATTGCTTTAGAAATATGACATTTACATGCAAAAAAAATTTTATTTTAGAAAAGTTTCATATGAAAAAAGGTCACCTTAAGGAAAACGTGTCACAAAACCTCTATAGGAGGGGTGGAGTCGAAAAGTTTCATATAGAAAAAGGTTATCTTTCGGAAAACGTGTCACAAAACCTCTTTAGAGGAATGGTGTCGCGCAAGGCATGTTATATGAAAAAAATGTCACATATGAAATTCATATGACCGTGGAGTAATATGGTGCCGCCATAGGTCATTATATGGATTGATAAAGTATTGAAGTTAATTATTTTATTATTAAATTAATGTAACATAATGAGACATGGGAAGATTGTACTCAATACAAGTGTGTCTCAAAAAAAATGTTTCACATGTTAAAACTATATCATTTTGATATATTTATAAGAGTTATAAATTTTACATCTGAAATAAATTGCTTTAGAAATATAACATTTACATGTTGTTAAATGTTTTATTATTAAATTAATGCAACATAATGATATATTGGAAGATTGTACTCAATACTAGTGTGTCTCAATAAAAATGTTTTACATGTTGAAACTATATCATATGAATATATTCAAAGGAGTTATAAATTTCACATGTGAAATAAATTGCTTAAGAAATATAAAATTTACATGCAAAAAAAAGTTTATTTAAGAAGAGAAAAAGGTCAGCTTAAGGAAAACGTGTCACAAAACATCTACAGGTGAGTGGTGTCGCGCAAGGCATGTTATATGAAAAAAATTTCACATATGAAATTCATATGACCGATGAGTAATATGTTGCCGGCATAGGTCACATATTATATGGATTGATAAAATATTCAAGTTAAATGTTTTATTATTGAATTAATGCAACAAAATGCTGTATTGCAAGATGGTACTCAATACAAGTGTGTGTTTCAAATAAAATATTTCACATGTTAAAACTACATCATTTTGATATATTCATAAGAGTTATAAATTTCACATGTGAAATAAATTGCTTATAGAAATATAAAATTAACATGTGGAAAAAATTTCATGTGAGAAAATTTCGATATGAAACCAGTAAGAAAGCCACAGTCGAGAGTGCTCGACCGTATGATACCCGCAACCCATTTCGAGAGAAAACAAAAAACTTAAATGATATTTTAACAAAAAATATACCAAATATACTGAAACTTGTTTTTTTGTATATATTTGAAAATAGCGGTCATGGCGACATGAGTACACTGTCAACTAAACAAACAAAGCGCGAGCATCTGCAAGTGAATATTTCATATAAAATTGATTCTTTAATAACTTCCGTGTTTTCAAGTCGATCTCAACCAAATTCACAGGAATCATTGAGAATATAATTATTATTATGCATACCAAAATTCAATGCTCTAGGTCTATTAATACGGCATTTAACAGACTTTTGAGGGCGGAAAGGGGCGTGGCAAAAATCTAAACCAAACTTGATCTGCGTAAGACCTACACGAATACTGTCACCAAATTTGATATCTCTAGGTCATTCACACACTTAAAACGTCCATATGCATTGGGCACAACAATTTTAATAAATAATTTCGCGAATAACTTTTGTTCTACTTATCCGATTTTTACCAAAATTACAGGGTATATTAGAAGTGTCAAGCGCAGAGTTATGGAGTTATACGCAATTTACATAAAAAAAAACTTGACTTTTTCTAGATTAATGCTTATTGTGGGCGAAGGGGGCGTGGCATCCAACTTTTGAAATAAACTTGATCTGCGTAGGGTATGAAAGAACCTTTTTGCCAAATTTGGTGTCTCTATGTCTTATAGTCTCTGAGATCCAGGTGTTCATACAGACAGACAGACGGACATGGCTATATCGTCTCGGCTGTTGACACTGATCAAGAATAAATATACTTTATGGGGTCGGAGATGCCTCCTTCTGCCTGTTACATACATTTCCTGTTGGCACTAAGTCATAATACCCTTCTACCCTATGGGTAGCGGGTATAAAAAAGGCTACCTTTCGGAAAACGTGTCACAAAACCTCTATAGGGGAATGGTGTCGCGGAAGGCATGTTATATGAAAAAAATTTCACATATGAAAATCGTATGACCGTGGAGTAATATATTGCCGGCAAAGGTCACATATTATATGGATTGATAAAATATTGAAGTTAAATGTTTTATTAATAAATTAATGCAAAATAATGCTATATTGGAAGATGGTAATCAATACAAGTGTGTCTCAAAAAAAATGTTTCACATGTTAAAACTATATCATTTTGATATATTCATAAGAGCTATAATTATCACATGTGAAATAAATTGCTTAAGAAATAAAAAGTTTACATGCAAAAAAAATTTTATTTGAGAAAATTTCTATATGAAAAAAGACTACCTTTCGGAAAACATGTCACAAAACCTTTGTAGGGAAGTAGTGTCGCGCAAGCAACGTAATATGAAAAAATTTTAACATGTGAAACTCATATGACTGTGAAGTTGTGTGTGTCAAATATAGTATTTTTTCACATCTGAACACTATTGAAACAAAATTTAAAAACAAAATTATTCATATGGAATATCTTAAAATTTATTAAAGTCATGCAAATTTTGCATATGCAAAAAAATTTCCTTTGAGAAAATGTTTCATATGAAAAAATGTCACCTTTCGGAAAACGTGTCACAAAACATCTACAGGTGAGTGGTGTCGCGCAAGGCATGTTATATGAAAAAAATTTCACATTTGAAATTCATATGACCGATGAGTAATATGTTGCCGGCATAGGTCACATATTATATGGATTGATAAAATATTGAAGTTAAATGTTTTATTATTAAATTAATGCAACAAAATGCTATATTGCAAGATGGTACTCAATACAAGTGTGTCTCAAAAAAAAATATTTCACATGTTAAAACTACATCATTTTGATATATTCATAAGAGTTATAAATTTCACATGTGAAATAAATTGCTTAAGAAATAAAAAATTTACATGTAAAAAAAATTTTATTTGAGAAAAAGTTTCATATGAAAAAAAGTCTACCTTTCGGAAAACGTGTCACAAAACCTCTACAGGTGAGTGGTGTCGCGCAAGGCATGTTATATGAAAAAAATTTCACATTTGAAATTCATATGACCGATGAGTAATATGTTGCCGGCATAGGTCACATATTATATGGATTGATAAAATATTGAAGTTAAATGTTTTATTATTAAATTAATGCAACATAAATGCTATATGTGCAAGATGGTAATCAATACAAGTGTGTCTCAAAAAAAATGTTTCACATGTTAAAACTATATCATTTTGATATATTCATAAGAGCTATAATTATCACATGTGAAATAAATTGCTTAAGAAATAAAAAATTTACATGCAAAAAAAATTTTATTTGAGAAAATTTCTATATGAAAAAAGACAACCTTTCGGAAAACGTGTCACAAAACCTCTGTAGGGGAGTGGTGTCGCGCAAGCCATGTTATATGAAAAAATTTCAACATGTGAAATTCATATGACCGTGGAGTAATATGTTGCCGGCATAGGTCACATATTATATGGATTGATAAAATATTTAAGTTAAATGTTTTATTATTAAATTAATGCAACATAATGCTATATTGCAAGATGGTACTCACATACAAGTGTGCCTCAAAAAAAAATATTTCACATGTTAAAACTACATCATTTTGATATATTCATAAGAGCTATAACTATCACATGTGAAATAAATTGCTTAAGAAATACAAAATTATCATGAAAAAAAATTTTATTTGAGAAAAAGTTTCATATGAAAAAATGTCACCTTTCGGAAAACGTGTCACAAAACATCTACAGGTGAGTGGTGTCGCGCAAGGCATGTTATATGAAAAAAATTTCACATTTGAAATTCATATGACCGATGAGTAATATGTTGCCAGCATAGGTCACATATTATATGGATTGATAAAATATTGAAGTTAAATGTTTTATTAATAAATTAATGCAACATAAATGCTATATTGGAAGATGGTAATCAATACAAGTGTGTCTCAAAAAAAATGTTTCACATGTTAAAACTACATCATTTTGATATATTCATAAGAGTTATAATTTTCACATGTGAAATAAATTGCTTAAGAAATAAAAAATTTACATGTAAAAAAAATTTTATTTGAGAAAATTTCTATATGAAAAAAGGCTACCTTTCGGAAAACGTGTCACAAAACCTCTATAGGGGAGTGGTGTCGCGCAAGGCATGTTATATGAAAAAAATTTCACATTTGAAATTCATATGACCGTAGAGTAATATGTTGCCGGCATAGGTCACATATTATATGGATTGATAAAATATTGAAGTTAAATGTTTTATTATTAAATTAATGCAACATAATGCTATATTGCAAGATGGTAATCAATACAAGTGTGTCTCAAAAAAAAATATTTCACATGTTAAAACTACATCATTTTGATATATTCACAAGAGTTATAATTATCACATGTGAAATAAATTGCTTAAGAAATAAAAATTTACATGAAAAAAAATTTTATTTGAGAAAATTTCTATATGAAAAAAGACACCTTAAAGATATGAAAAAATTCGATCATTGATGAAATTAAAAAGTTTACATGCAAAAAAAATTTTTATTTGGGAGAATTTCTATATGAAAAAAGGCTACTTTTCGGAAAACGTGTCACAAAACATCTACAGGTGAGTGGTGTCGCGCAAGGCATGTTATATGAAAAAAATTTCACATTTGAAATTCATATGACCTATGAGTAATATGTTGCCGGCATAGGTCACATATTATATGGATTGATAAAATATTGAAGTTAAATGTTTTATTATTAAATTAATGCAACATAAATGCTATATTGGAAGATGGTAATCAATACAAGTGTGTCTCAAAAAAAAATGTTTCACATGTTAAAACTACATCATTTTGATATATTCACAAGAGTTATAAATATCACATGTGAAATAAATTGCTTAAGAAATAAAAAGTTTACATGCAAAAAAAATTTTATTTGGGAAAATTTCTATATGAAAAAAGGCTACCTTTCGGAAAACGTGTCACAAAACCTATACGGGGAGTGGTGTCGCGCAAGGCATGTTATATGAAAAAAATTTCACATATGAAATTCATATGACCGTAGAGTAATATGTTGCCGGCATAGGTCACATATTATATGGATTGATAAAATATTGAAGTTAAATGTTTTATTATTAAATTAATGCAACATAATGCATATATTGCAAGATGGTACTCAATACAAGTGTGTCTCAAAAAAATGTTTCACATGATATATTCAAAACTATAAATTCATTTTGATATATTCATAAGAGCTATAATTATCACATGTGAAATAAATTTGCTTAAGAAATAAAAAAGTTTACATGCAAATGAAAAAATTTCTATTTGAGGAAAAGTTTCATATGAAAAAAGGCTACCTTTCGGAAAACGTGTCACAAAACCTCTACAGGGGAGTGGTGTCGCGCAAGGCATGTTATATGAAAAAAATTTCACATTTGAAATTCATATGACCGTGGAGTAATATGTTGCCAGCATAGGTCACATATTATATGAATTGATAAAATATTGAAGTTAAATGTTTTATTATTAAATTAATGTCAACATAAATGCTATATTGGAAGATGGTACTCAATACAAGTGTGTCTCAAAAAAAATGTTTCACATGTTAAAACTATATCATTTTGATATATTCATAAGAGTTATAATTATCACATGTGAAATAAATTGCTTTAGAAATAATAAAATTTAATGTTAAGTTAAATGTTTTATTGAATAAATTTCTATATGCAACATAAAGACTATCTTCGGAAAATTGTCACAAAATCATGTAGGGAAGTTGTGTCTCAAGTAATATAAATAATTTTAACATGTTGAAACTATATCATTTTGAAGGTATATTAAATAAGAGTTATAACTTATACACATGTGAAATAAATTGCTTAAGAAACAAAAAATTTACATGAAAAAAAAAATTTTATTTGAGAAAATTTCTATACGAAAAAAGGCTACCTTTCGGAAAACGTGTCACAAAACCTCTATAGGTGAGTAGTGTCGCGCAAGGCATGTTATATGATAAAAATTTCACATTTGAAATTCATATGACCGTAGAGTAATATGTTGCCGGCATAGGTCACATATTATATGGATTGATAAAATATTGAAGTTAAATGTTTTATTATTAAATTAATGCAAAAAAAATGCTATATTGCAAGATGGTACTCCATACAATTGTGTCTCAAAAAAAAATATTTCACATGTTAAAACTACATCATTTTGATATATTCACAAGAGTTATAAATTTCACATGTGAAATAAATTGCTTAAGAAATAAAAAGTTTACATGCAAAAAAATTTTTATTTGGGAGAATTTCTATATGAAAAAGGCTACTTTTCGGAAAACGTGTCACAAAACATCTACAGGTGAGTGGTGTTGCGCAAGGCATGTTATTATAAAAAAAATTTCACATTTGAAATTCATATGACCTATGAGTAATATGTTGCCGGCATAGGTCACATATTATATGGATTGATAAAATATTGAAGTTAAATGTTTTATTAAAAAATTAATGCCACATAAATATATATTGGAAGATGGTAATCAATACAAGTGTGTCTCAAAAAAAATGTTTCACATGTTAAAACTACATCATTTTGATATATTCACAAGAGTTATAAATTTCACATGTGAAATAAATTGCTTAAGAAATAAAAAGTTTACATGCAAAAAAAATTT
Organism: Drosophila ustulata; assembly: GCA_035047365.1. Taxonomy (NCBI): domain Eukaryota; kingdom Metazoa; phylum Arthropoda; class Insecta; order Diptera; family Drosophilidae; genus Drosophila; species Drosophila ustulata. The sequence continues at coordinate 326,234 of JAWNPT010000061.1, forward strand.
TATTTGGGAACATTTATATATGAAAAAAGGCTACCTTTCGGAAAACGTGTCTCGAAACCTATACGGAGGAGTGGTGTCGCGCAAGGCATGTTTTATGAAAAAAATTTCACATATGAAATTCAAATGACCGTAGAGTAATATGTTGCCGGCATAGGTCACATATTATATGGATTGATAAAATATTGAAGTTAAATGTTTTATTATTAAATTAATGCAACATAATGCAATATTGCAAGATGGTACTCAATACAAGTGTGTCTCAAAAAAATGTTTCACATGTTAAAACTATATCATTTTGATATATTCATAAGAGCTATAATTATCACATGTGAAATAAATTGCTTAAGAAATAAAAAGTTTACATGCAAAAAAAATTTTATTTGAGAAAATTTCTATATGAAAAAAGACTACCTTTCGGAAAACTTGTCACAAAACCTTTGTAGGGAAGTTGTGTCGCGCAAGCAACGTAATATGAAAAAATTTTAACATGTGAAACTCATATGACTGTGAAGTTGTGTGTGTCAAATATAGTAATTTTTCTCTTATTGACACAAAATTTAAGAACAAATTTATTCATATTGAATATCATAAAATTTCTTAAAGTCATGCAAATTTTGCATATGAAAAATATTTCCTTTGAGAAAAAGTTTCATATGAAAAAATGTCACCTTTCGGAAAACGTGTCACAAAACATCTACAGGTGAGTGGTGTCGCGCAAGGCATGTTATATGAAAAAAATTTCACATTTGAAATTCATATGACCGATGAGTAATATGTTGCCAGCAAAGGTCACATATTATATGAATTGATAAAATATTGAAGTTAAATGTTTTATTAATAAATTAATGCAACATAAAGCTATATTGGAAGATGGTAATCAATACAAGTGTGTCTCAAAAAAAATGTTTAACATGTTAAAACTATATCATTTTGATATATTAATAAGAGCTATAATTATCACATGTGAAATAAATTGCTTAAGAAACAAAAAATTTACATGAAAAAAAAATTTTATTTGAGAAAATTTCTATACGAAAAAAGGCTACCTTTCGGAAAACGTGTCACAAAACCTCTATAGGTGAGTAGTGTCGCGCAAGGCATGTTATATGATAAAAATTTCACATTTGAAATTCATATGACCGTAGAGTAATATGTTGCCGGCATAGGTCACATATTATATGGATTGATAAAATATTGAAGTTAAATGTTTTATTATTAAATTAATGCAAAAAAATGCTATATTGCAAGATGGTACTCCATACAATTGTGTCTCAAAAAAAAATATTTCACATGTTAAAACTACATCATTTTGATATATTCACAAGAGTTATAAATTTCACATGTGAAATAAATTGCTTAAGAAATAAAAAGTTTACATGCAAAAAAATTTTTATTTGGGAGAATTTCTATATGAAAAAGGCTACTTTTCGGAAAACGTGTCACAAAACATCTACAGGTGAGTGGTGTTGCGCAAGGCATGTTATATAAAAAAAATTTCACATTTGAAATTCATATGACCTATGAGTAATATGTTGCCGGCATAGGTCACATATTATATGGATTGATAAAATATTGAAGTTAAATGTTTTATTAAAAAATTAATGCCACATAAATATATATTGGAAGATGGTAATCAATACAAGTGTGTCTCAAAAAAAATGTTTCACATGTTAAAACTACATCATTTTGATATATTCACAAGAGTTATAAATTTCACATGTGAAATAAATTGCTTAAGAAATAAAAAGTTTACATGCAAAAAAAATTTTATTTGGGAACATTTATATATGAAAAAAGGCTACCTTTCGGAAAACGTGTCTCGAAACCTATACGGAGGAGTGGTGTCGCGCAAGGCATGTTTTATGAAAAAAATTTCACATATGAAATTCAAATGACCGTAGAGTAATATGTTGCCGGCATAGGTCACATATTATATGGATTGATAAAATATTGAAGTTAAATGTTTTATTATTAAATTAATGCAACATAATGCAATATTGCAAGATGGTACTCAATACAAGTGTGTCTCAAAAAAATGTTTCACATGTTAAAACTATATCATTTTGATATATTCATAAGAGCTATAATTATCACATGTGAAATAAATTGCTTAAGAAATAAAAAGTTTACATGCAAAAAAAATTTTATTTGAGAAAATTTCTATATGAAAAAAGACTACCTTTCGGAAAACTTGTCACAAAACCTTTGTAGGGAAGTTGTGTCGCGCAAGCAACGTAATATGAAAAAATTTTAACATGTGAAACTCATATGACTGTGAAGTTGTGTGTGTCAAATATAGTAATTTTTCTCTTATTGACACAAAATTTAAGAACAAATTTATTCATATTGAATATCATAAAATTTCTTAAAGTCATGCAAATTTTGCATATGAAAAATATTTCCTTTGAGAAAAAGTTTCATATGAAAAAATGTCACCTTTCGGAAAACGTGTCACAAAACATCTACAGGTGAGTGGTGTCGCGCAAGGCATGTTATATGAAAAAAATTTCACATTTGAAATTCATATGACCGATGAGTAATATGTTGCCAGCAAAGGTCACATATTATATGAATTGATAAAATATTGAAGTTAAATGTTTTATTAATAAATTAATGCAACATAAAGCTATATTGGAAGATGGTAATCAATACAAGTGTGTCTCAAAAAAAATGTTTAACATGTTAAAACTATATCATTTTGATATATTAATAAGAGCTATAATTATCACATGTGAAATAAATTGCTTAAGAAACAAAAAATTTACATGAAAAAAAAATTTTATTTGAGAAAATTTCTATACGAAAAAAGGCTACCTTTCGGAAAACGTGTCACAAAACCTCTATAGGTGAGTAGTGTCGCGCAAGGCATGTTATATGATAAAAATTTCACATTTGAAATTCATATGACCGTAGAGTAATATGTTGCCGGCATAGGTCACATATTATATGGATTGATAAAATATTGAAGTTAAATGTTTTATTATTAAATTAATGCAAAAAAATGCTATATTGCAAGATGGTACTCCATACAATTGTGTCTCAAAAAAAAATATTTCACATGTTAAAACTACATCATTTTGATATATTCACAAGAGTTATAAATTTCACATGTGAAATAAATTGCTTAAGAAATAAAAAGTTTACATTCAAAAAAATTTTTATTTGAGAGAATTTCTATATGAAAAAAGGCTACCTTTCGGAAAACTTGTCACAAAACCTTTGTAGGGAGTGTGTCGCGCAAGCAGTATATGAAATTTACTTGAACTCATTGACGTGGTTGTGGTTTTTTTGTATTTTTTTTTTAAAGTTTGCTTGAAAAATTTTTTGAGAAAAAGTTTCTATGAAAAAATTCACTTTCGGAAAACGTGTCACAAAACATCTACAGGTGAGTGGTGTCGCGCAAGGCATGTTATATGAAAACAATTTCACATTTGAAATTCATATGACCTATGAGTAATATGTTGCCAGCATAGGTCACATATTATATGGATTGATAAAATATTGAAGTTAAATGTTTTATTAATAAATTAATGCAACATAAATGCTATATTGGAAGATGGTAATCAATACAAGTGTGTCTCAAAAAAAATGTTTCACATGTTAAAACTACATCATTTTGATATATTCACAAGAGTTATAAATTTCACATGTGAAATAAATTGCTTAAGAAATAAAAAATTTACATGCAAAAAAAATTTTATTTGAGAACATTTCTATATGAAAAAAGGCTACCTTTCGGAAAACGTGTCACAAAACCTCTATAGGGGAGTGGTGTCGCGCAAGGCATGTTATATGAAAAAAATTTCACATTTGAAATTCATATGACCGTAGAGTAATATGTTGCCGGCATAGGTCACATATTATATGGATTGATAAAATATTGAAGTTAAATGTTTTAATTATTAAATTAATGCAACATAATGCTATATTGCAAGATGGTACTCAATACAAGTGTGTCAAAAAAAATATTTCACATGTTAAAAACTATATCATTTA